>JAGFBZ010001158.1:895000-1165886 GCA_018398805.1 Hirundichthys speculiger
ATCTGTCTGTCTGTCTGTGTTCAAGATAACTCAAAAAGTTATGGATGGATTTTGATGAAATTTTCAGGAGTTGTCAGAAATGTGAAAAGGAAGAACTGATTTCATTTTGGCTGTGATCCGGAAGAAATCCTGGATTCTGGATCACTTTCAAATTTTTGATAACATTGCGGTCAATTGGGGTGAGTATTGGCAAGGAGCTCGCAATATGATATGTATCATGATACTTGGGTCACGACATGATATTATCACGATGTCGCGATATCACGATATATTGTGATATTCTACCCAGCCAATATCAAAATTAAAAGTAGAGATGAAAAATCAAGTTGCTGTATATGTTCATCAGATGATATTGATCATTCAGAGGATAAATTGAGTCAAAACTATTTGCTTCAAAACAACCTATTTATTGATTATTTTTGGTGATTTTACACCAATAAAAAAAAATCGAATATTAGGAGCTGAAAAATTGATATTATATTGGGCGGCCGAAAATCGCAATTTATTGCTAAATTGAATTTTTTTTTTCACACCCCTAGCGGTCAATGGGGCCGAAAATTTTGTTTCTCGATATATCTGTTAGTTATTGCCCAAAACTCATGAAATTGTACTCAGGGATTGACAATGGGAACCTGTATCAAACTTCAAAAGCTGATCCGGATCTGATCCAGAAGCCGGATTTTATCGCAATCTGTAAATCGCTATATATATATATATATATATATATATATATCTATATATATCTATATATATATATGATGGCTATATGCTTGGCGGAGGTCTGCACTCTCCGAGTGCTTTTCTAGTTATCTTTATTTTCCAAGTTCAAACCAGAATCCAAGTTCTGAAGACACAAATATCCTGCTGAACGAGAACGTTCAACAGAAGAACCCTCTAGCAGTGACTGTTTTTAAACGATCGTTCCCCACATCTAAGGCGGTCTCTGATGGAGCCTACCTATCTTGAGGGTCCTGCGGGCGCCGTGCTTGTTGTTGTAGCAGATCCGCTGCAGCTCGCAGCGCCCCGTAAACTTCCTGACCACGAACTTCAGGCCCCGCCACAGACATTTACAGTAGAGGAACACGAAGAACTGGGTCACCACTCTGGATGAGGAGAGAAAAGGGGGAATAACCAGGTCAATGAACAACTACAGGTATATTTCAGGATGTGTGCTTTGAGTTTTTTAGTGAAGTGTTTTAAGGGAGAAGAAAATCCTCCTTGTGAATAGGGCTGTAGCGATACACTAATCTCTCGATACGATACGATACGCAATATTCGGCTCACGATACGATATATATCGATATTCATCTTACAATACATTTACATTATTTTCCGAAAGAAAGGTGGGACATGGGGGGTTTTTGAAAGAGGCTTAGAATATCGATACCCCCGGCCGAAAAATAGACACTCAATAAAATATCGATATATATCACAGAATGGATAAAATCGCTCTACTTGTGACAGTTTCACAGGTTGTTTCTGTCCTTTACCTCCGTATTTGGAACTTTGAAACATTTGAAATAAACAGACAGAAACCTGAAACCTCTAGTTAACCAATAAAAACTATTTTAGCAACTGAAGACTTATTTTCCAACTACAGTGATCACACATATACTAAATTAGTTTCTTCTACCTGCTAAGACTTCCTGAAAACAATTTGAGTCTGGGGTTTTCTAAACATTAGAAATTATAAATTAATCTGAAAACTAATCACATCTTCTATTTTTACTTGTCATTCTGGCGTCCAGTCTTTCATCAGTATTGATCATGATTGATCTTCGTCTTCGTCAGAGTTCCACACCTTCATATTAGCTGGGGGATTTTAGGTTTGTTGTATTTTTAACAATTTTTGTTGAATAGAAAATATGCTCGATTGTTTTTTTGTTTTTGTTTTTTTTTTGGGGGGGGGGGGTTGGCTTTTTTGAGTAAAAAAGAAAGAAAGGACAGATATTAGGATGAGCACAAACATGACTGAAGGAAAAGTCTGCCACAAGGAGACAAATAAAGAGGAAAGAAATCAGGGCTTTGAGCTTCACGTCTCCTGCAGCAGATCAAAGCTGTTATTTCTGAAGCAGATGCTGAGAATGAAAACCTGCACATCTTGGGAAACGTTTAACGGCCCATTAAGAGATGAAACCGTCCTCAGGCTTCATCTGAAAAACACCTCTTTTTAGATTTCTTCTTTCTTTTATTCCACCTCTCCTTCCAGCTCACGTCGGCCCAAAGCGGAGAAAACACACCTGCACCCAGAAAACCTCCCTCTGTGAGCATCTTTCCGCCCCTCCAGGCAGAAATAAATCCCTCTGACGCTGAAGGATCACGATGTAAAATCATCACCCGTGTCAACATGAAGATTGGAGGTGCAGTCCGGCAGGATTAATCCTGTTTCTAGACATGTGGACGAGACTGGCATGTTAAACAGCTCACGCAGACACGCTGTCATTTTCTCAACCTTCAAGGAAGCGAACGCCAAGCAAAAGGTGGGAGAACGTGAATTAGACATTTTCATATTTGTACAGCGAGTCTGCCTGCTGCTAAACAAATTCATCAGAGTCGGAGCTGCTGGTTCGTCTGTTCAAAGTCTTTTCAACTCTTGAGAGAAAACGCAGTAAAACGTGTAAAACAAATGTCAGCATCTGCTGTGAGACTCCTGTTTTTGTGTAAAAACTAAGGGCTGGGCAACTATTAAAAATTTTAATCACGATTAATCGCATGATTTCCCTGATTAATCACAATTAATTGCATTGTATACGTAAAATCAAATAATGAATTCAAAAGTAGTGTAAAGGTCACTTTTATTGAAATGTTCTGTTGCCATATGAACTAAAGTGTCATAACATTTGTTGTTCAAACACTTTTGACATCAGCACTTGTCAGTAACACGACACACACACACCATTACCCATAAGGCCACCTTCTTAAAGGAGCCAGGCTGGCTCACAACATTTCTTCGCTGTGAGAGAACGCGCACAACATCCTGTGATGTTTCCGTGATTTTTTCTTGATTTTTTTATTATATTATATATTTCTGAAAAATCCGCGAATAACTAAAACCGCGGAACTTAAAGCGCGAATTGGCAAGGGATCACTATTATCAGATGCATATTATTTCTACTACAATCTGTTCTAAAATGATCGTTTGGTGCTATAATAAAAATGAAAGAGGCTTCTGACTTCATGACGACTGTGAAACCGTTTATTTTGTGGATTTTCTTGTGGAAACTTGGCAGCACTTTTTATTGAAAAACCTTCAAATGTCCCTGAGGAAAATTCAGAAACACTCGACTGCTCATACGCACCTGAATCTTTCTGAATTATGTGGGACTTTTACAGTTTTTTCCTTTCCCTCCATAACTCTCAGCGTTCCTCCTGGCTGCAGAGATTCTGCTCGCCACATTAGCGATGGATGGTTTTGATATAAACTTCACAGTTTACAGTTTTTATTGTGAACTCAGAGCCCTGGACTCAATAAATGACTTAGATTGAGTCTCAGCATGTACAGGTTCCCATTTCAAATGTCAAATATAAACTTCATGTGCAATAAAAGTATTTTTGTCCCACTGAAACCCTGAAAAAAATCCAGTTAGTTTTGATGTTTTTCTCTATTTAAAGTGCTAATTCTTCCATATGTGCAATAATCATTTGACAGATGTTGAAACTTCACGTTTGAGTGGATCAAAGCACTTTTTGACCATTTTATAACCATAATAACAAAATATGTCCAAATGTTAGTTTATATCCTCGTTTGGTTAAATCTTATTTAATTTCATTTTCTATTTTGCACCAAATCACTGATCACGTCTGTACTTTCTTCATTTATTAAACAAACTAAAAAGCCTCATGTTATTTATTTCTGTCATTTCTGTCTTAATTTGTTCTTTTTTCCGGTGAACCTTTCAACTTGTTCAGCCCTTTTCTAATTGTGCTCTTTGGTGGTAACTGGTTAACATAAATACTAATGAATTAAAACTAATATCTTTTAAAAACAGAAATGAACGATTTGCATTAAAGTAGATAAATACCATGCCAGACCTGTGTCTTTTATTTAATTACAAAAATAATCATCAGAACAGATACTGGGAAGCTGACACACAATGCAGCTTAAATACAAACTAGTTCTTCATAAGTGGATTCAACCAGTTTAAGTGCATCTATGAAACTCTTTTTACGCTTCTCTAAAACACAATGCAATGATTTGCAATTCTAATAAACCCATTTTTTTTCACAATATAAAATAGAAAACATATCAAATAGTGGAAATGAGACATTTAAACCTTTCATTAAAAAAAAATATTAGCTCATTTTGAATTTGATGGTGGCGACACATCTCAGAAAAGCTGGGACATGAACAAGAAAAGGCTGGAAGACTAAGTGGTACCAAATAGAAACACCTGGAGGACAAAAGCTTTATGCTAATTAGGTTCATGAGCAGCTGCGTGACATGACTGGCTATAAAAAGAGCATCTCAGAGAGACTGAGACTCTCAAAGATGAGCAATTGTTGCTCATCGACAGTAAAAAATATCATCAAGAGATTCAGATAACCTGGAGGAATCTCTGTGCGCAGGGGAAATCACCAGAAGCCATATGTGAACATGATCCATCTTCTCTGCGACAACACTCATTTAAAACCGCCAGAGGCAAAGTAGTCAGACAAATGAAAATCTGACATCATTTCAGGAAAGCGTGGAAGCTGAATCCTCCTTCAGAGGAGAGTTCAGCTCGTCTTCAGCTCTCAGTTCAGAAACCTGCGTCTCTGATGGTTTGAGGGTCCGTTAGCGCTTCTGGGACAGACGGCTGGAGGAGACTTCAATGATGAAGGTTTTACAGGGATTTTAGAGAAATAAGTGCTCTTTTTCAAGGGAAGGACTTGCGTCATTCAACAAGACAATGTTAAAAAAAAATAGGGCTGGGCAATGATTAAAATTTTTAATCACGATTAATCGCATTGTTTCCCTGATTGATCACGATTAATCGCATTGTATACACAAAATCAAATAATGAATTCAAAAGTAGCGTAAAAATGCACTTTTATTTAAATGTTCTGCTGCCATATGAACTAAAGTGTCACAACATTTGTTATAAATAACAAATGTTATAAATTTGTTGTAAATCTTACCTTTTAAAAAAATGTAAAATAAAATAAAGCTTATTGCCACTGCCAGGGCATTAATGTCATCCTGTTTTTGAAAAAAATTTTTTTAAAAAAAGTCTACAAACAAAATCCAACAAAATGATTGTGTCTCAGCACAATCAGAACATTAAAACAGGTAATTTCTGAGGTAACAGCAGAAACTTTTAACGGGGAGTTCAACTTGTCAGTTGTTACAAATAACCTTGTTTCTGTTGAATCCTCCGTCTGGGAGAACTTTAAAATGAAAATGTCCATGTTAAAGTTCAATGACTTTACCAATCCATGTATCAATCATTCTTTCCATTTTCAATCGTCAATCATAAATTTAGAAAATTAAAAAGTGACATTTTATTACGTTTTTCATTTTTTTTTTAATCTAACACAAAAAAACTAAAAAATGCTTGTTTATTTTATATTTCAATTTTAGACTTGGATCAATATATGAAATTAAAAAACAGGCCACAGAACTGAAATAGTTTTATAATCGAGGCCTGGACTTTCTGTTGTCATTACACATCTGTGCCACTAGATGGAGCTGCACTGAAGTAACCAGTAAGAGAACAGCAGGACAGTGAACACATGGAGCAGATCTGATGGAACATGGAGGAATGACGCCAAAGTTTTGTTGCAGTTCAGAATTTTTTTTTTTTCAGACAGAATTGTTAATATTGCTACCTGAGTTGCTACCTGAACTGTAAAGTTCACGGATTTTTACCATTCTCCGTGTCTGTTTTAGGTGTTTTTGCATGTTTACCTGCTAATTCTCTTCCAGTTCCGCAGTATCCAGTAACAGACTTTTAAAAACGAAAGCATGTGAGCAACATGCGTTAACGCGTGATAAAATAAATGTCGGCGTTAATAAATTAATGCATTAACGCGATAATAACATGTTAACTTGCCCAGCTGTAGTAAAAACATAACAATTACAAGAGTCCCCACTTTATTGTAAATAGAACATGAGATTTGCAAATCATTGCATTATGATTTCATTTCCATCTTACACACAATCAAAAAAATGTTTTGGAACCGGGGATGAATCGTTTCAGTGGACGGTCGTTGTTTTTAACAGCTCCTTTTGATGCATGTGGTCATTTTTAGAGTTTAAATTTGTGTCACTGTGATCAAGAACGCTCGTTCTGAATGAACTGTCTCTTTCTAAAGAAAGGAGTGGTTCGTATATTTTCAGAGCTTGAACTGAGGATCCTGAGTCTTTGCTGTTCTTTCCAAGCGCACGACTGAATCACTGAAGCGGAGCTCTTAAAGTTCGTCTGAAGACTTTGATCAGCCAAGCCCATTAAAGGCGGCACATGAATCATTTTTAAATCGGTAAACTGTTAACACATTTACTGTAACACATTAGTATAATTGCTGTAGGCGAACACAGACATCAGGGAAGATTAGCAGCAGCTTGGACTGACCTCCACTGTTCATAATGAAGCTAAATGTGTCTGAGACGACAGCAACGAGAGCAACCTGGCAAAAAAAAATGTGCTCATTCTCTTATGTAGCGACAAAGGGGAAGATTTATGAAGAATGTGGACAGAATTAGGGGAACTGGGAATAGATAGATTATTGGTTCATTGATCATTTAATGGTTTGGGGTTAAAATAAATGTCATGTTGTTTTTTCCTCTTTAATTCAAAGAGTTATTGGGTTCAACTTTGACTTCCAGGGGACCAACGGATGCTCAATCGCAGACATGGAACATGTGACGTAGGTGGAGCCACGACCAGACTGATATCAAAAATGGGGTGCAGTGAAGCAGGGACCAGACAGTGAATGACTGTCGTCGGGTTTTCAGAAAAAACTTGTTGATCCAAGGTGTTGGCAGCAATGCCTGCTTCATCTCAAGAAGCCGGCCCAGTTCGTCCCCCTGGGGTACCCCATGATTGAGGGAGAGAGGCCCCTAATGATGATCAAAAGGTGAACTTTTCATGGGAACCCTAGGGACCAGTGAAGATGACGGTGAACGGGAACGGGACCAAACCCACTTCTCGTTGCCTCTTATTGATTGATCACACGTGTGTCTTGTTCGGCCCTCTACATGTGAGCTGAGCTCCAAATGGCTCACAGTCCTGAAAGTGCTTCCATCTCCAGGGGGCCAGCAAGTCCCCTCCCAGGATAAATTATGCTTTTACTGGAAAGGACCAGGCGCGGAGCGTCGGGGGGGCTGGGGGGGCAGTGTTCCCCTGGCCCGGGCCCAGGAGGGCCCGGCGAAAGACAAAGAAACAGGTCTCTCCTCAGGCATCAGTCATACCTTGTGCAATACTGGATACAACAACTTCTGTGACAAATACATACACTACTTATGAGGTTATATAAATATATATATATATATGTTCCCCAGCCAGAATGAGTCATGGTTGGTCAAAAGAATTCAAGACTGACTTTGGTCATGTAGGTTTCTTCAACACATTGAATAAAATGTTGTGCTGCATGGCTGGCTTCATGTTCACTCTCACAGTTAACTTTACAATGTGTAAATTTACAAGTGGATAAAGGTAAGGTCTCCAAATGTATTTGGGTTAAAATCGTCATCAACAGCCGTCCATCAGCGTCATCATCAGTCCCTAGTCAACAGAGTCTATGTGGTGGAGACTAGGAAGATCATGGATTAATTAAATCATGAGTGACAGTTCATACAAGCATGAAAGTGGAGCAACAAAATGCAAAGAAAAGTTAAAAAAAAAAAAAAAGAGCGCAGGAAAAGACTAAACTAAAAAAGCTGGATACATATCCTCCTGGAGATGAACCTGACATTGTTGGCAGCGAGTCAAGCCCACCAGAACTGGCACCACGGTCAGGGAGACAGATTCACAGGTACAATTTCTCACAATCACTGACACTGAAAACAATATGTGAGATAGTTGTAAAGTTTCTGTTGTTATGTTGGTTGTTTATCAGAGTAGCCCCGACCGTCTAACGTTATTATTAGGGAGCCAGGTAGCCTAACGTTTTTGTTGGTCTCATGGTTTGTTAGACTTCATGTTGCTTTTGTCGGGTCACTCTTGCAAAAAGGCTCGTACAATGACGTGCTCAGAGTTTGTATTTATTAACAGCAATGGAACATCAGGAGAAATCAGCACTTGGTACCGAGCAGAATGAATGAATGAATGAATGAATGAATGAATGAATGAATGAATGAATGAATGCCGGTAGCTACTACAACAATAACTGGTGCGTCTCCCGCGTGACATCACAACCGCAAACCGCTGAATTCATTTTAGACAATATATTATTCCATAATACTACAGGTTTGATTGATTTCAAAATGACATGGTCGCTCTTCGTGGTGTTGAATTCTTACTATCAAATACTTTGAGCTATGTGTCAAAAATGTAGTAATGCTTGTAAGCACCTGATACCACCCAATTCATCTTTGCTGTTCTAAAATCCAGCACAGGAAGTTACGCGATGCTGCCTTGCAACTGTGTGTTTTGAGTTGTTAGAACTGAGCTAGTTATGTAGCATTAGTTATATGCGTCCAGTATGGCGTTATTTTAAGCTGGAATGCTTATAATACAAAGCTGCGGTTTCCAGAGGTGGCACGAATGTTGCTAAATGTAACATGAGCAAACTTATGAACCATTTTAGGGAGCCATCAGGTGAAAGGACACACAGGCTTCATTAAGTCAAGGAACCGCGGCATCAAACTATAGTTTCCTTTTCAAAAACAAGATAAATGCCCAGTGAAAGCCAGGGCAACTGTAGAAAAAATTGTAGAATTTGTTGTCCTGTTGGTTATTGAAAATATGATATCGACACTTATTTAAACATCTGGAGCTGTGGTATAGTTGAATGAAGGTGAGCTCTCCTAGAAAAGTGTGTGATGCTCTAGCAGCAATCATCTGACAGTCATTCAAGGTGAGGGATAATTATTTTTTCTAAAATAAGACTGATATTGCACTACTCAATACTCAATACTGGCCAATACCCACAGCCCAGGTATCAGAATCAGTGTCTGAATGAAAAATAAAATAAAATAAACAGTACAGAACATCTGTAGTGAGAGCTAGATAACACTTTGCCTAAAAGTAATCCTGTGATATTTTTTAACATGGGAGAACTATTTTCTGCTGCTTTAATGCAGAAAACCAGTTCATTTCATGGGGTTCACATACTTCTTCCTTGCCATCATGACTGTGTGTGCAGTTGACGCATAACCTGATCCCCAATCTAGTGATTAAGATGATATCAGATCAGATATTCAATATCAATATTGGAATTCGAGTTTTTATGGAATGCATCTGAAACAAAGTGTAACTTTTCCCGTATTCATCTTTTGCTCTGCAGTTTTTATTTTCAATCAACTTTTGCTTGTTTTTTTTTTTCTTGCAATTTTTACTCATGTGACAGCATAGCATCAATACTTATCAAGTTAACAATAATGTACATCTAAACGGGGCTGCACACATGCAACAAGAGACAGCAGAGCTATTAATAGAAACACCTCTGGAGGGCTCTTGGGTTACACGTGCTCCGTTATTAAGAGGCCTCCTCTCCTCGTTGGAGCCAATTCACCTGACAACAGCCACCAGCCACTTACTGTCCACACAATAACATAATCGACAGGGAAAGAGGATAAAAGGGGGTAACTGGGAATACATGTAGAGAGGCAGGGCTGGAAGGAGAGAATTCAACATGAATTCCTTCACGTTTTGACATAAGTGAAGCGCTGCCTCCATCTTAAAAACGGCTTTACCTGAGGAAATGCTTCATCTTGAGGTCCCTCAGGTGTCTCCGGTGCAGGTCGAGGTGGGTTCCGGCCTGAGGACAGACAGAAAACAGACGGACAGAGAGCGTTTTTTAGGTTTCCGGATGAGCTCTGGAGCTGTCCGTGGTGCTGAAGCGCTCTGGAGCTGTCCGTGGTGCTGAAGAATGAACGGCGCACAAAAATGTGCGGCTTCCCGCCGCAGCGAGCCCGATTCCCCGGTCCGTTTGGACTAAAATCGGCCCGACTACTACACAAACACCCACACGAACCCACCCACAACCCCCCGCGGGTGCCGGTCTCACCTGATTAGACGGGTTTGATCCGGTAAACCGCGGTGATTATCGCTCGGTCCTCTCCAGTCTGGTTAGCAAGCCGAAGCACAGACGCCGAATAATCCGCAGTAGCGGGCAGACAACGCGCGTGGTCTACCGTCGACCGTTTATACGTAATTAAACCGATGCAGCGTCTTCTCTTACCGCTTTGGGGTGATAAAAGGCGAAGCAGAGGTGGATGCGGAGGGCTGAAGCTTCTGGTTACTCCGCTACAGTCTCTTCTCCTCCATGATGGCACCCGCTGACTGAGGCTGGGGTCTGGAAGCTACAACCAGGGGCGTTTCTGGCTTTTTTGGGGGCCGTTTTCAAAACTCTGTTTTAGGGGAGTATTATGTCAAACTCCCGTGCACTTGGGGGAATTTTACCCTTTTAGGATTATATTTGTCAGATTAAAGTTAAAGGTGAATTTCAGACCAATTCCAAGATTTTTTTTTTTGGAAATTTTGTCAGATTTTCTGACTTAATGAACTCAAAAATTTGCAAGGGAAAAACTAACAGTTCTGTTGGAGAAAACCAAATGCCAACATCCCCACTTCAGGATTAAAACCAACCTGATAACAGCAGAAACTGCAGTTCCTCGACTGGCCACAAGGTGCTGGCTCTGAAACAGAGAAAATCCCTGCTGACTCCAGTGTGAAAATGTTAAACTTTGCAGCTGAAATAGACACAATTTACAGCCTGATTTTTGTCCCTTACAGTTAAAGTTCACATCCATGAAAACTGTACAGCAGATTTTTTTTTTTTTTTTGGACCACATCAGGTAAAATTATATGAAGCACCAAATGTATTTATAATTAGGGGTGTCATGATTTGATTGGTAGCCAGCATAGCCAACGGCAACACTTCAGCTACTTTGTGCGTTTGTATTAGTCTGAGGTCTGAATAAAAAAAATATATAAAAAGAGAATTTCTGACTTTATAACTCACTAATAGGGAAAAGTCGAAGTACAGTGATCCCTTGCGACTTCGCGGTTTAAGTACCGCAGTTTTAGTGCTTTGCAGATTTTTTTAAAGAAATATGTAATATAATTTTAAAAAAAAATTTTAAAAATCGCGGAAACATCACAGGATGTTGTGCGCGTTCTCTCACAGTGAAGAAATGCTGTGAGCCAGCCTGGCCCCTTTAAGAAGGTAGCCTTACGGGTAATGGTGTGGCCTTATGGGTAATGGAGTGTGTGTGTCGTGGGACGGAAGAATGAAAACGGTGTTAGATGAAAAGTGTAGTGAGCATAAACAGCAGCCCAGCGTGTATAGATTTACATTCTCTGTTAACCAACAGGAGCCGAACAATACAACCTGTGTGATGTTACAAGTTCCTGCAGCGCCAGAATAAAGTGCTCGTTCCATGCAGAGAAAACCAGACTTTTGGTTTTGTTGTTGTTAGCATGTTAGCCGCTAATTACGAGCCAAAAATAGCACAATAGCAGCGGTTTCTTTACTACGGTTCAGAGACCAGAGGCTGTGAAGGAAACAGAAAGACCACAGTTGAGCCTTTGTCTTGTTTCGCTGTAGTGCCTCACTACTTTTTTGCGGTTTTTAAACATATTTTAAACACATTATTGAGGCTCGGGAGGCTCCAGCTCCAGATCGCGGATTTTGATTGTCGCGGGGGGGGGGCGGTCCCCATTAACCGCGAAAAATAAGGGATCGCTGTATCCACAAAAATGGTATCCACTAGGTGGCAGCACCAGGTCGAAAACCAGTCATTACCATACATTTGGGGCTTTTACATAAAGGCTCATAGTAACTGCACCAGACTGAGTCATAAATGGGAGCAGGCTCTGATTTGAGACTATTTACAGACCAGTTCAGCTGATGAGATGAATGCCTCCATTCCTGCTCTGTCATTGAAATTATCAGTATGTATATAGTTGTGTATTCTGTAAAACACTTTGTGTTGCACAGTTTTTATGAAAAGTGCTGTGAAAATGAAGCTTGGTAAAGTAACTCACAGTAGAACGTGATTTACATATAAAGATGTCATTTAAAATAAATTGAACAAATCTCCAGTCAGAACTATATCATTCATTTCAACCCTGGAGATTGAGACACAATAAACTTAAACAGTTTACCCTGGTGGACTTATTTTAAGAGGTGCAGCTTCAGTGATTTCCCATTCATGAATGAATGTCTCGTGAGTTTCCCCCCTTATATAGAAAACACTATTCTATAATATCAAAGTAGAGAAGTAGAGGAAAACACAGTAGTGAGAGGGACCTGGCCTTATTTACTGGATATTGACTTCTGTGTATGAGAGAAATCAATTCAAATTCAAAAACCAAACCGCATCCTAATAAAAATATTGCACCTACTAGAAATGATTCTGTGTTAGATTGATCATTTGATGAATTCACCAGAATCTTATTACCATAAAGCTCTTGGACACTTGACTTAATTTTATCAGGAAAACACCTTCCAAGTGTTGGAAACAAACTCTCAGAAGCCAGTTTAAATGATGATGGTTTGCATCTTTGCGGTTTAGTTTTCCCTTTTGTCTTGACTTTATGTTTTAATCAATGAGTTCATTGCAGAGGTCAGACTGGCAAGAGGACGACATGAACGCGTTGAGCAGACCAAGAGCAAATAGATGGTAACCGTTTTGTAATTTCATGCTTTCAAATGATTACCTCAGCAGATCTACAGTAATTTATAGAGATGTTCTGAATACCATTTTTTCCTTCTGATACCGATTCTTGAGCTGTGGTTATTGGCCGATCCAGGTATATTTAAAAAAAAATTCCCTGAACTGTCATATAATTATCATTGTTGTAAAACATGAAATAAATACAGAAAATCCAAGCCATTTATGTCTATATTTGTTTCCAAATAGAACAGTATAAAACAGTATTGCAAAATTAAAAAGTATTTCTTTTTGCTGGTAGTGTAACAGAAGTAACCAGTAAATAAATCATTAAATATAAATCACTTGGTATCGGTTGGTGCCAATACGTACTGATACCGTCATCTTTGGCAGTATCGGCGCAATTTCCGATACTGATAATTACACTAGTAATTTACAGGGTTGTTCCCTCTTTTACAGACTCACACTAATGCTGAGGGAGCTGCATGACAACCAACCCGCCTTTTAGGAGCAGCTTTGCCTTCAGCGTCGTTGAATAAGACACTTCTGTGCAGTCAGCGACCAGCTCCCGCCGACTGATCATCCGTTACAGGATGTAAAACCTCAAACTCTCAAACTCAAAAACGCATGTGTGACATCGACAGAAGAGACAAACCAAACTCAGGGTTTCATCAGGAGCCTTTTGAAATTTCAGCGAGCCATCTGGCTTCTTTTACAAATTTGGATGAGGACGGTAAAGCAGTTGGATGTCATCTCAAAAATTGCCACTAGAGGGCCCTCCACCCTCTAATAAAAGCTTTTACATGCTGCAGGATTTCTACAGTTGTATAAGATTGTAACATCTCGCACTGTACGTTTCAAATCTGCTTGATCTTGTCGACAATATCAAGAATGGGGTATGTAGACCACATGATGACCAGACCTGAATTCTAGACTACCGCAGATGTAAGTAAGAAAGTCAAGTTTGGGCTCAAGACCTCTGAGACCACGTCAAGCCTGACCTGCCTGACCAGGGACCACCGAGCTGGAGCAGCGATTCATTCTGATGGAGGTTTAAATGACAGAAATGAGGCAGGCAGCAGAGTATAAAAATGAATTTAATCATAAAAATAGTGTACAACTCCGGCCGCGTCACTGGGCTTCATTTTTGGCAAAACAAGGCGAAACCATGTGCTTTACAGTACGTTTGAGTTCAATTTAACAAACGACACGAGAATGAAAACTGTAACAGCAATGAAACAAAACACAACGCTGAATTTGCCTGTGTGCAAATAAATAGACTTTAAAAAAAAAAAAACAATGAACATTATAAATGTAATTTTGCTTTAAAAACAGTGGTTCACAAATATGACATCGAGGACACGAACAGTAACAGACAACATCTGTCGATTTAAAGAAATATCCCAAAATCAATTAACAATAACAGGATATAAAACTGTGCCAATGAGGTTCGTTCAAGTACTTTTTCTTGTTGGGAACAAATGTAACAATGTAAAAGTAAAAACCGACCCTTTAAAAGAAAGAAAACACCCGGAGGCCCTCTTTTTACAGCACAGCCACAGCTGTGTCTTCCTCTTTTCTCTGAACGTCTGCGCCGGCGCCCAGCAGGGCGAAGGAGCTGTCGGCCGCGTGGTCCGCCGCCTCTTCGGCGCCGCCGTCGGGTACGGACGAGTACGTTGGGATGGCGTTGAACATCACGAAACCCACGGTGATGACGACAAAAGAGATGATGTACAGGGCTGAAAACTGCAGATGAAATAACAGAGATGTAGAAACACGTTTTAGACAAAGAATTCTGATTTTCAAATGTTCACCGTGCTCACTGAGCACACAGAGAAATAGAGGATTAGGCTGCACGATCTAACAGAAGCAGAGTCTTTCAGTCGTGACAACTCGACTGTGGTGCTGGATCAATAAGAATCTGGGTCAAAATAGACTCGTATGGAACCCATAACAGTCAAAATGTGAGAATAAGACACATTTCATAATCGGTCACATCAGTATTTGAAGCCTCCAACACAATATTCCTTTTTTTTTTCTTACTGTAACTAGGGCTGGGCAAGTTAATGCGTTATCGCGTTAACGCATTCATTTATTAACGGCGACATTTATTTTATCACGCGTTTAACGCATGTTGCTCACATGCTTTTGTTTTGAAAAGTCTGTTACTGGTTGCTGCAGAACCGGAAGAGAACTGACAGGTAAAAAGCATGTCTGCTAAAACAGACATGGAGAACGGTAAAAATCCGTGAACTTTACAGTTCGGGTAGCAACTCAGGTAGCAATATTAACAATTCTGTCTGAAAAAAAAACTTTCAAACCCCTTTGTTCAAGACAATCGCATCATTCCTCCATTTATACATCAGATCTGCTCCATGTGTTCACTGTCCTGCTGTTCTCTAGCTGGTTACTTCAGTGCGGCTCCATCTAGTGGCACAGATGTGTAACGACAACAGAAAGTCTATTCCTTGATTATAAAACAAAGCCATTTCAGGGTCACGTAAACCAGACAATAAAATATTAATAACAAATTAAATTCCCGTGGCCTGTTTACTGAAACTGAAATATTAAAAAACAGGATTTTTTTTTTTTTTTTTTTTTTGGGGGGGGGGGGGGGGGGGGGGGGGTGGGGGGGGGGGGGGTTAGATAAAAAAAAAAAAAAACAGAAAAAAAAAGGCACTTTTTAATTTTTAAAATTTTTGATTGACAATTGAAAGTGGAAAAAAACAAATGTTACACAGATAATTACAGATTGGTAAAGTTACTGAACTTTAAAATGGACATTTTCATTTTAAAGTTCTCCCAGACGGAGGATTCAACAGAAACAAGGTTATTTGTAACAACTGACAAGTTGAACTCCCCGTTAAAAGTTTCTGCTGTTACCTCAGAAATTACCTGTTTTAATGTTCTGATTGTGGCCTCTAGATTGTTAGGATTTTGTTGGTAGACTTTTTTTATTCATAAAAAAACAGGATGACATTAATGCCCTGGCAGTGGCAATAAGCTTTATTTCATTTGACATTTTTTAAGATGAGATTTACACTAAATATGTGCTGATGTTTAAAGTGTTTGAACAACAAATATTATGACACTTTAGTTCATATGGCAGCAGAACATTTTAATAAAAGTGACCTTTACACTACTTTTGAATTCATTATTTGATTTTCCTTATACAATGCGATTAATCGTGATTAGTCAGGGAAATCATGCGATTAATCGCAATTAAAATTTTTAATTGTTGCCCAGCCCTAGTTTTAATCTGAACAGTCCAGTCGCTCGAACAGGATTTCAAATAGTCTTCTGCTTCATTTCAAACTATTCAACCAGAGCGACAGAGGCGACGGCGAGAAAACGCCTCCCTTCGCTGTTATGATGAGGATCTGTAAATGGGCCAGTAAGAGACCTGGGTCAGTTTATTGGGTTCATTATGTGTGAAACGGACAGTTTTAATCCGTTTTAGTCCGGTCTGAGACGACTCCGCGGTTCTGCACCGACTCCGATCAGTTTTCTAGCGCATCACGAAATCACATTAAACGGGACAGGAGCTGGGTGTCGGCCACCCACCTTGTAGTGGAAGAGGAAGAGGTCACAGAAGAGGCTGAAGAGGTCAGCGGTGAGCAGAGACAGGTTGACGGCGGTGGCGCTGGTCATCTTCACCACCACGGGCATGAAGCTGTACAGCGCGTACATGCACAGCACGTAGACCGCAAACAGCAGGCCTGCAGAAAACCACGAGCCGGGGACAGAGGAGACAACGATCAAGGATTCCTCAGCGGCCCTGAACACGTTTCAGTCACGTCATTGACACTGGAAAAGCTGACTTACATTTGTAAAAATCCCACTCTATCACCGTTATGGCGTGAGACTCCAGCACAGCGCTGCAACAACAAAACAAAACAAATGTTTCATGTCTGACATTACCTTCTCTTTACAAAGGGAATCCACATGATACCACACCGAGTACAGGTTATTATATTTCCCCTTTTTAAAAAAAAAAAAATCTAGAGGCTGGATGGAGGGCTTGGAGCCAGACCCTAGTGGTCAGTGGAGGAACTGCAGCCTTTCTTGCAGAGTTCATACACTTTCTTTTCTCAGCTCAGATTAAATCAGGGGTCTCTAACTGATCCGTTAAAGGTCCGTGTGGCTGCAGGTTTTTGTTCCAACCGTGCAGAAACACAGCTGACTTGGTTTCATTCAATCAACTGAACTGGTTAAGACCTTTAGTGAAGACAACTAGTTGAGTGACTAAAACAAGTCAGCTGTGTTTCTGCATGGTTTCACATCTGTGGATTAAAGGTTCAAGGTTGATTTAAAAAATAATACAAATCCAGCATGTGATGTTAGAAATTGCATTCTGGGTCCATGACTCCTGGTCCTGATTCCTGTCTGCTCGAAGGCCGTGAAGTTTTGATGCGTAGGCGTCTAGACAGTTCTGCTCAAGGTCTCCTTGTTTTCCACTGTTGTTAAGAAATGAACCGTCTGCCTTTTGCCACTTGTCATTCTGCTGCATCCTGCACTCTGTGATGTGAGTTAATGGCCTCTCTGAATTTGCAAACTTGGAGAATAAACTCCATGTTGCACCTCCGTCGTTTGTCAGTGCCTCGTTTAACAACCGACTGCTTCACCAGTGCACAATAATAATAATAATTCTTCCGAATTCAACTTTACACAGCACTTTACTGGAGCCGTGGTAAATTACATGTTTAAACATATTTTAAAAAGATGGTATTATGTTATAAAGAACTAAATATGTGCTTCCTAAATGAAGGATAAGAATTTAAAAGAAAAAGTCACTTTTGGTGTGAAATATGTGTCATTTGAAGCTACTACAGTTCAGATTCAGATCCGTCGTCTAGTTTAAGATGAGACAGAAGCAGCTCTGCATGATTATAATATAACTACAAATGTTCATATTCAAACATTTTATCAACTAACGTTTGGTTGATCGGTTAGCTGATTACTGGCTATTTTAATCATCAAACATTCAAAAGCACATCTTGATTGACTCGTGAAGGTCGGTGTTCAGTGAAACCTCCTCAGAACCAACAGATTCACAGGGAACTCTAGTTAAGGAGCTCGTCTCATACAGATGTTTGACATCTGGATTCCATTCGAGATCAGGTTAAGTTTATCCTCTCTTTGGATCTTATAAGATCCAAGATGAGAGGTGTCCAGACTTTTGCAGAGTAGCTTACATACAAAAGCTCTGCATGAAAGCATAAACAGCATCATTAACTAACCACACCGACGTGAACAACAACAAATTAATAGTGCAGGTTTTGTCTTTATTTTTTCCGGCTACCTGGATAAAATTAATCTGACGGGGACGACGACCTCCATGTGACCCCTGTATTCATCAAACCCGCTGGTGTGTTTGAATAAAGTTAAAACTCGAAAGAAACAGCAGATTATGCTTTGAATAAGCTCAAAGCAGAGAAGGGAAAGCTGCTTTACCCACATGATTACAGAGGAAAAAAAAAACCCAGGAGCACCAGAGGAGGAGGAGCTGAAGCAGAAACCTACAGCTGGACGCCGCTGATCACCGGTCCCGAACAGACCCATCATGCCCAGGAACTCGACCCGGCTCAGGTTCTTCACCGTGTGCTCCTGACACATGTTGGATACGGCGTAGAGGACGGCGCTGAGCAGGACCAGACAGTCACCCAGGACCACGTCGCTGGCTGCACGGGGGGGGGGGCAGACACACAGAAGGTTCTCACAATATTACCCGTAATCCACGGAGAAACTTCAAACAGTGAAGCACACCGACGTTACAAAAAAAAAAAAAAAAAACCTAAAAATCTGCATTTTTTTCTCGTCACACAGACAAACTTAAACAGAAAATGTTACTTAGATAAATAAAAGTAATTCCTGGAAGACGAGATCCCACATCACGTCCTGAAAATAAAAGTCTTTGCACTGATTTGATTAGAGACGATGTCAAGCGTCCTTACTGGATCCCTGGTCTCTTCCAGCCAGAACGTCGGCCCCCACCATGGCCCCCACCCCCAGCAGACACACCGTCACGGCCACGAAGTGGACCGGCCGGTAGCGCGTCTTCAGGAAGAGCCAGGAGAGCAGCATCAGCACCGGGATCACGAAACAGTCCAGCAGCTGCGGCGCAGAGCAGAAAAACCGATATCACCCAGACTCACAGAGACGGGACAGAAAAACGAGATTAAAACTAGGGCTGGACAAGTTAACGCGTTATTATCGCATTAACGCATTCATTTATTAACAGCGACATTTATTTTATCGCACGTTAACGCATGTTGCTCACATGCTTTTGTTTTGAAAAGTCTGTTACTGGCTGCTGCAGAACTGGAAGACAATTATCAGGTAAACATGTGGAAAAGCTAAAACAGACATGGAGAACAGTAAAAATCCGTGAACTTTAGAGTTCGGGTAGCAACTCAGGTAGCAATATTAACAATTCTGTCTGAAAAAAAATTATAGACTGCAACAAAACTTTTGCGTCATTCCTCCATGTTCCATCAGATCTGCTCCATGTGTTCACTGTCCTGCTGTTCTCTAGCTGGTTACTTCAGTGCAGCTCCATCTAGTGGCACAGATGTGTAATGACAACAGAAAGTCCAGTCCTCGATTATAAAACTAATTCAGTCCTGTGACCCGTTTTTCCATTTTGTATTTTTGATCCAAGTCTAAAATTGAAATATAAAAAAAAAAACAGGCATTTTTTCTTTTCTTTTTTTTTTTTGTGTTAGATTTAAAAACAAAAAAAGTAATAAAATGTCACTTTTTAATTTTTATTGACAATTGAAGATGGAAAGAATGAATGATACACAGATTGGTAAAGTTACTAAACTTTAACATGGACATTTTCATTTTAAAGTTCTCCCAGACGGCGGATTCAACAAAACAAGGTTATTTGTAACAACTGACAAGTTGAACTCCTCGTTAAAAGTTTCTGCTGTTACCTCAGAAATGACCTGTTTTAATGTTCTGATTGTGGCTCAGAATTTTGTTGGTAGAATTTTTTTTTTATCTTTTATTAAAAAACAGGATGACATTAATGCCCTGGCAGTGGCAATAAACTTTATTTTATTTTACATTTTTTAAGATGAGATTTACACTAAATGTGTGTTACTGACAAGTGCTGATGTTAAAAGTGTTTGAACAACAAATGTTATGACACTTTAGTTCATATGGCAGCAGAACATTTAAATAAAAGGGCATTTTACACTACTTTTGAATTCATTATTTGATTTTGTGTATACAATGCGATTAATCGTGATTAATCAGGGAAATAATGCGATTAATCGCAATTAAAAATTTTAATCATTGCCCAGCTCTAATTAGAACCTAAAACAAGTCGGGAAGATGATGATGGACTGAAACGGTATAACTGTAATTATTCACTGTGTTTTTTTTACTGTACGGTGTATAAACCTTTTCTTCTGCCATTTAAAGATCATTTATTGATGTGATGCCGTCATGTCTTATCTGTTCCAGAAATCTAAACGGAAGCACTTTGCCTTTGCTTTTCTTTTCGAACCGCTCTACTGGTTTGAGGTCAACAGACCGACTTGGTCAGTGAAGATTATTCCGCTTCTTTGCTGCGAGTTTTCGCAGCATCTCCCAGTATCGGCCCCATCAGCCTTGTCGCTAGAGCTGAGCGATTTTATTGATCCTGCGATATATATCGATATTTTATTTCTCCAGAGATGATTGATTTTTCGGCCGCGGGTATCGATATTCTAAGCTTCTTTCAAAACCCCCGTGTCCCACCTTTAAAAGCTCGCAAGCAACAATTTGCACTGTTTAAGTAAATTAAACTATTTTTCTAAACAAATCTTTTATTCATTTTGTCCAGCATTTGCAAGCTGCCTGTCAGCCATATAATGTGTAATTGATGCTTTCAGTTCAATTAATTCAAACAAAGTCATTGGAACACTCACAAGATGTCACCAAAATCACTTTGTCCCTTTAAAATCTTTCAAAAAATTATGTAAATGTATTGTAAGATGAATATCGATAAATATCGTATTGTGAGCCGAATATCGTGTATTGTATCGTATCGCGAGATTAGTGTATCGCTACAGCCCAACTTGTTGCCCTACACGCTGCAGAATTCATCCTTCCGCTTCTGAAAGCAGTCACATTAATAAAAGCGATTGCGCTAGTTCCGCTAGCAGCCAAACACGCCGATGACACAGCGAGAAAACCCCAGAAGAACTACATCACCCTGTTTGAGAAATGACGAAATTCCCACCCGCCACCCGCATGAATCTCTGCAGCTCTCTCGTACCTGTATACTCGTCAGGGTGGTGAACTGGTACGCCTTCACAACCACGTAGTTTGCCTCCACATCCGCCAAACCCATCACCAAATACTTCCACCACTTGGACTTTAAAGCCTGCAGGATGTTCCTCTCACCTGTGAAGACACACAAGGCGCTCTTTAGAGTTGAGCTTCTGAACATCATCTTTCAGAACTTTCCAGAGGGAATTTCATCAGCATGAGGCTTGTTTTTCTTCTCCTAAATCCTTCGTAGAGAAACTGCACTTATGCCCCAGAGGATTTTGGGTAACTGGGTTTGTTTATGCTCCATGTTGAGGCATCAAGGCTGTCTGGGATGTGAACCTTCAGTCATGTTTGTATAAACATACGGTAAGACTGGCCTTCTAAAGTCACGTCAGTCTCTTTCTACTCACCATAACAAGATAAGCATGAAGAAAAAAAAACACGTTTTAAGAGCAAATGTGAACAAACAATTGAAGCTACGACCGTGACTGCTGAACCTGAAACAACCACATGATTTCAGCACAAAACTGACTTTTTAATGAGAAGATCTTATACACAGTCAATGCAAAAATGTTTCATGTATTTGTAACATTCAGACACGTGCAAAGTGGATCTATTTACCTGCAATTACAGGAGTGAGGAGCTTCCTCCAGTAGAGGAGCTCAGGCATCTTAGGGTCTTGTTCACCAGTAAGGGGAGATGCAGAGACACTGACGAGCTGACTGCTGCAGCATCTGCACTGGTCTGGGGAGCATTTCACGTACGACAAAGGAAGGTGGCATTGAACCAAGGTGGTACGATCACAGCTCAATGTCGACAGTTTAGCGACTTGACGTCGCCACCAGGGGTGAGTATTGGCAAGGACCTCGCGATACAATATGTATCATGATACTTGTGGTCACGATATGATATTATCAGGATGTCGAAATATCATGATATATTGTGATATTCTACCCTGTTAATATCAACATTAAAAGTAGAGATGAAAAAACAAGTTGCTGTATTTGTTCATCAGATATTGATCATCGCAATATATTGTGATATCACGATATATTGCGATATTCTACCCTGTTAATATCAAAATTAAAAGTAGAGATGAAAAATCAAGTTGCTGTATATGTTCATCAGATGATATTGATCATTCAGAGGACAAATGGAGTCAAAACTATTTGCTTCAAAACAACCTATTTATTGTTTATTATTAGTGTTTTTGCTCATTTAAGTATTTTCCTAAAAAAAATTTATACTGGGAGCTGAAAAATCGATATTATATTGGGCGGCCGAAAATCACGATATATTGCCAAATCAATTTTTTTTCACACCCCTAGTCGCCAGCAGGAACTAAACTTACAACCACAGCTTGAGATCCGTCATTCCAACAACACGACGACAGTAGTTACGTGAACAATCGATCAAAGTTACCAACATCGTGGCTGGTGACCAAAGGGAGGAGGTTGGAGATACAAGCAGCCTCTTCAGGGAGGCTGGACTCCCCGTTAGAGATGAGGAGTGAAGTTCAGTCACCTGACGTGGTTGGAGGTAAAGGCTGATTTATATTTCTGCATAAGACCTGACTCGTAGGTGTGAACCCGACGCTGCGGGCTACGCCGCCTGATGTGCACCTCTCTCTGACTGTACATGGCGTTGATGTGGACCGCAAGAAATGTGATTGATTTGTTCTTCATCTTTGACCTGTTTTCAGTGGGTTGTGGGACTTTTTCTGGGGAACGAAATGCTAAAAAAAAAAAAAAAGGGTCATTCATACTCCTTAACAGTAGATGGCGATAATGCCCTGTAATATGAGTTGACACCCGCAAGTTCACACCATAGAAAAAGACCTGCAACGTTTGTTTACATCTGTTGAGCATGGTGAAACACAGATACAACGAAGAATAAATGAGATATGGATTTTATCTTGAAGACAAAGGTCAGTGAGTGTTTATTCAGCTAAAACTATATATTTTTGAAACTACTGATCAGTGGTTGCACTGTTTTAATTCATGTTTGTGCATAAAAGCACTGCTGAGTCTTAAAAATGGCTGTTACTGAAATGTTCTGATTGTTATGTCAGCTTTATGATTAATGCTTAAATAAGTGACTAGATAGTTTTAATAGGAAATTGTTATATATTCAGGAAGTGGGTACTCAGCAAATGCTACATATTTGAGTTCTTTTTGAAACTACTGCTCAGTGGTTGCACTTTTTTATTTCATGTTTGTGCGTGTTAAGTCTGTTAAAAAAGGCCGAAGTTACTAAATTGAAGTGTTTTGGATTTAATTAAAATGCAGCTAATTGAGCATCAAAGGGAATATTTCCCACTTGAAGTCATTTTGGTTATGCTAGTTTGGTTCACCAATAAACTTATTTTTTTGTGTTGGCATTCTGTGATATTCTATTCTACTATCTCCGATTCAAACTGCACGATCTTTTCATTCAATAAATTTGAGAAGTTGGAAATTTTCCTTGATTTGGGTCGCGGCTTGTCATTAAGGGTGATGGTGGGTCCTGAAGCCAGACCAGTTGAGAACCACTAGTTTAGTCAACTGTTCTTTTAAAGCTGCTAAAAATCTCTAAAATCTCACCGAGTGTCTCAGCCTCAAGCAACAGAGAAACCAAGTTAGACACCGGCTAGTGTAAAACAGAAATAATATGAATCCACATCATCACAAGCCAACTCAGATATTCAGACAGGAAGATGAGCTCGCTTTTAACTTTTTTTGTGCTGAGTCACACATATAAGGAGATTTCATAGATCCGAGCAACTAATTTTATGTCTATCTAGGTCCACGCATCATCGGGATCGATAAGAACGACAAGTGGGGGTCTCACCTTTGCGGGTGCTGAGGACTGTGGTGTAGGTGAGCAGCAGCAGGGCGTAGTTGAGGAAGCTCTGCAGCATGGGCGTCTCCACCTTGGCGCGGGCCAGGTACTGGCAGCTCACTGCTGTCCCACAGATGAGCAGGGACAGGACCTGGCCCATCACGATGGTCTTCAGCAGTCGCCTGGAGAGTCAGGACCAGCATCGTGTGTCAGACGGAAAAACACACAGTTCCCCTGTTGACCCTCAAAGACTCAGAACAGCCAGTTACTGGGAGCAAATTAAGAAATGAGAGGTAAATGTCCATTTTAATGACTAGTTACCCAATCATTGAGTCAACACCACTAACCCCCTCCCCATCCAGATGTTCATCAGGGCACCTACACTAGGAGTGTTTTTGGCCTGACAGTCTTTCTAGCAGGGCCGTTCCTGCGAACGGAGATGTGCGTCATCGATCTGGCTCTAAAAAAACTGCTGTACCTTTTTGGAACCGAGTTGCACAAAGCTTGAAGGGACATTTTTGGTGGAGGTGCAAGTCCAGTGGCTGACTCCACCCCTGAAAGCTGACTGCTATGAACACACTGAACCCACAGGGTAAAAAAGGGTGCTTTTGTACCGTGTTGCCGTGGTATTTTGACAAAAACATGTCACAGATGTTTTATTAAGACCACAGAAATCGTTTCAACACACAAAAAGAGGAAGTAAAACGTCTCCTTTAACATCTCACTCGAGCTTTCCGAAGCGCCGCAGAAACACAAGAACAGTGTCCATTTTATCAAAGATTAGCCAAACGCATGGTAAAAATTTCCACACCTCAGAGACCACTAGTGACATCCAGGTGCCTTTTTATAGCCTCCGGTAACAGAGTTTAAATAGTCTTAGCAGTTGAAGGACACAGTAGAAAGCCTCATACAATATTTTACATTTAAAAAATAAATAAATAAATTACCACCAAAACAGCCTTATTAACAAGTGTTGGCATTTACAGCACAGTAATTGAGACCAACTCACCATGTGAAGACATCCCTGAAGTTGGAAGTGTACACTCCACAGGCTACCCTCAATTTCCCACATAGTCTGTCCCTCCAGGTTCTTCCATCACTTTAGGAAAGCTAGACTAGGAGAGACAGGAAGAACAGGAGAGATTAAAACCTTTGGGGGTCAGTGGGGGGGAACTGGAATTACCGTCTTTTAAAATTTCATCATATTACCCAATAAGAACCTGGGACAAATCTCCTCAGGAATGTGATGCTCCTCATAGCAATTCTGAATTAAACTGTGAGGTACGTAAACTATGTTCTACCTGTATGTTGTGTACTGACAAAATATACATGATTTGAGTTTGTTACAACACTCAGAAGAAAGCCTCAAGCAAATATTGGCATCACAAGAAAAAGATTCAGATCTCTACTTAATCAAATTTAGAAGTGTCAAGTGTTCATCAGCGTTTGGCAATGTTGGAATTAACACTTAATAGTAACAATGATCAAACTTTGATTTTAGTCAAATCCGATTTTCAAAGCAACTCTTAATTATTCGCATGATAGACTCCTTTACGTTTAATCGATTATATATTTCTGACAATACCTGGAAAAAGTTTAAACTGTTACTTTCTCAATGTAGTTTGGTGTAGCTGCTAGATCCGACTGACACAGTGCTACCGTCCTTAACAACAGTTGAATAATTAAAGTACAAACAAATTACAAAATTGAACTGCCTTACATACGTTTTTCTCTTCGGTCATGTCATGACAGGTGTGGGGAAATAATTCCGAATATTCGGGATTATGTGTCATAATTCTGAAATCCGTGAAACGTCCTGGTCCATGCGGAACATCCTCCCGTACAGGTCTGAAACAGACTAACCTCGTGTTCTCTAAAGCCCGCCTCCTGTGCGCTGATTGGTTTAAGAGGAGCTGACGTGTACACTATGCGTCCACGTGGTCCGATTTCTTTCTTCTTTTTTTTTTATTGAACACAAACAATTTTAGTACAAAAACACACGTAGATGAGATACAGTATAGGAATTATAGCAATCAGACACAAAAACAACAAATATTTAGGGGGTAGTGATGAAAGAGACTTACAAAAATAAAAAATAAATATACATAAAATTTAAAAATAAAAGTAAGGCAGTAGAAGGCAAAGAGCATCGACATTTCAAAATAAACAGGGTTAAAATAAAAGATATTTTGATATATCAGCTGATAATTTTTTAGCAGAATTACTTGACTTTGTTTTCTTGAGAGAGCCCGAAAAAAGTTTGAAATCATTTAAAAAACATTGAAAAGAGGGTTTAATTTTCCTCCACTTGCAACAGTGGATGTGATATTTAGCAAGTAACAGAATAACGTTCACCAAAAAAGACACTAATTTGTCCATGGTATCCATATAAAAAATAATATTGGAGATTTCTATAGATGGGATGTCATTAATTTTTAGAGATAACCAATTTCTAATTTCACGCCATAAGATTTGAGTGACAGGACACGATAAAAACATGTGATCAAGCGATTCCTCAGATTCATTGCAAAAAGTACAGGGGTCAACTTCAAATTTAAATTTTTTCTCAAAAATTCCGCAGTTGGATAAATTGTATTAATCAATTTTAAAATGAGTTTCTTTGACTTTGGGGGGAATTGGCCATTTGATATAATTTGAGTGGGTTTTTTCTAATGTAGACAAGCTTAATGAATTTTTGTGAATTTTTCAATTTTGTGAAATATCAGAGTATAACCCTCTGTGATAGTCATTAAATGATCTTGATTTAAAGACAGAACTCATAAACTTATTACATTTCTTATCCAATAAACCATACTCCTCAATAACTAACATAGGTAATACTGTCTCAATATTTCCATACAATAGGGCTTTTAATCAAATGAATAAGTGGTAGGGGAATTGCTTTACAAACCTTCTTAAATACTGCGTGACAATTTAAACCATACTTGTTCAAAAAGGATGCAAAATCAATGATATTCCCAGTATCATCTAACAAATCAGTGACAAAAACTATCCCTTCCTCAAACCAGTTATGTTTAAACATGGACTTTCTATTGGATAATATAACTCTATTATTCCATAGAGTTGATCTATGGGATGAAAAGTTATGCTTGTACAACAACTTCCAAAAATTGAGAATCTGCTTGTGGAAATTTGACAGCTTTACGGAAACTTTGCTCACTTCAAAATCACATTTTAAGAAGAACTCTAGCCCACCTAATTTACTAAACAAGGACCTTGGAATATGAAAGCACATAGAATAAGGTTGAGACAGACAGGCCTTGATCCAGTTAATTCTAAATGTACTAACCATTGCTTCAAAATCGAGCGCTTTCAAACCACCTTTATCATAATCTTTGACAAGTTGTGACCTTCTAAGATAGTCAGTCTTGTTTCTCCAAAGAAATTTGAAGATTTCATTTATTGTTTCTTGACTCTCTATATTAACATCGTTGATAAGTAATTTCTGAATCCTCTTTTTAGTCTGTCTTTGTTTTTCCAAGCCAAAGAAGTAGGAAGAATTTTTTTCTCCCTCTTCAATCCAGCGGGCTCTTGAACCAATATACGCCCCTTTTGCTTTTTCTAAATATAAACTAAATCTAATTCAGCTTGAAGCTTGTTTAATTGGAGATGCTCTTCTACAGTTAGCTCATCATTATTTCCCAGTTTATTCATTTCACTAATAATTCTCTGTTGTCTTTGCTTTTTAAGTTTGTTGAGGTGTTTACTTGATCTAATTGCAGACTCTTTAATTTTAAATTTAAACCACTCCCATTTGCTTAAAGGTGATAGATTCATATTAGAAATCTCTTTAACCATTATTTTCATTTCCTTACCAAACTCAGTATTATCCAGGAAAACTGTTACTAAACTTCCACACAGAGATGACATTTGACTCAATCCTTTGATATTGTAGAGACAAGGTAACCATACAATGATCCATCAGAGGCGGTCCATGTGGTCCGATGCTGGCTAAGAGACTGGAAAATGTATCTTCGCTAATATGGCAGATAAAGTCACAATTAATATAAATAAAACAATTAAAAACTGTATGGAAAATGTAAACAATAAATTGTAATATATCGTAATATTGTATGTTAATATAACATCTATAACTCAAGCTGAATTGTCCCTCCAACCAAATCTGGCTTTGATTTTACTGTAAAAAATATTTTTCGGCAACATTTTGTTCCTGCAACATGACAATATTTCCTACCACTTAAAGAAGGAAAACAAAAAGATACACAAGAGCAGCCAAAAAGATTAAAATTGTTTTTGTTTGTTTAGGCTAATATTTTAAGTACTTTTGATATTCAGAATAATTTTAGGCCTACTTTCAAAGAAAGATTTAATTTAAAGCTACTCTATGTAGCAATATCCCTTCTGACCACATGGGGCATATAGATCTATTGTGTCAATAAAAGAGTCATTGACAAGACTACAAGTGGGGATGGTCGGACGAGCTTTGTAATACCACTTTGTCCCAATGAAGGTGCACTTTGTTCTGTCTTACAACAAAGTGGGTGGTTTCCTCTACTGGAAACAACCGCTGACTGAATACAAACTACGGACAAACCATCCAGTCACAGTGCAGAGAGCTTTTGAAGCCTGTTTTTGCTCAAACTGCGAGGCACCTTGTTACATGGAGGCGGAACCAGCGGTGCTGAGGAGCCGGCTAGAGCATGTCTGCCAGTTAGCTGTTTTAGCTTCTCTGGCTGAGCTTCTGCTAACCCAGAATAATAATTCATATCATTCTATATCAACTTGATCTGAACATCCTCATTTCATTTGTTGCGACCAGAACGGCACCTGGAAAGTGCTGCTCGAAGGTCCAGAGCCAGAACCGTGCGGCTTTGAGCTTTCTGCAGCAGGATCCCACAGCGGGACCTACCGTTGCGCAGTGCTCCGGCCTCCGCTCATGTAACTCTGCTGCTGGGTTTCTATCTGCGGCGTTTGGCACAGAGCAATGAGCCTCACCTTCCACGAGCAGAGCTGCCTGCTGTTAGCACAGCTAAGCTAAGTTAAACTTTGGCCTCTAACCCTTCCTGACTAACCACAGGCGGTCGTGGTGGTCTGTTCATATATTTTACACAACATAGAAGGATGGGAAAACATTCTCCTTCAGATATAGAGAGGGGTTTTTGTTCACAGCTCTAAAGTTAATATAATGCTAAGTGCTAAGTAGCTAAAATACCGCATAGCGGGCAGAACCAGTGGCTAGCTGTCTGGCCATATGACATCCACGTGATTGGTCAGTTTTATTGGTCAACCTCCATGCCTACAAGGGGACACAATGAGCTAAAGCCTGCAGAAGTTACTTTGTGCTGCTTTAACAGCGTTGGGGTACTGTGATTATATTTAGATTTGATGATTCTCTTCACCAAAAATGTTGTACTGAGCTAAATTAAATTACCTTTCTTAAAGTTTTTTTTTGTTGCTAATTATACTTTTGTACTCTAAGATAAAAAAGAGGTCTGTGAGTATGTCTAAATTGTAGGAATTCATAAAATGAATGACAGTTTGAGTCAAAATGTTCAGCCGCTACACCAGCAATTGTGTCAAATGCATCTTAATCATCTTAGGTTTTTTTTTTTTTTTTTTACCATGTCAAAGTTTAATCTGTCAGACTTCTCTCCTCTCCCATGAAAAGACCAGATTACTCTCACGTTTGTTGTTGTTATGTGAAGGTTGAAATCCCTACAGTGGAAACCATTTATCAAGAATGCCTGACAGCGGAAGAATGATAATAAAAACACACTCAAAATGAAACACTCCCTGCCAGTGAGGCTGCACAAATATTATCTTATTTGCCTGTAATCCTACCCTCGGTGTGAGAAACTTGCTGTTCCCTCTGACCTTTACTTGGCAGTGCTGAAAGTGAGCAAATAGTTGTGAATTATCTTCATCAGAAAAAAATGGACATCCTCTTGATTTAAAGGGTTTTCTCTCAAATTTGCAAGAATTTTTTTCTTGCAAATTTTAAAGCTTATGAAGTCAAATTTTTTTCTTACAATTTTACCTTCCCTCACCAGGGTGTAATTTTTCCCCCCTAAAATAGCCCCATTAAGCTGTCATGTTAACTCATCTAACCTCATCAATATTAATGTTGAGTTTGTTTTCCCAGCTCAGCTGAATCTGTACTGTAGAAGTCTCACATCTAGCTTGCTTATTTCATAAAGTGTAACGAGTAAATACCTCACTGCACATCATTTTAAAGATTTTGATTTTGTAAGTCCACATCACACTAGGGTCCCCCTAAACAGCCCTGATTCTAGGCATTATGACTTTTTTTTTTTTTTTTCATTTCTAATAAATACACAAGAGGATGTTTTAGTATGGGACTTTTTGTGACAGCAGCTTTACATGTTTTATCCTAAATCACTACATAACATGAAATTGCCTAAACGTGTCTTTTTCTTGGAAAATTATGAACTTGCGTAAATGACTATAAAACGATGTTTAAAAAAAGTAAAAAAAAAAACTGTATATGCCATGAAGACTTAGTCAGGTTGAGGTATATAGCACATTTCCTTCATATCCCAACAATATCTGTGTAAAAGATACGTGAAGTCGGAAATAGAAGTGAAAAATGACTTAGATTTGGCAAAAAAATAAAACAAAAATAAATAACTGTGACTTGAATAACGAAATAACTACCAGTGACCCTGAGGATTAAGCGAGTATGGATAATGGATGGACAGATGGATAAAATAATGATCTGTGTTTTGTATTTCTATATTTAAATGATGAGACTAGGACATTATCACTTTGATTGACATGAACTAAGGTGTGACTGATTACAGTTGATCGGCGCTTGTAATTGTTTTTATTCTTAATAAATTCCAAATGTATTCTTTTTATAACAGAGTAACTGAAAGCAGACAGAGTTTCAGGGCTTTATCGATGCGCAGAGCCCCACAGGGTCCGCGGTCAATAGTCAATCAGGTCAATCTTCGCCTCTTGTAGTTCACGCGAGATGTCACGAGAGGATAAGTTGAGGGAACATGGCGGCGTCTAATTTGCTGAAGGTAGGCTCCACTTCGGTTCACTAATTTCTCTTTAACGCTCTCCAGGTCGCTTGTCATTTTTTAACTGCGACGTCTGCGTTCAGCGCCGACATTCGCGGACAGCTCGCAGCGCACGCGCGCGACTGCGCCGCCCGTGTCGACTTGAGCCACTTATCGGTGATTTAGCGGCTAAATGGAGAAGCTACAGCAGAGCGAGATGTGCGGGACCGAAAACACACAGATATGAGGGAGCCGATAAACCGCTCAGAGCCGCGGTGTTGCTGAAGCCTCCGGTGAAATGTGTCCACGGTGTTAGTGCACGGCAGCCTGAAACCTCCCAACATCTGTCACGCAGCCCAGCAGCTGACCATCCGCGAGGAGCAACTGTCAAAGTAGTTTGATGCACTCAGAGCTCAGATTTTATCTCCCCGGTGAAGCTCAGCTCGTTACGCAGCTATGACGCCGTTTATACAGTGATAAATTAGAGCAGGTTCGGGGTACACAATAATAAAATGATAATAACAGTGATTAATGCCACCTGGACTGAACTCGGTGTGTCCTGTTGGAAAATGTGCAGCACTGATTAATTAATCTGTTAACAAGTTATTGAACCCTCACTGATGCACTGAGTCATTTCTTGTTCCTTTAAAAACACATGTTGGTTGAAAAAGATATCGGTCTGTTTCAGAGAGGTTTAATTTTTTAAAGGCATCAAGCAAACGGGGTGCTGAGATTGATATAGACTCTTTAAAACTGGCTGCTGGGGGTCCTGGTGGTGCTGGTGATGGTCCTGGTGCTGCTGGTGGTCCTGGTGGTGCTGCTGCTGGTGGGGGTCCTGTTGATGCTGGTGATGGTACTGGTCCTGCTGGTGATAGGTACTGGTGCTGCTGGTGGTGGTCCTGTTGATGCTGGTGATGGTACTGGTTGATGCTGGTGATGGTACTGGTTGATGCTGGTGATGGTCCTGGTGCTGCTGCTGGTGGTACTGGTGCTGCTAGTGATGGTACTGGTGCTGCTGCTGGTGGTACTGGTCCTGCTGGTGATGGTCCTGGTGCTGCTGGTGGTCCTGTTGGTGCAGCTGCTGGTGGTACTGGTGCTGCTGGTGATGGTCCTGGTGCTGGTGATGGTCCTGGTGGTGCAGCTGCTGGTGGTACTGGTGCTGCTGGTGATGGTCCTGGTGCTGCTGGTGGTCCTGGTGGTGCAGCTGCTGGTGGTACTGGTGCTGCTGGTGATGGTCCTGGTGCTGGTGATGGTCCTGGTGCTGCTGCTGGTCCTGGTGCTGCTGGTGATGGTCCTGGTGCTGCTGGTGGTACTGGTGCTGCTGGTGATGGTTCTGGTGCTGGTGGTGGTCCTGGTGGTGCTGCTGCTGGTGGGGGTCCTGTTGATGCTGGTGATGGTACTGGTGCTGCTGCTGGTGGTACTGGTCCTGGTGCTGCTGGTGGTCCTGGTGGTGCTGCTGCTGGTGGCACTGGTGCTGCTGGTGATGGTCCTGGTGGTGCTGCTGCTGGTGGCACTGGTGCTGCTGGTGATGGTCCTGGTGGTGCTGCTGCTGGTGGCACTGGTGCTGCTGGTGATGGTCCTGGTGGTGGTGCTGCTAGTGGTCCTGGTGCTGGTGGTCCTGGTGGTGCTGCTGCTGGTGGTTGCACTGGTGCTGCTGGTGGTCCTGGTGATGCTGGTGGTGGTACTGGTGCTGCTGGTGGTCCTGGTGGTGGTCCTATTGATGCTGGTGGTACCCCCCTGCATTCTGGGCTTCATGTTGGGTCTCGGCAGGGCTGGGTATCATTTAAAATGTTTTGATATCACAACCAACACCTTTTCTTTGATACCAATATGATACTTTTTATGTCATTTGGTGTCGAAAGAAAATTCTAACATAAAGGACGCTGCATTAGCAGGATCATGCGCAAACACTTTTGGGGCATGCTCAGTTAAATGACACTTCTTTATATAATATATCTGCTATAATATACTTATACCTGCTGGTATAACAGTAGTGCTTGTTTTATCAGGGTTCATATGATTTAAAGTAAAACCTGGAAAAGTTATGGAATTTGAAAATTTTTCTGGAAGGTTTTGGGATTTTAAAGTTATGTAAATGTTTACCATGTGGTATTGTAACCTAGTAGCATAATAATCATAGTAATAACAATAATACAAATAATAATAATAAAAGATAATAAATGTGCTTAATTCAAGATCAGTGTGGGAAAGTTTTATTTTTTTATCATAGAGATACTCAGTAGATTTTTTAGGAAAAAAATCAACTTTTTTTTCATGAGAATCATTTTGTCATAAAACTGCAGACTTTGCAAGATGGTGCCGTATGTTGTAAAATCGAGGCTTTAGGTGTAAAATCACATTTTTCTGGAAAATTACAACTTTTACAGTTGTGAATTTTGTATAATTGCAACTTTATGTCATAATTCAATAATGTTTTTTGTAAAATATCTCAACTTTTTCTTGTTAAAATCAGAAATTTTCCAAAATTGTGACTCTTGAAAATAATTCCAACTTCATGACACAAAAATTGCCTGTTTTTGTGCAACTTCAACTTTATGCCCTATAGTCATGACATTTTGTCTTCAAGTCAAAAATTTTACAAAATCGTGATGTTTCTGACAGAAAATTACAACTTTGTCCCAAAAAAAAAACAAAACACATTTTTGTTGTAAATTCTCAAATTTCCCATTAAACAATAGAGCCGAAGGTGGTTTTGCTGTAAGAAATAGAAAATAAGTATCAGATGACAGAGTTTTTCTTTCTTTTTTTTTAAGTTTCCATAATAAATGCAGATAACCTTCTGGTTCCACTGGTTTCAGCTCTGTCCACCATGTTCTTGTTGGTCTCACCCTGCATAGAAGTCAGACCAGCCTCGGTACCAGATGTCATAGATGGTCAGAGATGATCATAGACCCCCCCCAGGTTCCATCCTGGTTTATGTCTGCTGACCATGAAACGCTGCAGCATGTGATTCACATCATGTTCATCCCGTATTTGTTACATAAACCTCTCTTTGTGTGGAGCTATAGACGTGTCTTATAGAAATGTCTCCAGTTACTCTCAGAAATTAAACTGATCATTTAGAGAAGTATAATTGGTTGAAAAATCTTCTGAATATGTTTGTCGTTCAGATATCAAACTAAAAACCTGGAGCAAGTGTTAAAAAAAAGCATTTTCTCCTGTAAAAATGTGGTTAACGTTCATTTTTGGGTTCACTTGTCTCCTGTCCGTCCTCAGAACAAAGGCTCCCTACAGTTTGAGGATAAATGGGACCTGATGCGCCCCATCGTACTGAAGCTCCTGCGACAGGAGTCCGTCACCAAGCAGCAGTGGTTTGACCTGTTCTCGTAAGTTTGTGACTCTGTGCCCATCATTCAGAGGGACCTTTAGTTCCCAGATGTTGGGTGTGGATGAGGGTTGGAAATGCATCTCCTCTTTGTTTCCACAGAGACGTTCACGCTGTCTGCCTGTGGGATGACAAAGGTCCAGCGAAGATCCACCAGGCTCTTAAAGAGGACATCTTAGATTTTATCAAACAAGCACAAGCAGTAAGATGGCAGTTTTTTTTTTTTGTCTCTATTCTTCACACAGTCGTCTTTTAGTTCAATTTATTTAACTCCTCTGTGTTTGTAATTACCGAGAAGACAAACTCGATCCCGTTTGTTCTTCTACAAGTCCTGTTCACACCGCCAGCTCCCTCCACCGCTGTGGCGCCCTTGTTGCTGTGAATGAAGTAACGTTTCATTGTGCCACTGTTGCACCTCTGGTCCACCAGGGGGCGATGAGAGACGCCCCGTTGTTATAACGCCCAGTTTAAAAAAAAAACACATCAAGAAAAGGGTCAAAGCTCAATTGACAAGTGCAGTAAAGGTGCTGTGGGGTACCAGACTGCCCGTTGGCCACGACCTGCTGAGATCGACCCAACGTCGCTCTCCTTCAGCTGTGGCGATGTCAGCAGCGGTGGTGAAACCGAGGCCGGCTCTGCTGTGTATGTCCCACTCAACGAACCAGGAGGTTCATTCAGCACTGACTGAGTAACTTAGTTGGTGAGCAGAGACATCGGGGACTTCCTGTTGGACAGGGACCCAGACGGCGAGTAAGAAGAAGCCTTCAGATGACTGAACCCCATAATGCTTTGTGAAAGTCACATGCTGGAGAGGCAGGATTGTGCCTAGCGTAAAGGATTGTGCCTAGCGTAAAGCTCATAGATGCAGAAAAAAAAAAAAAAAACAAGCAGGCATGGCCAGCAGTAGCGGAGAAATTAGGAAAAACTTTTTTTAATCACCGGTGTGGGAGCATTTTGGTTTTGCTGTTTAATACACCGGCGAGGGAGTGAAAACAGTTAACAGAACGCAATCTTCCACCTCCCTAAACTTCTTCCTGTTTAGGGCCTGGGGGGTGACTATCTTTGTAGAGTTAATTACAAATAAATATGCAAGTTGTCCTAAACGCCTTTAAGGATCCACTAAAGAAACAAAATCGTGTTCGGATGCTGCAGGTTGCAAGTGGACCCTGAACTGTGTTTCTCCCCGTTTCTAAGCGGGTGCTGAGTCACCAGGATGACACGGCGCTGTTGAAGGCTTACATCGTGGAGTGGAGGAAGTTCTTCACGCAGTGCGACATCCTGCCCAAACCTTTCTGCCAGCTGGAGATCACTCTGATGGGCAAGCAGGGAAGCAACAAGAAGTCCAACGTGGAGGACAGCATCGTCCGCAAGGTGAGGAGAGGCAGGAGGGCTTTCTTTTTTTTTTTTTCTTCAGTATTCCAATGATTAATTAAGATTAATTCTACATTGTCTCTGCTCGTTGCCTCTCTGTAGCTCATGCTGGACACGTGGAACGAGTCCATCTTCTCCAACATTAAGAACCGGCTACAGGACAGTGCCATGAAGCTCGTGCACGCTGAGAGGCTGGGAGAGGCCTTCGACTCCCAGCTGGTCATCGGAGTGCGAGAGTCTTACGGTGAGAAACGCAATGACACAGGTCAGAAAGCATTTTTGTCCAGATTTTATCATCGAGAAGTGGACGTTTGTTTGAAAGAAAGCTCATAAAAACCGTGTGACGAGTCATCTGCTGCCTGTGAAATGTATTTATCAAATGTTTGTATATGTTTGTAAAGCTCAGTGTAAGGAAGAGCCATAGATCTAATTAGTCTCATAATTATTATTATTCTAATATTCTTGCACATAAAAAGGTCACTGGCTTTGGCTCATGTTGACATCACACATCAGGGCTGTTTGTGTGGAGTGAGCTCTTAATTTTTACCACAAAACCAGGGATGCACGATAACTGTTTTTTAAAACTTACGATAAGTGTATCGTATCTCACATCAACTTAAGGTGCATAAGTAAGGTTCATTACTGACTGATATAAAAAAAATAAAGGCTCCTTGAACTGATGGAAATACATGCATCAGAATTACAAACTTGCTCATGTTAGCGTTAGCTCACGTTAGCGTTAGCTTACGTTAGCGTGATTTCAAAACGTTCGTCAGCGATGGTTATGTTTCAGGTGGCTGATCAGGTTTGACATATTAAAGCTTGTGCTATTTTTCCTCCTCATGGAAATCACTTGGAATATTCGTCACAAATAACCAGTGAACCATCTTCTTCTGAAACTTTAAAGATGCTCCATATGATCGTGGCCATGTTTGTTTTCATCAGCTTGCTGTGCTGCAGGGTGCATTCAAGGTGTAATGTAAATTCCTCCGTTCCCTCGTTTGCTAGTCGTTCTTTCTGCCTTTGCTAATTTTTCTTTATCTTTTATAATCTTAATCTTTTATCTTATCTTAATCTTAATCTTTTATGTGTAACATGTGGGACAATACTGAGAATATCAATTCAAGTCAGCAACTACCAAAATTATGACAGAGTTAACAAGTTGTTTTCTGGCATGAGGGGGTATTATTGATTTTCCTTACTGAGAAATCGTTTTTCTGATTATGCTGACATCACTTAAACAGAACATTCACTGTCGGTTATTCGGATTTGAGTGGGAGCGAGGCACTGCCGTGCTGACTAAAATATATATGTTATCGGGACTGTTCGTCATGATATCAGACTTAACGAAATTTCCTGTTATTGGCCAGATAATTATCGTGCTGATAATTATCGTGCCGGTAATTATCATGCACCCCTACACAAAAGTCTCAAAATTGGAGAAAACCAAACACATTCACTCAGTTGTTATGTGGATGCATAGATAGATGGACTTTGATGATGAGGTGGATTTCTGCTCAGGTTCAAAACCCTGCAGGACCAACTATCTAACAGAACCAGAGCTGAAAGGAGTGAGTCAACACCTGAATTAAGATCAAATTTGGCAAATAAAATCAGTGTGTAAATGGCACTTAAACAGTCTGAGGTTTATTCATCACCCCTGAAGCGCTTGTCAGTTGTGACACTGAGACATCAACACTCAGACTTCTGCCATGTTTGATGTCAACATGAAGCAGAATCCCAAAGAAACATTTTCCTGCATCTCGGTGTCTCTTAATCCTCGACTTCAGGAGCAGGAGAAGCTCTGATCCCGGCGTTCATGCTTTATTCCTGGAGAACTTTCTGGTTTTTCATGTCACTGCTGAGGTGTAACGGCCGTTTGTTTGTCCCTGCGAGCAGTGAACCTGTGCTCCAACCCCGACGACAAGCTGCAGATCTACAGGGACAACTTTGAGAAGGCGTACATGGATTCAACCGAGAGGTTTTACAGAACACAAGCGCCGTCCTACCTCCAGCAGAACGGCGTCCAGAACTACATGAAATACGTGAGTGTCGGTTGTGGACAGTGATTGTAAATGTCGCTCCCGCATACCGACAGCTGGACTGTTGAACCTCAGTAAGGACCTTGAGACGTGAGACTCTTTTCCCCTGTTGTGATTTGTGTTGGCAAAAGGTCAGCTGGATCAGTGAATAAAAGAAAAAACAAAAGTGAAATCAGAAAGATGAGCTGCTGTGATTGCTTCATACCTCCTACAGTGCAGCGTGAAAATGAAAATGTATTTAAAAAAAAAAATCTGCTTTCAGAAAAACAAAGTCAACTGTGTTCTGACTTGATGTTCATATAAAGAGCTTTTTCTTGCTGCCCATTAGAGATAATTAATCCATCAGATGTTTACGATCAGATTTTCGTTTTTTCATTTCATAACTGTAAATGAACACTCCCTCGCCAGGCGGATTCAAAGCTGAGGGAAGAGGAGAAGCGTGCTCTTCGGTATCTGGAGACACGACGCGACTGCAACTCTGTGCAGGCGGTGAGTATCACACGTACTGGGACTCTCATACTGCTAGAGCTGAGCGATTTTATCAATTCTGCGATATATATATATCGATATTTTATTTCCCCAGAGAGTTTTGATTTTTCAGCAGCAGGTATTGATATTCTAAGCTTCTTTCAAAACCCCCGTGTCCCACCTTTAAAAGCTTGCAAGCAACAATTTGCAATGTTTAAATAAATGAAACTATTTTTCCTCAACAAATCTTTTATTCATTTTGTCCAGCATTTACAAGCTGCCTGTCAGCCATATAATGTGTAATTGATGCTTTCAGTTCAATTAATTCAAACAAAGTCATTGGAACACTCACAAGATGTCACCAAAATCACTTTGTCCCTTTAAAATCTTTCGGGAAATGATGTAAATGTATTGTAAGATGAAATTCGATATATATCGTATCGTGAGCCAAATATCACGTATCGTATCTCGAGATTAGTGTATCGCTACAGCCCTATGTACTGGTGAGCAGTTTAGATTTGAGTTGCTTAGAAAATGTGTTTTTCCTCAGTTTTCCATCTTTGATCGTTTTCCTAAGCCTCTCAATTTTTGTCATATAATTTTCATGTTTTACTTTCTTTGTTTTTTTCATTTTCAGAAAGGCTGAAATAAATATTCTGATGCTTCATTTGTCAATTTTGACACCATTTCACACACATTTCAACAGAAAAACCAGTTATTGATATAAAAGCTGAGCTCAGTTCGTCCCATCTGCAGCACTGAAAGATTATTGTGTCACTCTGGAATCTCTTTAAATGTAAACATGTTTTATTAAACTGCACAAACTGTATTTCCCTCTTTTGATCTTCCAGTTAATGGAGTGTTGCGTCAATGCGCTAGTGACGTCGTTCAAAGAGACCATCTTGGCTGAGTGTCCCGGCATGATCAAAAGAAATGAGACAGAGAGTGAGTATGGCGGATCTGCTCCCATTAAAGGCTTAACCCAGGGGTGTTCAGAGTCAGTCCTGGAGGTTTTAGATGTTTCCCTCCTCCTTCACACCCTGATACAAGTGGCTGCGTCATTAACAGACATGTGACCTTGATGACAAGATGATGACGGCCATTAATTAGGATCAGGTGTGTTAAAGCAGAAAAACATGAAAAACCTGCAGGACAGCGGTCCTCCAGGACTGACGTGGTTTAAGCAAATCTGAGAGGATGAGCGTTGCCTCAGAAACAGATCTAAATCAGATCCTTTGGAGTTTTTAAAATACGAACGCAACAATCATACACAAGCTGCTTCTTCACACTTTTAGAGGTGCAGTTTTGGAAAACTGAGAAAAAAAAAACGAAACATGTTTTAAGTTGTAGCTCACCTTGAGGCTTCATCTGCAGTTCTGCATGTGGGACTCATTTAGTGTTTCTGAAACTTTAATATGCTCGCGCTACACTCTGCTGGCGTAAGTCTCCCATGATGCACTGCTGCACTGGTAGGAGGCTCTGTCGGTGGACTTTAACAACAACAGAGCTTCAGTTTCGTTGTTGTTTTTAACGCTGTGCTCTCTGTGCTGGAGTCCTGCTGGTTTGAAAACCTCTGAAAGAGAACGACGTGCACATAGGAGAGCAAAACCAATAATATCAGAATCAGAATCACTTTATTTGTCGTTGAGCCAGCATCCCAGCACAACGAAATCATATCCAGTACATCATTCAAGAAACATATAGAAAAACAAACAACATATAGGACAGGGGTCGACGATGCCTGGGGCTGCAGCCACTACAGCGCTGCCAATTTATTAGATGAAAATGAGATCACATGGGGGGGGGGGGGGTCCAGGTATCGCCTCATGCTAACAGTAGTGACAGTGACCCTAGCCAAATGCAAAACTGGTGAAAAGAGTCAGAAAAGATGAGGAGGGGAAAAAAATGTCAGTGGCCTCCATCTGTAAAACCATTCCTGTTTTGATGGTCATCTCGTTGTTGCCCCTCTAGTGCACCTGTTGTTAATTTCATTAACACCAAAGCAGCTGAAACTGATTAACAACCCCCCTGCTACTTACCTGACCAAATCAATATCCCAGAAGTTTAATTGACTTGATGCTATACTCTGATTACAAAGTGTTCCTTTAATTTTTTTGAGTAGTGTATATACATATTAGGGATGAAACGGTTTTTGGTATTACGGTAAAGCGCGGTTAAATTTTACGTGATAAGGATTACCATTTAAGTTTGACTTCATCTCATTATCGCGGTCGATTACCAGGATATGTAATATAAGCCTCATTCAAGTCTGCGAGCGACTCGTGACTGTGTCTCACGTGAATATGTAGCTGGTAACACCGGCATCATAACGTGAGCATGGCGTGAGCATAGCACGCAGGACATTTACCAACCCACTAAAATGACGAAATCCGAGGTCTGGGCATAATTATTTATTTATTTTTTAAGAATGCAGAGGGACAACTGATGGAGGATAATTATCCTGTCTGCAGAGCACTTATATTTTATATGATTTGTGCAAGCAACTAGAAGGAGCTAAGCCTAATGCTTCAAGCTACTGAGGTGTTTGACCAAGAGTAACCTGGTTGACGCGCTTCGCTAACTCGCATTTCTTAAACGTTACCGTTGCGTGTTGATCGAAAAACGACCGGAACGATGTTCTTCTGATGCAGTTAAAATATTAATTTATTCCATTAACTGATCCGAAAACCATAACGCTGGCAGTAAGCGCATCATTTTTTTCACTGTAATTTTTGGGGTGTCTTTGAATTCAGTCCTCTGTAGGTTGATAATTTTCATTTCCATCAAATGATGTGGCATCCTTTTGTTCCTAACACATCACCCAGTCCATATCAGTATAAATAAACAGCATGATTTTTTTCCCCATTGAGATCTGAGGTGTTTTCAGAGTGCTCCTTTAATTTTTTTTGAGCAGTATATATATATATATATATATATATATATATATATATATATATATATATATATATGTATATATGTGTGTATATATATGTGTTATATATATATATATATATATTTATATATGTATATATATATATATATATATATATATATATATAGTCTTATATATCTCTCTATATTATGTTTATATCTCTATCTATCTATCTCTCTCTAATCTATAGTTGTATATATATATCTCTCTACCCTCTATCTGTATATCATATTGTGTGTGTGTTATATTATCTCTATCTCTATGTTGTGTGTATGTATATATCTATATATCTCTCTATATGTGTGTATATCTCTCTATCTGTGTTATATATCTATATATCTCTAATATATATTAGGGGTGAACGGTACATGTATTTGTATTGACCGTTCGGTATGACGGGTCGGTTCGGGACGGAGGCGTACCGAACGAGTTTCCACACGGACCTATTAAGTAGAGGACCGCATGGATCACAACAAACAGCAGTTGTAGCGGACGTCGTGGCTAATGCTAATGCCCCAGCATTGGCAATAAGCCTCCCGCGACATAGTGTTAAATGTGGTGGGAAGCTGTGTTTTGTACTCGGTCGTCTTTCTCTTTTTGTAGCGATGTTCACGCTGGGGTGGTGCCGTTTCAAATGAGTTAACAGGTTAGACGTGTTGCCAGAAAACATACCCGATCTCGGATGAACAATGTCGGCAAACCACTTTGGTTTTATCAACTTCTCTTTGTCCCTGTTTATATTTCACCGGGGAGCCGAAGTTGTGTTTTATAGCTGCAGATTTAAGACCCTAATCACCCTAAACGCTGGCTTCAAACACATGATAAAAGTATATGAGCCCCGATATCAATTACCTTCTCGTCCACATTTTAGCCAGAAAATCATACCGGGACTTTATGAAAAAAATACAATGATTTGTTTTTAAAGAAACAGTCTGAGCCTTATTCATGTTATTTAATCTGAGCAACAACTTGAAACTGTTCAGTGTTGCAACTGTTCAATTTTGCACATCAGATGGATATTTTCTTTAAGAAAAAGTCTGAGCCAATATTATTTTTTTTGTTTTTCAAAAATATCTACATTTCAGAATGTTGTATTTATATTTTTGAGCAAAATTCTAGCTTTGTATAGGCTAATGTTCTTATTGTTTTAAAAGCAACAAAAGTGTGTAATAAACAACTAGCACATTTATATTTGCATTTTGTTTTCTTACTGTACCGAAAATGAACCGAACCGTGACCTCAAAACCGAGGTACGTACCGAACCGAGAGTTTTGTGTACCGTTACACCCCTAATATATATATATATGTGTGTGTGTATATATGTATATATATATATATGTTTGTATATATATATATATATATATATATATATATATATATCTATATATATATATGTTGTGTATATCTATATATATATATATATATAATATATATATATATCTATATATATATATCTATATAGTTTATATATATTTATTTATGTATTTATTTTTTATTTAGACCACTCTTGTTTTCTTCAGTTTCTTGTTCATTTTAATGCCTGGTACAACTAAAAGGTACATTTGTTTGGACAAACATAATGATAACCACAAAGATTGCTCATAAGAGTTTTATTTAAGAGCTGATATTTTATCATTTTCCATGGTTTTCTTGATTATAACCTAAATCACTTAAGTTTTTACATCAATAGCTATGGCGTTGTACTGCCAAAAACACTGCTTTTATGCATTCAGTGTTTTCTTTTCTGTCTGTTTTAGTCACATGATGAAGTTTAGTGGTACCAGGTATTAAAATGAACAAGAAAGTAAAGAAAAAATGGTGGTCTAATATATATATATATATATATAAACAGGATCACAACAGAGAATAAAAACCCATCCCTTTCACCCCCACATATAGACCCATGCACTCACCCACAAGGCACACACACGCACACTCACAGTACAAGGTAATTAGTTTCGTAACATGGCAGGACACTGAGGATCCAGGTGAGGAAGAACTACCTATGGGAGGCCATCCACACTGAGAGGCACCACACCCCGCACCTACAGGTGGTGCCGCCACAGAAACCACCTCAACCCAGATAGACCAGGGCAGACCCACACATTGTGCAGACCCCCCCCCCCAGTCTCCCGGGCCCGAGGGATCTCCAAGACGACGCCCCTGCGGGCAGACCAGACAACTCCCAGTGCGGAGGGCCCACATGAGGAAACACTGGAGCTAGAAACTAAAAGATTAAAAGACAGTAAAACAGGATAAAAACAGACATTAGATACAGTAATGATAAAATATATAAAAATGTGAAAATTTAAAGGTTAAGAATTTAAAAATAAAATTAAAAATTTAATGATAATAGAATGCACAAAGACTTAAAATAAAATTAAGACTTAAATTAAATAATTAAAATCATTAAAAATAAGAACAGTGGAATAAAAGAACAAAGAGTAAAAGAAATCATGTAAAAGCCAGGTTAAAAAGGTGAGTCTTGAGCCTCCTTTTAAAAATCTCAACAGTCTCTGCAGTCCTGATGTTCTCCTCCAGGCTGGTCCACAAATGAGGACCATAATGGCTGAATGCAGCCTTACCGTGGGTTTTTGTTCTAACTTCAGGGAAGCTAGATTCAGATAAAAGAAGATTGTTAGGTCAGGCTGACATGTGATTTCGTCTGCCTTGAGTCCTTGCTGGTTTCGTCTCCGTGGGAATCAATTTAAATAGCTGAATTCCAGGTCAGTTCTCCCTGAGCAGTGCATGTAGTTTCCCCAAGTTGGAATCAATTTTCCCAATGAGTTCAAAAATCATCACTTGTCTGTGATTCACGCTCTGAATCATATCCAGTTTCCGATTCAGCTCAACAAGCGTAGCAGTCTGGGCGCTCACAGCGCGACTCACCCTCACACACACGGCAGGCAGGCAGGTGTCCAGAATGGCAGCCGCCGTGCGATTAATTTTTCAATACAGCAGGTATCCGCCGACTCCAAACAGCAGAAATCCCATGATCATAAATCCAAATAGGTAGACATCTTCAGCATCCTCGATGACATTCCCATCTAAATTTACCCCATGAATCTTGGACGTATCCAGCAGCGTGTGTTCCCTCGGGACAGGAGGGCTCTCCTCTGCCCTCTCTTCTCGTCAAGAAAATTTGATCAATTGCATTGAGAGACCAGCTGACCAGATCCAGAATATGATGTCCAACTCAAAAACCGTCCAGCGTTAAAGGTTGGATAGGAGATGTTCAAAAGGTCCTTCAGACCTGCCTCTGAAGCTGCCACAGATGATTAATTGTTTTTGTTTTCATGTAAACATAAAATTACATTTTTTGCTGTTGGCAAATGTCACATTGAAAGAGACGAAAAAAAAAAACCTTCAGGAAAAATCTGATCAAAATAACGTTTCATAAGTAATGATGTTTTAGCTGCTATTCATTACCAAAGACAAATTAGGTCTGATACGTCCGTGTGCTGCCACACCTGCAGTTTAAATATTTCTTGTTCTCATAATGCAGCTCAGACATCCATGAAATCATTATTGGAACCTACTAGACAATGAGTTAGTGCTACATATAGGTTTAATGGCATTTTCCGTGTTTCTATTGATTACCTCAATCTTAGATAAAGTTGAATAAAATCCTCATAACTGTAAAAGAACACTGCCCGGTTTCGGCAGTGCATCAAGCTCACATCGGTTTCTTTAATGGATCATGTGAGTGCATTTCCGAGTCTTTGCAGTCTGATTTTACAAATGAATAAATGTTGTCCACACTGATGCATTTTAAAGGAGCCAGTATTCTGTTTGTTGCTTAATGTGCTGCCAAATTAAAGCTCCATACATCACATCAGATACTGATCACGCTTCTGCTGCTGGTAACAAAGCGAAGTCTGACTTGAAACCACTAATGTGCATCTCTGCCCCCCCTGCAGAGTTGCATCTGATGTTCTCTCTGATGGACAAAGTGCCCAGCGGCATCGATCCCATGCTGAAGGACCTGGAGGAGCACATCATGAGCGCAGGCCTGGCTGATATGGTGGCTTCAGCAGAGACCATCACCTCCGTGAGTGTCTCACAGATGCACTACTGGACCCAAAATTGAACATTTACCGTATTTTCTGGACTACAAGTCATGCTTTTTTCAGCAGTTTGGCTGGTCCTGCGATTTATATTTTGAAGCAACTTATATGTCAAAAATATACCCCATGTCCATCCATGACGACAACAGGACATCGATTACACTCACGACAACTGAACACTGCTATCGAAAAAATTCCAAGAGTAAACCATGAAGACTGAGAGAACACAAATATGACACCAAGAAGAAAAATCTCTACTGCAGAGTTTAAACTGAAGATGATAAAATCTGCAGCTGAAAACAGTAATGGAGCAGCAGAAAGTTTGGAGAGATGAGAAACTAGTCAGGGACTGAATAAAAGCAGATGACAGCTATGAAACAATCAAAGAAGGAGAACCACGGACTGAAAGATGGACAGAGATGGAGGAACAAGTCCACAGATGGAGGAGCGAGTCCACAGACTGAGGAACGAGTCCACAGATGGAGGAACAAGTCCACAGACGGAGGAACGAGTCCACAGCTGGAGGAATGAGTCCACAGCTGGAGGAGCGAGTCCTCAGCCGGAGGAACGAGTCCTCAGCCGGAGGAACGAGTCCACAGACGGAGGAACGAGACCACAGCTGGAGGAATGAGTCCACAGCCGGAGGAACGAGTCCTCAGATGGAGGAGCGAGTCCACAGCTGGAGGAGCGAGTCCACAGCTGGAGGAGCGAGTCCACAGCTGGAGGAGCGAGTCCACAGCTGGAGGAGAGAGTCCACAGACGGAGGAGCGAGTCCTCAGCTGGACGAGCGAGTCCTCAGCTGGAGGAGATAGTCCAGACAGAGGAACGTGTCCACAGACAGAGGAACGAGTCCACAGACAGAGGAACGAGTCCACAGCTGGAGGAGTGAGTCCACAGACGGAGGAACAAGTCCACAGCTGGAGGAGCGAGTCCTCAGCCGGAGGAACGAGTCCTCAGATGGAGGAACGAGTCCTCAGCTGGAGGAGCGAGTCCACAGACGGAGGAGCGAGTCCACAGACGGAGGAACGAGTCCTCAGCTGGAGGAGCGAGTCCACAGACGGAGGAGCGAGTCCTCAGCTGGAGGAGCGAGTCCACAGACGAAGGAACGAGTCCACAGACGGAGGAACGAGTCCACAGACGGAAGAACGAGTCCACAGCTGGAGGAACGAGTCCTCAGCTGGAGGAGCGAGTCCACAGACGGAGGAACGAGTCCACAGACGGAGGAACGAGTCCACAGACGGAGGGGCGCGTCCACAGCCGGGTCCTTGAACAGCTCATCAATGGTGCTTTTATCACCCACTCTTGCAACCTGATGTGACTGGTATTTGTTTTTTCTCCTCTTCGTGGCGCATTTTTTGACAGATGCGACTAATGCATCTTATAGTCCAGAAAATACGGTACTTTACGGCCCCAGAGCAAAACTCATCGTGGCTTAAAGGAACTGCATCACACTGCACACTTTAGAAAAGCAAAGCAGAACTGCTTGTTTATGAAATTTCTACCCATACGTCCAACTAAAATCAAACTCCAAGGTCGATACCGTTTCATATCCCGTTCCTATTTTGACTATATGAATTGAAGAAGTTGTTTTAATGATTTAATTGCCACATTTGCATCCTAAACCTCTGCCTGTTCTGACTGAAGAATTTCTGAATGAAGTTGAATCTTCATCACAAAATAACCAACATCATTTAAGTACAGCTGCAGCTCCTGATCTGTGTTGCAGGACTCTGAGAAATATGTGGAGCAGCTGCTCACGCTGTTTAATCGCTTCAGTCGGCTGGAAAGAGGCCTTTCAGGACGACCCACGCTTCCTGACAGCAAGAGACAAAGTGAGTTAGACTTCTACCAGCCTGTCCATTGTTAAGAGTACGGCATGAGAACATAGACTGTTCCTAACTGTTCATTCAACCTCTTTGCAGGCCTATAAAGCGGTTGTGAATGACGCCACTATATTTAAATTAGAGCTTCCTATGAAACAGAAAGGGTAAGGAGAAACTGTCCGTTTCAGATTCTGCCCTTGTTGCGAACAGTTAAAGTGGTCAGAACCGACATCACACACGTCTGTCTTTACAGGGTAGGATTAAAAACTCAGCCAGAGTCCAAGTGTCCAGAGCTGCTGGCCAACTACTGCGACATGCTCCTGAGGAAGACTCCGCTCAGTAAGAAGCTCACCTCTGAAGAGATTGAGGCCAAGCTCAAGGAAGTGGTAAGTTTTAAAGAACTTCCATGTATTGTGGTCATTAACCACATCCTCATTAGTAGATTTGTTTAATGGCCTCCAAAGTCTTTTTTCAAGTCTTGATAATTGGATTCTGTGAAGATCCTGAAGCTCTTTTAAAGAGTTGGAGAATTTCCAGCGTTCTGTGGATGTTTTCACTGATGAGAATATAAAAGCGGCAGGTTGTATCTTGGTGTGGTCCAGGATTTTAACTCCAGACAGAAGTGTTTCCTCTGGGGGGGTGGGGGTTATAACTCTAAATAGACTAGGACCTGGCGAGATAGTCATCTTTAAATGAACGGTGTGCAAATGTCATGTGATCATGAAACCTTCAGGGTAAACTCGTAATCCCATGAATCCAGCCGAGCGGGTGGCGCTTCCTGATGCTCCACCTGAACGTCTGTGCCTGTGGGACCTGACAGAGCGAGCCGCTGAAAAACCGAACCAAGGCCAAAAGAGCCAAAAAAGAACAAAAAAAAAAAAGTAACATATCTAAAATTGCCAGAATTCCAGAAGTCCCTAAATCATCACAGACAACCAAGACAAGATGGAAAATGTGTCAGAATGTGTGTTTCAGCAGAAAAATGCTCAGTTCAGAATATCAAAGACACAATATGTCCAAGGTAAAAGCTGTGTTGTACGGCCACATCATAATGTAGTTTAAAGTAAAACAGAATTAGAATTTTTACATCTTTCATGTCCAATTAACGTATATTTTCTTCAAACTAATAGAGCTAAGTAGCAAAGATTTCACTCAATACTTGTTCATAAGTGAACATGTAGTTCAGTCCTTCGCAGGGGTCACGCCCTGATGCCGGGGGGGGGACAAGCCTGGGGGAACAAGCCTTTTTCTTTTTTTTTTTCGTACTGGAATAAAGTGTAATTGCACATATAATCCAGTAGGGGGCAGTGATGCTCTCATTATCACAGTGTGCAGGGAGTATAAGGTATATTGTGTTGGGATTTTTTTGCACTGACATGCGCGCACGCAGCACAGAGCAGGAGATATGAAGTGAACAAACCCTCAAGAGACACCACGGAAAAAATATCTAACAAGGATGAAAAGAGTCAGAGATAATGAGACAAACGAAAGTCACCAGAAAGTTAAGATGAGGAAATATGACGATGCTGATGTAGCGCTTGACATCACTGTGACTACGGTGGGATTGATGCACTTTAAATCTTTACAGACTAAACTATTTTAATAAAGTTATTCTTTTTTATAAGTTGATGTATATTTCTTTCTTTTTTGTTTCTCTTAATTTTAATTAGGATACAGTTTTATGGAGAGGTGGACTTATAACAATTTTATAGACAAATTATACTATTTATAGTCGTAGTGGAGTCGTAGGGGGGCGCAAAATGTTTTCTTCTTCCTGGCAGGGGGGCAGCAGCGAAAATAATTGAGAAGCAGTGATATAGTTGTTAATTTAATTAAACGGTTCAGCAAGCCGATATTCTTCCCTGTTTTTTTCATTAGCCTCACACTAAATCAGTACCTTCTGAGTCAGTGGGAGTTTTGTATTTTTGCTTTCAAGACTGTAAGTTTTCGTGTCGTCCAAATGCTCCAAATGCAGCGGTTTCGACTGGTGCTGCCACCTAGTGGATACAATTTTCGTGGTACTCGGATAGCCCCATCTGGACTGGTTACTTTCTAGTATTAAGCTTTTTAACAGTTTTGTTTGTTTTCGATTTTATGGCATCTCTTAACCTTTTAACATTTAGGAAATGCCCCATTTTTTTACCCAACAAATTTCTTTGGATACTTTATTTTCTAACAAAGTGCCAAACAGATGGGCTGCCCTGGTAGTGCAGTGGTTAGGGCAGCCCATGTACAGAGGTTACAGTCCTCGTGCGGCTGGTCACAAGTTCTAGCGCAAAAAAAATCTTTTAAAAAAAAAAAAAGTGCCAAAAAGTGTAAAAAATGTTTGGCACAGTTTGGTCTCCTCTGAGTGAGTGTGCTGCTACAGAAGTAGCCATTAAGGGAAGAAAACCACATAAAGGTTTAGAGATGCACAGTTCAAAACTAACAAAATGGACCACAATGTTAAATGAAGAAGTCGGGAAAAAAGCAGCAGTTAAGCGTTGATTGACTGATTAATCAATCATCTGTGTGCTTTTTGCAGCTTTTAGTGCTGAAATACGTCCAGAACAAAGACGTGTTCATGCGCTACCACAAAGCCCACCTGACCCGTCGTCTCATCCTGGACATCTCAGCCGACAGCGAGATAGAGGAGAACATGGTGGAGTGGCTCAGGGTATGAAATCTGCTGGTGGACACTTACTGCACATCTTCTTTCAGTCATTTCAATGTTTTTTGCTTTTTTAAGTTAACCTAATTTAGTAGTCATGTAACAAACTGTGTCTTTATAAATCTAATGACTGTACCCCGTCATTAAAACGGTTATAATAGAGTTATGAACCTGTGATGCCTTTCGTCCCAACAGGAAGTGGGAATGCCGGCTGACTACGTCAACAAACTGGCCCGCATGTTTCAAGACATCAAGGTGTCTGAAGACCTCAACCAGTCTTTTAAAGAGATGCATAAGCATAACAAGCTCGCCTTGCCAGGTAGCCTCCTGTACACACCTGGTCACACGTGAACACCTGCAGGCAGAAGAGAAATGTTCAGCTCCGTCAGCCAGGCTTTGTGCTGTTTTCTCACTCAAGTCCATCAGGCTGCTTTCTGAAAAATAGAGATCAAATGTTGATCTTGCTCTTCTAGAACAATAACGAATACACTAGTTTACGTCTGTCCTTTTGTCCTATATGAAACAGTAGTTTTAGAAGTTCAATCTGCGCAAAGAAAATGATTGAATAATTTTCGCAGCTTGTTAGGATCTTTTTTCTGAAAAGATTCTAGCTGCATTTTCTTTGTTGGAAAGGAGAGTCTTGGTCGGCTAAGTACAACACAGATGTTTAATTGCAATAACGTGATATCACGGCTCCCTGGCAGAGGCAGTCTCTAACACAGGGGTGGGCAACTCCAGTCCTCGAGGGCCGGTGTCCTGCAAGTGTTAGATGTTTCCCTGCTTCAGCACACCTGATTCACATGAATGGCTCATTAACAGTCTTGTGCAGACCTGGATGACAAGCTGATGGTGATCCATTCATTTGAATAAGGTGTGTTGTGGCAGGAAAACATCTAAGACATGCAGGACAGCGGCCCTCGAGGACTGGAGTTGCCCACCCCTGCTCTAACACGAGGAGAGGCCAAACAAAACAACAACAATTTATACAAAAATGTGCATCACTAGATGAGGAGGAGCCGCGGTTTAGAGTTGGCTCTCCCATTGGCCGGTCCTCCATCTGTACTTCCAATCCGTTGTCGCCATGCGTTGTCATTTTCTGATCCAATCCACTGCCAGGTAATTCCTGAAAAAGAAGAAAGACCACATATCCCACAATGCCATTCTATTTACCTGGCCAGGTCTTTGTCTCTAACCGGCTTTAGCGGGGCTAGTTTACTACATTTCTGATATAAAGTGAAGACAAAACCATACACTAAGATCAATCTAAGGCACTGTGATATGAATATATGGTTCATTAAACAAAATAATATTATTAAAACAATGAGCAACAATAAAGCAGTGTGATATTAAACTAAGAGATAATGTAATTTATGTTTCAAACACCAGAATATTAATAATGCTATTGATAACAATATTAATACCAATGTGTAACTAATGTGTATCAGTACAAAAATGAGAACCACTAGCTGCACTAATTCTGAACAAAAAAAGTTAAGAAAAATTCTGACCTAACAAGTTCCACGGCTATTTTTCAGTTTTAATCTGTGCAGCGAGATCTGCAGGTATGGGACCAGAAGAGTGAAGCCTGTCATCTCATTATTATCAGTCGCTGCCTGTTTTAGCTCTGCACGTCTTTTTCAAAACGGGCTTGACGTTCAGCCTACTTGGACTTTGGTTTTCACTGAGGCAGCGTCTCCACCCCCCCAGCCCTTTCTGGCAGCTGGGTGAAACGGAGAGCAGAAGCTGCAGCTCTCAGCCGTAAATGTTGGAGAGGCACACGGACCAGGCAGCAGGTTTTTCCTGTTCTCTCGACCCGTGCGGTGGGGGAAGAAAAGCACGGAGATGCCACACCTAGCAATGATTACGGGGCGCGGTGGGGGGGGGAAAACATGCCAGAAAGTTTGCAGATCCATTGAAATACGCGATAAAGCGTTTCCTTGCAGAGACGCCTTTGTCTTATGTTATTTTGTTTTCTATGGTGCGTTTATTCAGGGAGAGGGCGTGTAGATGGCAGCCAAAGATGGTGAGGATTAAAAGAAACGGCGGTCAGCTCAGTTTGGCGTCACAAACGGGACTCTAGAAACAGTTTCTAGAGGTGTGCACATGTGTCAAACACAAGGCCCGCGGGCCAAGTGTGGCCCGTCACGTCATTTTATGTGGCCCCCGAGAGCTTGGACATTATTGGCTTAAATTTTAAACCAATATTTTAAATCTTAAAATAAGCTTACACCGCTTTAAAGCGCATATAGACAATAAACTACATCTCCCATCATGCATTTCGTTGTTACCGACAACGATAAAGGTAGCTATGAGCAAGACAATTTTTCAGAAATGATGGACTTAAGAAAAACCTTTTCCTAACTAACCCCAACATGTCCAAGAAAAGAAAAATTGATGCACAAAAGTATAACTTTTGTGTAATGTGTGTCAGTCGTAAAAGAGTTTAATCTACGTCGGCATTTTGACAGCAAACACGGAGCTAAGTATGCTAAATTTAGCCTGCAAGAAAAACAAAGAACCCCTTCCGTTTCTGAAACCAAGGTAATGGATACTCTTACAAACACAAACTCTGAGTTTAAATATAATAATACATTAAATATTTGAAACTTGAATACAAAATAAATACAGAAACCATTATTTAACATTTATAATAAGGTGTAGTTTAATTTATTTTGATTTACATTGACAGCATGAATGTAACAAAATGCAATCACCCTTGCTTAAAACATCACCCTGCGAAACAATTTCCACGATAAATCCTGCTTTCTCAGAGCTCCAACTTAAATGCTGCCCATCGACTCAAAAATTGATTTTCAGTCTGCAATTTTTAGAAAAATTTCCCATCTCAAGCTTGGAAAGAGCCGTGCAAACAAACTTTCCTTGGTTTTCACGGAGCACGTCAGCTGCAGCTTTAAACGGCAGCAAACAAACGGAAGGGTCAGATTTAAATGTTCTGCCTTTAAAAAGAGTAACGGTTACAAATTTAACAACGCGCCCCTTAAATGTCAAGCTTGTTGGAAAGTCGCCACGGGCGTTCCTTCAGGCGCGGCCGGCGCGTTGGGTTTTCAGCCAATAAAGGAGAAGGGCTGCATGTTTGAAAAGGGCTTTTTGTTTGATTTGGGAACTCTCGTATTTGCTCTCCTGCTCAGACTCGCTTCCCTGATGCCGCTCGCCGCCGTGCACCGAATACAAGGAGCACGATTAAACTGGAGCTGGAGCTCCACTTCGTCCAGACTGAAGACACAAAATGTGTAATTTTAGTAACGAATAAGCTTTAAAGGCTTTGAAGGAGCTGAAAAAAACAAATCATTATAAAACATCAGGTAACTGTCGGTCATATTTGCTAATTTCAGATTCTTTAAACGAGGATTTGCCTTTTTCCTTCAAGTTCAATGTGTCTTTAACAGCTCATGCAGTCTTTGTTTGAATTAAATATGTGTGAGCAGCAGACTGAGAGTTTCTTGTGTCCCTGCAGCCGACTCTGTGAACATAAAGATCCTGAACGCTGGAGCGTGGTCGCGGAGCAGCGAGAAGGTGTTCGTCTCTCTGCCCACAGAGCTGGAGGACTTGATACCCGAGGTCGAGGACTTCTACAAGAAGAACCACAGCGGCAGGAAGCTCCACTGGCATCACCTCATGTCTAACGGCATTGTGAGTGTGAACCTGTGATGGAAAAAGAAGCAGGATTGTCTGAAGCCTGTCTAGTGGAGAGAAACATGCTACCAGCACTCTTACATGCATGTACAGTATTTTCCTTAGGTCAAGGATCTATTTGTGTTGGTGTGTGTGTGTGTGTGTGTGTGTGGGTGTGGGGGGGGGGGGACTGTTGCAAAGTTGTAATTGTGAGCACTATACGCACACACATACAAAGCTTAAATTGAAAACACTATATACAGATTATACATACACTCACACACAATTAAAATATTTACAGAATATGATGATGGAATGAATTATGTACAAGTATATAGAACTACAGGGGTGAACATAAGCAGAGCTGATGTATGTAGGCGACATTATAGCAGCAGCTCAACAGGTTCCTGTCAGCTAATGTACATTAACACCAGGCTAGCATGTCTCCTGCACAGGATGAACGTCTAGATTTAGTACAAACACGGGCTAGTATAACATGATGAGCTAAAGTTTTTCGGACCACCTTTGGGCTTATTTTAACTTTGAAAGGGACCGGACTGGGACTAAAAAACAGCCCTGAACTTTCCCCCCCTGAGTAGGCCTACCAAGACGCTAACGCAGCGTTGCCAGGTGGGAAATGTAGGATTATCGTACCAGAGACTCAAAATTATCGTATGTTGAGGGAAATTATCGTACATCTGTCATAACCAAAATAACAAGCCCAATGATGTGCTATAGTCAAATTTAATCACTCTCGTGTTAGATAGCGGGCAAAGCTCACCATTCAGCCTATCATGCTAGATACATTCGTATCTCACGCTCAGCAAAGCACGATTGGCTGGAAACATGTCACATGGGGAGAGATGCCTTCAGGGTTCACAAAAAAAACTCTCCGGCAGACAGTTGCAGCAGGCAATAATTTGAGATTAGTCAAATTATTGTACATTTGGCCTTTTTTTGGATTATTGATCGTACATCGTACAGAGGGCCTAATTATCGTACATCTGGCAATGCTGCACTAACGTTAGCCTACTTTGTTGGTTTTTAGGCCTATATCTGATAAATGATTGTCTTAGTGCACCCTGCTGTTAGTTGAAAGCCTGAAAATTTTGGTCATTGAACATGGCCGACGGGCGTAGACCGGACAGCAGTTCTGGACTTTTTCAGAATGCACAGATTACCAGTCCGCCCCCGCCACTTTGTAACGGCACATCTTACCTTCACATAGACCGTATCTTCGTCGCTCTAATCACTCATCTTCCACTGCGAGTTCTTCTACGAACTTCTCGACTTATGGGCCCACCTCAGTGTTGCCAAATGTTGAAAAGAAAATTATTGTACAGAGACCCCAAAACTATCATATTTTAGCCCAAACTATCGTACACTAAATCCAACCATGACGCAGCTAAGATTACATTTGCTTTGACTGTGTTTGGTCTTTATTGTAGTGACAGGAGTCGTCAGAGCCTTCCTCTTCGCATTAGCATTAAAGTAGTTGGCCTCCCGGTTTTGGCGCGCTATCGCCACCTTCCAGTCACGCTCAGAAGTGACACTACATGAACTTGTTTCACTTCCTGCGGTCGCTTCACAATAAAAGAACCCCGTCATTTTGTTGCTTAAAAGCTTTTAATTTTAAATAGCTAAACGGGTGTTTCATAGAAAGATCGAAATTATCGTACATTTGTTTTTGTTTTTTTTACAATTATTGATCGTACAAAGGGCTAAATTATCGTACAAATACAATAATTATCGTACATCTGGCAACACTGCGACTTATAAATTTATAGGCGGCATCACAATACATACCGCCACCCAATGCGCCAGAATTGAGACAACAATTGAGACAACAAAGTAAACAGTCTGGAGGCGAGGGCGAGGTCAAAAGCCGAAAAATTTATACATGGCAGGCCGCCACAAATAAATAAACGTATGGGAAACACTGATGTAGATTCACCCGTGTAGTCTAAGGGACCTTTAACTGAAGCCCCCGCGGCCCCACCTAAAACTCAGAGAGTTGACTTTACGTCGCTGTTTATGGCATTTCTGTGACGTATTTTGGCAAAAGTACCACACACAAAGCAGAAAAGCTTTCTTTTCACCCAGGTCTTTACAGCCGTTTGTATTTATGCTCTTTAAGGGCCCGTGTCCTCGTTTTCCCAGATGTCACAGCTGTGCACAACCCACTTCAGTATTTGCAGCAAAATGCTGAAGCTGAGACAACTGGACAGTCCTGCTGTAGTCTGGCTCTGTGATGTCACAGGACCCAGTAAATCTCTCAAAGACGTATTTTAAGACTCAGGTGGCCCCAAACGGAACAATAAGTTTCCGTTATCTCGAAGTTTCTGAGCTCTTAGTTTCTTCAGCACTCAATCGTATCCTTTCAAGCACAAAAAAGTGTTGTTTTTTTTCCATTAATAATGACCCATTTAAAACTGAGCATGAAAGCGGAGGGTTCATGGCAGTTTCCAGCGTCGTACACACGGACAAGCCCAAACTAAATGTCCTCCCCTTTCTCCAGATAACCTTCAAGAACGAGGTGGGCCAGTATGACCTGGAGGTGACCACCTTCCAGCTCGCTGTGCTGTTCGCCTGGAACCAGAGGCCGAGGGAACGGATCAGTTTTGAAAACCTCAAGTTAGCCACCGAGCTGCCCGATGCAGAATTACGGCGCACTCTCTGGGTAAACTGGGAGGATAAAAGACAAAACTGGCATGGAAATGTTGAACGTCTGCTTTTAAAGGAGCTAGAAAGTCTTTATAGAAGTTATTTGTCTCATTGTTTGTTTTACCGTCCTGCTCTTTCCTTCAAACCTTCCTCCATCCTCCCAGTCTTTGGTGGCGTTCCCCAAACTCAAGCGGCAGGTGCTGTCGTACGATCCTGTGGTGTCTTCGCCCAAAGACTTTGCAGAGGGAACACTTTTCTACGTTAACCAGGAGTTTTCTCTCATGTAAGGAACCTTAAAGCCAGTAGGCTGAGCATGAATGAGGTTGTGTCACAGTTATACACGGATGGATGGATACCTGCAGCTGAAACCAGACGTTTACATGCGCTGTATAAAAAGACTAAAGACTAAACGTTTCCTGTTTTAGGTCGGTTAGGATTCCCAAAATTAATTCTATTTGCTAAAATCCAGAATAATGAGAGAGATGATTTTTTTATGACTTTCATTCAGAGTCAGTATTTGGTGTCGTTGCCTGTAAACTGTCTGTCTTGGGTCAAATGTTTTGGGTTTCCTTCCAGAAGCTTCTCTCAGTAGTTTTCTGAATTTTGCTCCGTTCCTCCTGACAGAACTGGAGGAACTGAGTCAGGTTTGTAGGTCTCCTTTCCAGCTCTGACCATGAATGACTTTGATGACCACTCCGGAACATTGACTTTCTTGTCCTGAAGTCACTCTGGAACTAATCTGGTGGTGCGTTCAGGGTCATCGTACATCTGAAGACCCATTTGTGTCCACGGTTTAACTTCCTGGCTGATGTCTTGAGATGTTGCTTCAATATTTCTACATAATGTTCTTCCCTCATGTTAATATCTAGTTAGTGAAGTCCACCAGTCCCTCCTGCAGCTAAACAGCCCCACATCATGATGCTGCCACCCCCGTGCTTCACAGTGGGGATGGTGTTCTCAGTCTCCAAGCTTCCTCCTTTTTTCTCCAAATGCAACGATGGTCATGTTGGTCAAACAGTTCAGTTTTAGTTTCAACAGACCAGGACGTGTCTCCAGAAATGAAGCTCTTTGTCACAAATAATAATCTGGCTTTTTAAAATTGCTTCTGGAGGAATGTCTTCTTCTTCTTACTGGCTGAGTGGTCTTTCAGTCTGAGCTTCAGTAGCATCTTCACAAAGAGTTTTGATTGTGTTCCGGGGATGACACGTTCATCTCTGGGACACAGCACTGTCTTCCTCCTGAGACCTATGACCCCCCCAAACCTCAAAAGCCGCGAACTGGAGCCGAAGCCCCCCGAGCCTAAATAATGTGTTTAAAATATGTTTAAAAACCGCAAAAAAGTAGCGAGACACTGCAGCGAAACAAGACAAAGGCTCAACTGTGGTCTTTCTGTTACCTTCACAGCCTCTGATCTCTGAACCGTAGTAAAGAAACCGCTGGTATTGTGCTCGTAATTAGTGGCTAACGGTCTAACAACAACAAAACAAAATGTTTGATTTTCTCTGCATGGAACGAGCACTTTATTCTGGCACTGCAGGAACTTGTAACATCACACAGGTTGTATTGTTGGGCTCCTGTCGGTTAACAGAGAATGTAAATCTATACATGCTGGGCTGCTGTTGATGCTCACTACACTTTTCATGTAACCCTGTTTTCATTCTGCTGTCCCACGACAAGCACGCTACATTACCCATAAGCCACACCATTACCCATAAGGCCACCTTCTTAAAGGGGCCAGGCTGGCTCACAACATTTCTTCACTATGAGGGAACGCGCACAACATCCTGTGATGTTTCCGCAATTTTTTCTTTTTTTTTTTTTTTTTTTTTAATATCATATATATTTCTGAAAAATCCGCGAATAACTAAAACCACGGAACTTAAAGCGCGAATTGACGAGGGATCACTGTATTTGAACAGATGAGCGTGGCTCCTTCAGACATCTGGAAGTGGTACCCAAGTATGAACCAGACTGGTGGAGGTCCACAGTTCTCGTCCTGATATCTTGAAGGATTTAATTTGATTTTATCATGATGTCACACAAGGAAGCAGTGTGTTTGAGGTGTGAAGTTAAAATACAGGAAAATGAAAAAAAAAAGTCCCTAATAAAGTTATGCCTTTTTATCAAAAGTATGTAAAGATCTGGTTTCAACTGTGTGTATGTGTATAAGATCAAAATATTCTGTCGTCACTTTTACATCTTCTTCGCTCGTGTACTGACCCAGGGTGTGAATTCTCTCACGTCCCATATTCCAGAAAAAACTCAAAGGTTCAGAAGAGGGGTAAGATCAACCTGATTGGTCGGCTCCAGCTCACCACAGAGCGAATGAGAGAAGAGGAGAACGAGGGTATCGTCCAGCTCAGGATACTAAGAACACAGGTACGGAGACGAGCTCGCAGCACATCCCACTGTGAACAAACGGCCTCCTGTTACGGAGGTTCAGCTGACGTCTGAGGTTAAACGCGTACAAACCGACAGGCTGCAGAGATTTCCAGGTGTCTCTGTTATTTCTGCCCTCTTTTCTGTCCTCCAGGAGGCCATAATCCAGATAATGAAGATGAGGAAGCGGATCAACAACGCCCAGCTGCAGACTGAGCTGGTAGAAATCCTAAAGAACATGTTTTTACCACAGAAGAAGATGATCAAGGAGCAGATCGAGTGGCTGATAGATCACAAGTACATAAAGCGGGACGAGACGGATATAAACACGTTCATCTACATGGCGTAGCACGGCGCGCTCTGACCCGTGTGGACTTTGGTTTCAGTGGATCAGGCCTGACGGACACTAGAATACTTCCAGGCTCCCCGTCCTTCTATTTAAAAGAAAATAAACCCCGTGTTGTGCAGGGAGGGAAGGTTTCAAGAGTGAGACCTGTTTGGGAAAAAAAAAAAAAAAAAAAAAATGACCTTCCTGCCTCAAACTTGTACAAGGATCAAAAGGTAAAGTTGCAGTGGGAGTTTGCACCAAGTGGTCATTCCTGTTTTTAGTGGAGAGGAGTTTCCTTTGCTGTCCAGGTGAGGCTGTTAAGTCTGTTTCTGATGCCGTGGCGAGTCGTGGGCAGCGACTCCTTACTCTCCCGGTCACTGCTTGCACACGTCCGAAGGCATGCCGACGGGAAACGCCGAGGACACACCTGCAGTCCGGTTTTAATTCCACGTCAAATCCAGGCAACTTGAACAAACCGCTGCCGTCTTACCTCAGAGGCAACGCTGCTATTATCCACTAACTTTGTTCATAACGGAGCTCTGACGCAGTCGTGACTCAAGTGTCATGCTTTAAAGTGACAGTACACTTAATCCGGACATACAGAAATATTCAAAACCCAGAGAAGCAGTTCACAGGACTGAACCAAAACGGCAGCGTAACGCCAGCTCCGACGCCACCGAGGCCTCTGTCCCTGGGCTCACCGCTGCCATCAGAGCCCCTCTGGCAGACGTACCCAGGGACAGAGGGGGCGCCGGGGGCCCGGGGGTCAGCTCTCGTCTGCAGGAAGCCTGGGAGAAGTGGCCGAGGTCAGTATTACAAAAATACTACAACTCAAAGCTATGAGAGAGTGTAACAGGAGATGTGAATAATGCAATGAATCAATAAACAGCACCTTATTATAAAACCACGTGCAGGCTTGTCATTCGTCGAGTCCAGGCTGCAGCTGCTTCCGTTTCCTCAGACTGAACCCTGAGAGCTGAGCCGTTAGCGTGAGGCGCCGCGTCCATTGTTGCTGCCCAACATACGTCCGTACCGCAGCTACAGGCTCATTTATGAGCTTTAATGGGCAGTGGAAGCTGCGTCAAGTGTGAATAGCAGAACGCTGGAGAGACTATGGGCCCAATCATCCGCCAGATTTTTTTTTTTTCTTCATAGCAAAGAAAACATTAACAACTGTTGGTGGTGTTACATAGAACAGTACAGGACTCTGACAGATATGACATGAAATAAAGTATAAAATACATAAATAATGACAGCATCAGGATCATTATCAAACAACCGTAAGACATTAAGTCAAGGACGGGTTGCCAAATTTTTTTTAAATGTATCTGGTTTAGCAGACATCATGTGCAAGACGCAAGACGTTACCCAGCTCACTTAACCACATATCAAATGTTGGAGAACTTCCAGGACTGTAGGATTAGCTTCCTGGCTAATAATGTAGAAAAGTAAAGAACCTTAGCCTCATGACTACTTTTCACCTCATCAGGATTGGCCACCCCAAATAATATGGTGGAAGGAGCTGGTTTGCATGGGTGTTTAAAGACCTTAGTGAAGAAATCAAATACAGAGCCCCAAAATGATTTAATCTTATGACATCTAAAGCTGCTATTTAGGGATAGCAGGTAGTGGGAGGGGCGTTCCCCCACAAAGAACTCAATCTTCCACCTTGCTAAACCCACTATCCCACCTGCGCTACCCGCTACATTATGCATAGGAGTGGTTAGGGCGTTCTACCTGTTAAACCAATCAGTGCGTCAGTAGCCATTGCCTTTAAGAGCAGGTTGCGCTACCAGCTAACCGCTATGGAGCGTCTTTTCATCCAGATCAGAGCAGCGCTCATCTGGGACTCTGCTGTAGAGCTTCCTCCTCTTCCTTCCTCCTCCTCCTCTGCACTGATATATACATATAAATATTTTTACTCAGACAATTCCTATCGGCTACCTGAAAGTCCCAGATAGTCCGTGCGCTCCCAGTAAACACGCTCTGGTCGTCTATGGTTTAACTGGCGAGCAAGCTGTTTAAGACGACAAGAGTTAATTCGAGAGGTAGAGCCGTTTGTGCACGTCCACGTGTGACCAGGTGGACGTACATTGATGCCATTTGGATGCGCTCTTGTACGCGCTGACATGCGAGTCGTGGGTGGTCAGACCACTAGAGGTGGGCGGATTGATCCACATATCGATAATATCGATACCAGTGTTTGAGAGCTTGAGAGCAGAATCGTGTCTGGTCCTGATGCAGTGCTGCCAGAAGGCCCCCGGCGCTGACTTTCAGCCTTGTGCCATTTGAACAGAGATTTCTCCAGATTCTTCAAAGCTTTTGATGATGATTAAACTGGAAATGATGAGAGAGTGAAACTGTCACAGACTGGTGAACCTGCCTCTCAGATGATCTGTTTTTACCCAAACACGTCACCGATCTGTCGCCAGTTAATTAAATTAATTGCAGATGTTCCTCTGGATGGTTTTGCTTCTCAACTCCCAACTTTTTTGTCTCTTTTTAAACATGTGTCCGCCTCAAAACCAAAAACGTGTTTGAAGATGGGTTTGAAGGGTAATTTGTTTGATGTTTCACCTGTGGAAGAGCCAGACCACTGTGGAGGAACAGCAGCAGGAGAAACCTCTGAACAGCAGATGGCGCCAGAGTTCTGACAGACTTATGGGACGTAACATCACCTGAACATGAATGTTCGACTTAAACCGTCTCTGGACGACTTCAGTTACTTTACAGTCGTGGTGTTTGTTCATACAAAACACTCAAAAGATCCAGTTAGGTGTGACAAAGTAATTCATTACCGAAAACCTTTAATTATTGATTGAAGTCATTTTAAAATATATTATGCCAGTATCAATTTGATCATTAAAACATTTTTTTTTTAACTGCAGTAATGGTTCTTTTTGCATGAAGTATTTTTAAACTTTGATTTTTCTGACTCAAATTAAAAACTACTGCCACAATAATCATTTTATTCTTTTGAGTTCTTTTGCAGTGTGATACTAGGTGTTCACATGAGAAAATAATTTAAATAATCCACATATTGCTATTAGGGGTAGTTAACGCGTTATTATCGCATTAACGCATTAATTTATTTAACGCCGAACATTTATTTTATCGCGCGTTAACGCATGTTGCTCACATGCTTTTGTTTTGAAAAGTCTGTTACTGGCTGCTGCGGAACCGGAAAAGAATTGGCAGGTTAACATGCGAAAAAGCTAAAACAGACATTAAGAACGGTAAAAATCTGTGAACTTTACAGTTCAGGTAGCAACTCAGGTAGCAATATGAACAATTCTGTCTGAAAAAAAATTCTGGACTGCAATAAAACTTTTGCGTCATTCCTCCATGTTCCATCAGATCTGCTCCATGTGTTCACTGTCCTGCTGTTCTCTAGCTGGTTACTGCAGTGCAGGCTCCATCTAGTGGCACAGATGTGTAATGACAACAGAAAGTCCAGTCCTCGATTATAAAACAAATTCAGATCTGTGGCCCGTTTTTTAATTTCATATTTTTGATCCAAGTCTAAAATTGAAATATAAAAAAAAGGGCATTTTTCATTTTTTTGTGTTAGATTAAAAAACGAAAAACAATAAAATGTCACTTTTTTTTTCTTTTTTTTTTGATTGATACACAGATTGGTAAAGTTACTGAACTTTAACATTGACATTTTTATTTTAAAGTTCTCCCAGACGGAGGATTCGACAGAAACAAGGTTATTTGTAACAACTGACAAGTTGAACTCCCCGTTAAAAGTTTCTGTTGTTACCTCAGAAATGACCTGTTTTAATGTTCTGATTGTGCTGAGCCACAATCATTTTGTTGGAATTTTGTTTGTAGACTTTTTTTTAAGCAGCGATCTGAAGCCCAGCTGCAAACCTGCATCAAAATAACTCGGACCGAGGTTTTGAACGGTGCAGTTAGAGCTCAACGTAGCTGAGAGCTGCTCACAAAAACGCCCAAAAACCTCGATAACCAAAGCAGCGTTGTGACGGAGAAGAGACCGAAACCATGCGGTCACTAAGGAGACGAGTCCTGTTCCTGCTGATAAAGATGGATCTACAAGGCATGAGGCATGGAGAGTAATTAGCACTTTGTTTTTTTGTTTTTTACATCATTTTTGTCAAATAAATTATAACATAAATAATAAGATTAAAAAACCTTTAGTGTAATCCAGTGTCTTCAAAGTTTAACGGTAAATATCTGTATTATATTTTTATAAGCAAACTGACTCACAGCTCTTCAGTCAATAAGCAAGAAAACAAAAATGCAATGATTATATATCACTTACACTCCTTTCTTTTAACCTAATTTATTTTTAAAGGTTACTAAACATACCTGGTGTTTTTATCAGATGTGTCTGTTAACTGAACTGTTAACTGCAGTGTCAGATTACTGGTTGTATTTTTTAAAGAAACTAGTACAGAAATGAACATAAAAACTGTTTTTTAAAAATGCTAAATGTGTAGACAGAGCGATATTTGTTTTATAAATGCACAGAAATATTCACCAACAATTATCAAAGCGGCTTTGGATTAATTTTCAGCAGAGAGCAAATCCAAACCTTGTAGTGTTGACTGTACTTTGGAGTTTTAAGCTTTTGGATATTGTGTTCACATGGAGATAAAGCGCCCACTGGTAGCTTTAATTAGGGGATGGCTCTTCTTAATTACAGCATATTGCATCCTCTTGTTATTTGTGACAGAGGGGATTACAGCAGGGCCTAGATGGGCGCATGCGCACTACGAGTACACCAACCCTCTTCACCAACCCCCCCGAAAAAAAAAAAAGAAAAAGCATCCTCCTCTTTCTGTTGATTTGAGTGGACCGCTGTCACGCAAAGGAAATGGACACAAACGACACAAACTACTTTCTTTCAGCACCTTCAAAATAAAGGCGCTTTGAAAAGTTTGCTGAAACTGTTAAACTAATCAGTTTTTTCTTGATGCTTCCAAGCTTTCTCTGGAAAAACAGACCTACAGTCACTATTTTTGACAAAAAAATCTGATAGAATATATATGGGTCATTCTTCAGCTACGGTAGAAATTTGTGTCCTTTGCAGGAATAATAGATACAAAACACATTTCTTGATTTTTAGTTACTTGACACCAAGAGGAACATACAAAAATTAATTTAAAGGTCAAGTGTTATTTTTACTACATAAACCATGGTTTTATATGTATGGATTGTGTGATTGTCCCTCGGTCAGATTTTTGACCTTCAATCCCTCTTACTATTGAATTACATTTCGATTTAAAAACTACGTTTACAGACAAATGGTACATAAATACCTATTTTAATGAAACATACCATGTGTTGTAAGATACAGAAGTATTAAATGTCTTTTTTTTATAAAAAGAACACCTGTCCCTTGGGGTCACTGTCATTTCCATCACACACCACAAAAAGTAACTTTAGGGAGGTTTTGTTTAAGGTTTGAACACCTGCAACCATGGTAACAGTCAGTCGCAGGAGAGCAGAGCTAGCTCCCTGGAGGAATATGAAAGCTAAAAAAAATCAAGATAAATATTTCCCAAACAAAGAATATGTTTATTGGTTGTCATGTCCAAACAGCTCATATTTTCTCTAAATTTATAAATAATTATTAAAATAACATTTCATGTCGTGTATTTTGTGTATATTTAATGCTAGCTTTAAAACAGAGATTAGCATGCTAATACAACATGAGATTTTTGAAAAAATGTGACATTGTCATTTCCACAAGTCATTTCCATCACGTTTTTCATTGTGATGGAAATTACAATCCTGAAAATAAATATATTTATAAATTTGGGATCATTTATGTGTGAAATTTCATGAAATGTTTTGAAAACATGAGTTCTGTAAATTATTTTGTTTGTAAAACACATTGTTTGTGGTGTGATGGAAATGATGCTTTCGTCTGAATGTTTCTGAAATAAGAAAAAATAAATATAAAATATATATTATCTATATAATTACATCACAACAGCTACCAGAATGTGTTTCTACACATAATGGATAAGCAAAATATATTAAAATATTACCTAAAATATGTGTTTGATTTTCTAAAATTTTTTAGACCAAATTTGACCATAGTTGAAGAATGACCCATGTAATGCTTCCAAATTTGTTTTGATTTTGAATTTTTAACAATTTAGAAGCAGCTGGTCGCCAATCGAACCCTAAAACAATGTAGCGGTGCGCTTCGTTGACCTCTGAGTTCACTGTGTTCCAGTAACGAAGTAGGAAAATGACTTTTCCAAATGTTGGATGAGCCGTTGCTGGTTGTTTTTGGCAAAACTAACTTTAAGCAACAACACAACAACAGTGTCGGCCAATCAAACTGCCGGCTACACGACTAATCGTACTCAGACTGATTCGAGGCTTGTTCGTGTGGTGAGCAGGAAGAAATGTGATTGGCTCTTTTTGGTATAACAAAGATATGTCAGAAGCATGCTGTAATGCCTGGAATATACTTGTCTTTTATAACACACATGCTAATGCGTCCTGGTTGCCCTCATGCATCGCTCTGTAATTACACCACCAACCACTGGAGGGCACTGCAGGTTCTGTTTAAGCTCCCTTTACTTTCATTTACATTGCTCAAACTTAGCAAAGAAACAAATGAAGCATATCTTACGGGAGTTTTCACTGATAAATACTGTGTATCGGTCATTTTTACAGACATTGCAGCGAAGTGTCGTTCTACCCGACTTGAGAATGACGAGGAAGATGTAGCAGCAGGAAAAAGGAAGATGAAGAAGAAGAACAAACCCACCAAGCAGACCAAACACATTCGTTAAAAGCAGTATCTGTGTGACATTTAGTGCATTTACATGGGAAGTTTAATTCCTCTTTAATTCAGAATTAAATCAAATCCGATTTAAAATGATTAAAAATTACCATGTAAACACCTAATTCCGAATGAAAATGTCCATTCCGAATTAAACCTAATTCCGAAGTAAGTGGCTGGTTTATTCTGATTTTAAATCCAAATAGAATAATTCCGTGGTCATGTATACACTCATTCCACTTTAAATTAATTCCGGTCTTTCTGCGCATGCTAGTTCTCTCGCCCGTCTGTCGCGATGACACTTATATTCCGCGCTGGGCTTGTTTTCGAAAGAAAATCATCGACATGATGTTGTCGTGCTGCTGCTTCAAAAATAAAATCAAAACAAATTCAAAAAGGATGCTAATAATGTAGTCCTCCATGTTGTTGCTAATCGAGTAAGTTTGTTTTCTTCCAGTAGACGTAAATACGTAAAGATGTCCGCCCCCCCTATCCAATCAGAACCCTTCCCAACCCCCAGACCTTCAGCTGAATTGGATAAAACCAATCAAACATGTTTTCCATGTAAACCTCAATTCGGAATTACTATTTCCATGTAAACTTGAAGGAAAATAATTTTATTCTGAATTATTTAATTTGGAATAATTCATTCCGAATTAAAAAATATAATATAACCGTGGCCATAGTTGCATTTGTGGAGAGATGCATGTCTTCTAACCTACTTGAAAATGACGCCCCGCCCCTCAGAGGAGGCCTCGAGCTGATTTATGGTTCAGCTCAGCAGCTACACGTCTCCTACGTCGTCTTTGGCGTTTATACTTGTGTCATTGTTTGCATCACTCTTTCATTCTACCACCACCAGTGTTGAACCTGAACGCGTTCATTGAACAAAGGTTCACGAACTAGTTCATATTTTTCACGAACGTGAACTGAGCGCGTTCTCTTTCTCCTTCACCAGCGTTTGGCGTGAACGAGTTTATTTGGACAGTTGTGAACGACGCTCTTTAAAGTTTACGCACGGTCAAAACCGTTCCAGGTTTCCAGCGAACCCCATTTAAAATCCACCACAAACGAGCCTGATATGTATCTGAGGAAATCAATCAAACATGGCGACACGGGCTGTTACTTCTGTCGCTAACAATTACGTCATCAAACATTTAAAACGATCATGAAGGAAGATGAAAGCTGCAGTTACCCAGAGCTGGAGGAGACCCGACTGTCGGGGGGGTTGAAATATTGAAATGGAGGAAAAAAATATTTGCACCTTAAGGACCTGTTTTTGTCTCATAATAAAGACCATTTGGCAGCAAGTTTTTCCTCATATTTTTAATCTACTGTAGAGCAGTGATTCTCAAAGTGTGGGCCGCGGCCCGCTGGTGGCCCGTCGTGGTACTGCAGGTGGGCCGTGAGAGATCATTAAAATTAAACAAATGTGTTTTAAATCCTCGATCTTTTTTAAATATGTCTTTAATTACTGTAAAATATTCATGACATGATTTAAAAAAAACATTAAGAAGTAATAAAACAAACCAGTTAAGTGTTATTCTACTGTCATCTTAACTTAATATGACAAGTGTCACCTATTTGTTGACCCCTTACATTAATATCGGATCATGGTTCCTTGTCCTGTATGTTGATCACAGTTGTGATTAAAGGTTTTGGTGGGCTGTGGAGATTTTTCACATTTCATATTGGGCCTTGGTATTCTGAAGTTTGGGAATGGCTGTTTTAGAGAGAAGCTGAAACGGAAATTACAGTTTTACATGAGCTGTCCCTTCAGTGCTAATGTGAACTCTGGTTGGTTAAGGATTCAGAATTGGACTAATAGTTTTCAACAGATAAAATGGATAAAATAATTGCAGTTTGTGGTGGTGTAGTATATGGGCACTGGTAATCATTTTGACAAATAATTGCTCGCAGCAACATTAAAAAAGAATTATTTTTTATTATATTTTTATATTATTATATAAATATTTTTATTAAACTATTTAGTTCATTTTTTGAAATGGTGAACTGAACTAGTTCATTTTAATTTCTGTAAACTATTAACTTAACTAGTTTGTGTAGAAAGTGCACCCACTAGAGGGCAATGAGGGCTCTTTTCTGCGGCGCTGACCAGTGGATGACGTCACAGGACCTTTGTCCAGTTCTTTCCACGCCTCCTCTGATGAGAGCGCGAGCCTTATTGTGAAATCGGGAGAGATCGACTTCCGGGCAGGAGCGCCGCAGCTTGACGCTGTGGAGGAGAGCGGAGCTCCGTCAGCGGACCAGGGAGAGCGGTGAGGAATCCCAGCAGCCCCCCCGGAGAGCCAGAGCCGGACCGGCTGGACCCCCCCCTCCCCCCCCTCCCTCTGCCCCTCGGAGGAGGACCCGAGAGAGAGAGACCCACGTTGCCAGGGGAGAGGCCTCGCTTCAGGTAACCGTTCCGTGCGGGGCGGCAGGTGCATGTTGAGGGGCTGCCGGGGAGGAGGACCGGTTGGGGGGGGGGTCTGTGGCCTCGGTGCGCCGACGCTCCTACCGGGAGGTGAAACGCGACCGTTGCGCAAAAAAAAAAAAAAAAAAAACAGCGGCGTGCATCGTGCGTGTTGGGCACGAGAGCGGCTCTTCTGTTTATTTCCAACGATGCTGGGCGCGCTTGTGCCGTGCATGGGCGTCAGATGAAATCCTCTCTTAATTTCCAGCGCTGTAAATCGTGATGTGGGAATAAAAATCAGAATCTTCTAAATCCTGAAATCATAAAAACATGAGGGGGACTTCCCACCTCACGCGCCCGTATTCTCGTGCACGCAGTGCAATAAATTAATAATCTCAGAAGTATATTTCTCTGCAGCTGCCAGTAAAGGAGTGAACACACATGAACGTTCTCGTGTCTGTGAGGAAACCCTCAGTTTTGAGCTCCTGCCAGGTAGAATGATGCTAAAAACTCTCACAGCTGTATGGGGGTTTCCAGCAGGGAGATAATCACTATTGATCTTAGAATAACTCTCAATCAATACTTTTATCCTTCTAAATAAGACCGGACGTTCAATTTTAGTCCATGTCAGATGAGATTATATGTCTTAATCTAAAGTTACTGTAATTATTAGTTATTAGAAAGGGAGGAAACTACTGGATCACAATGAATGATCGTCTTATTGCTTTTGTAAAGACTGTAAAGAAGTATGCAGCTTACTATTTTTGAAAGTAAAAGTGGAGTCTAAGTGAAATGTCACATCTTTTGCAAATAAAAGAACGATAATGTGGTGAAATAAAGAAGCAACCTGAGTGGTGTCTGTGAGGCCGAGCCAACAGGATCTGATTCTGGCATCAGGTGGAGATGCTGCAGAGGGGAAATCACTGCTGGGAGGATGGGCGGCTGGGATAGCCCTCCTCCCTGATGCAGGGTGGAGGGGGGGGGGGGGGGGGTGCTGTCCAGTTATACTGGTGCATTACTGCTCCCTGTTCACTTCTGGCTGTAATCAATCTGCCACCAGCAGCAGACTCAGTTAGTCCCCCCCCCCCCCCCCAGCAGCAACCCTCTCCTCCCTGATCCTCCGACCAGGACGTTACCAGAACCAGCCGCCTCCTGCTTGAAATATTCATATTGCGGTGCTGTTTGTGTTGTTTGTGTTGTTTACATCAGTTCTATAGATGCGCTTCTTCCCTTTTTCCCTGCTGTTTGCGTTCCTCAGAATTCAAGAAAAACTTTCAAGTTGGGTCCTGTAGTCGTGAAGTCTCTGACCACCTTGTGCTCAGAATAAAACAGCTGAAGCAACAAGCTCTCATTGTGAGAGAACATCTATCATTAACCACAATTAAGGTGAAAATTCATGCTTTTTAAAAAATTTTTTAATTGGGCAAACATCTGTAAGACGTCAGGATGCTGCGTAAAATGTCATCAAAAACAGAATCTCATAAAGACTTTTATTACCCCCCCCCCCCCCCCCCCCCCCCCCCCCATTCACAACATAACATAGAAGACAAATGTTGACAAATGTTATTTGTTCATTTTTTATTTACAGTGGTACCCTCTAATTAGGAAATTAATTGATAATGGAAGTAGTTTCGTAACCTGAATATTCCGTAAATAAAGACGCATTTTCCATGTAAATGCTCTCATCAGTTCCAAGCCCCCCAAAATTCAGACATACATTTTTTATAAATCATAAAAATTCATCAAAACATGTAACAAATACATGTTAGTTTTAGATTACTGCACAATAAACATAAAATGAGAGTTGTACGTAATAAAAAACTAAGAATAAAGTAAAGAGTAAAAATTATGTTCATTTACCTTTTAACTGCTCTTGTCGTCACCTTTTCTCTCTCAGCAGTGGTTTTTTACAGACGTTTTATAAAGAACCGATCCAAGGACGTTTGCTTTTGTCGGCTTTTAACAATCCTTCAAAAATGTGCAAGGCTAACATCAACATAGTGAGCGCTAGCCCGACTAGTGAACACTTTATCTGGGTGATTCTTTTTAACAAATTCTGAAACTTAATTGAATTTTCCTGAAATCTCAATGGGATGCCAGGAAGATGCTAGCTGATAGCCAGGAAGATGCTAGCCGATAGCCAGGAAGATGCTAGCCGATAGCCAAGAAGATGCTTGCCGATAGCCAGGAAGATGCTACCCGATAGCCAGGAAGATGCTAGCCGATAGCCAAGAAGATGCTTGCCGATAGCCAGGAAGATGCTACCCGATAGCCAGGAAGATGCTTACTGATAGCCAGGAAGATGCTAGCCGATAGCCAAGAAGATGCTTGCTGATAGCCGGGAAGATGCTACCCGATAGCCAGGAAGATGCTAGCCGATAGCCAGGAAGATGCTAGCTGATAGCCAGGAAGATGCTAGCCGATAGCCAGGAAGATGCTAGCCGATAGCCAGGAAGATGCTAGCCGATAGCCAGTGGCAGAGCATCTACAAGTATGTTTACATTCGGTAAACTCTGGGAGCTGCGAGTAGCAGCGCGTACTGTATTTTTGCCTTTCGTATCCAGAAATTTATTTCGTAACAAGAGGCAATATTTTCCCGTTGAGACGTTTCGTAACCTGAATATTCTGTATGTAGAGACGTTCGTAAGTAGAGGTACCGCCGTATTTTTAATTTGATGGCAACAGTATTTTGCAAAACATTTGGGGACACGGGCAACACAAGCCTGGAATAGTAAGTGGTACGAGAGAAAAACCACGTGAGGGAACAGCTTGAAATCAGTTTGGTTAACTGGCAGCAGGTCAGTGACATCATCGGGTGTCAAAAGAGCGTCTGAGAGAAGTAGAGTCTCATAGAAGTAAAGCTTTGCAGAGGGCAAGTCAAAATCTCTAGTACATCATATCATCGAAAGATTCAGAGGAAATGAAGAAATCTCTGTACGTCAGGCAACAGGGCCAAAATTCACTTTTGGATGCCTGAGATCTTTAGGTTTTCAGGCGGTACTGTGTGCACGAACATGCACGATTCTGTGATGGAAATCACTGCATGGTCTCAAGAATACTTCCAGAAATTCGCCCCAGCCATCCAACAAATGCAGGTTCAGGCTTTATCGTGCAAAGAAGACGACATTCAGAAGGCAACATAACCCAGAACCAGCGCCGTCTTCTCTGGGTTGAAGCTCTAACTGTGGAAAACTGCTCTGTGATTAGATGAATCAAAGTTTCATCTCGGCACAAAAGTGCTTTTCAAAAGCACGGTTTCACAGTAGAAGAGTCCAGTTGCTAAAGTGGTCTGCCAGCTGTCCAGTTCTTTCACCAACTGGCTCCTCTTGAAACAAATAAATATGACAGAGAATAGACAGGACAGTTACGCAGCTTCGAACTGGTTTCCAGTATGCTGTTGTTAAACAGTAAGCATCATTTATTTTTATTTTAAGATGTCACAATTCCTACGTTCAAACATTTGCTGTTTTCTCTGTTCTGCTGTGAATACAATACATTAGAATTCCTCAGATTATTTATTTCATCTTTGTTCGACACAGTGACCTGACTTTTGTATAGTTGTATAAAGGAAGGTACCTGAGGTTTAATAATAAAGAAAACATTTTATTTAAAAAAGCTTTTCAGGGCACACAAGGACACTTTACAGATAAACGAAAAAACACAATAAAATAAATAATACCAACAGAGGGACAATACGACAATAAAATGAGGGTGAGTTTAGAAATTAAATGCCATTTTAAACAGATGGGTTTTGAGTTTGACTCGTCTATTTCAGTACCGTTCAGCAGGCCTTTATTACTGGAACGTGAGCCCGGTAGATTTGTGTGTAAACTGTGAGATTAGCGAAATTTACCTTGTGTTTTCAACGTGTAAATACATGTAAATGACCATTATAACACATTTGTTTTAATCAATGGGCATTTAACAACTTAAGATTGTATTTCTTAAAGTGTCAATAAGTTGTTTAAATGAACCTGGACCTGCCACGCAGAGACTCGGGCTGTTATAACCATTAACAGTGTCATGAAACAAGAATGGATTCCTGGCAGAAGTTTGTCCGATAATAGAGACGCTGCAGTTGTCTGCAGCAGGGCTGGCGTAGAGAAAACTTACTTTCTTTTTTGCATCCAAAATCATATCAAAGCAGTTTCGCTTCACCTCTTGAAAGTTCTTTCGAACTTAAGACACAGTATTAAATAGCTCCATTAATTCCTTGTGACACGAGGAATAGAAGGAATGGATTAAAAAAAACAAACAAACTTAAAAACTTAAAACTAATGTGCAAATCTACTGAAAGATTTAAGAAGATTTCATGAATGAGACCCAGTGATCAGTACCATGGACAGCTCCCAGTGAAGTCTCATGGGAGCTGTCCATGGTACTGATCAGGCTGCTTGGCATTTCAGTCAGCACTGCCCAGAATTTAAAGGTAGGGTAGGTGATCTTTTTTTGCAGCACTTTTTACAATATTGCCTGAAAACCTTTTCACATTCCCATTACACCCACTGAAATAAAATGTTTGCAGTTCATGTAGTCGTGAATCGTGTGAAGGCGTGGTTTTGAGGGGTGGGCTGAAGAGGAGGAGGCGGAGCCTTTGGGAGGAGGGAGGGAGTGTATATTTTCAAAATCTCACTTGAGTTGGATTGCTGGAACTGTTTTTTCAAAGAACACCCACCCCACCTCCTGAAACATCACTAGTTGGAAACTCACTGAGATGAGCTGCAACTAATAGACAAGTACCAGAATACTAGTCTGTAGTGCACAGTGTGGCTTTAATTTACATTAAAGCTACACCAGGCCATATGGGGGTGTCATATCAAAAGAATGTACAAATCAGATGCAATAAAGTGCATAGTAACCTGCCCTCTCCCCTCAAAATGCCAATTTGAAAGGTATTTTCAGCAAACAACAGCGAATTTAAAGATATAGTAGAGTACAGGAGAGCGTGAGGCGTGCACAGTCTGGAGAGGAGCATGACAGCGAGCGAGTTATTAATGTGTGCGACACCAACTGAGGAGCAACAGAAGTGCACCAGATGAATGCCTGTGGAAAAAAAAAAAAAACTTCTTTACTTGGAATGAATGTGATGGGTAAGGAGTTTATTTGCCAGCTTGTCACTCAGTTTAAAGTATGCCATGGAGCGGAGGTCTCTGGCTCGCTGTCATCTCCGTAGCATCTAAAATAACTGAAGCATCACTGCAGGTGACGTTCACGGGCAACAGTGACTGAGAGCGCTGCAACTTCCTTTTTTTTTTGAGGAAGAAGAAACCCAAACTGAAAATATCTGAGTAATTGGTTTTAGCCCTGGAGGAAATCCCTTTCTCATGATGATGTCAGCCCCTTCCTTGGTATCGATTGGCTGTTGCTCGAATGGGGATTCCCCAGCAGTTCCACATGTTTGACATGCCAGATATTATTCTGTAATTGGATACGGCTCTTTGAGTTGTTAACGCAGAGCGACTGAGTGTCGACTGCTAACCGAACCCCCAGTTTGTGAGCAGGATATTATATGCCGAATGTTCTTGTTTTTTCCTCTTCATTGACACGCTTAAAACTTTACAATCTTTGGTTTCTGAAAGGAAACGAGTGAGCGCAAAGTTTTCTGTGTTTGTGCTGTTTTTAATTTAGTTCCGGAAAAATTAGATAAATAGAAATCACGTGGGGCATCAGTAGCATCGCTTTACTACTGCCAGTGTCAGGTCTAGGGGTGAGTATTGGCAAGGACCTCGCAATATGATATGTATAAAGATACTTGGGTCACGATGCAATATTATCATGAATATCACGATACATTGCGATATTTATACCCAGTTAATATCAAACTTAAAAGTAGAGATGAAAAATCAAGTTGCTGTATATGTTCATCAGATGATATTGATCATTCAGAGGACAAATTGAGTCAAAACTATTTGCTTCAAAACAACCTATTTATTGTTTATTATTGGTATTTTTGCACATTTAAGTATTTTCCTAAGAAATCGATATTAAGAGCTGAAAAAGCGATATTATATTGGGCGGCCGAAAATCACGATATATTGCCAAATCGATTTTTTTTCACACCCCTAGTCAGGAGCATACTCACTGCGTTTACATGGGGAGTTTAATTCCTCTTTAATTCAGAATTAAAATTAAATCCCATTTAAAATGATTAAAAATTACCATGTAAACACCTAATTCCGAATGAAAATGTCCATTCCGAATTAAACTTAATTCCAAAGTAAGTGGCTGGTTTATTCTGATTTTAAATCCGTATAGAATAATTCCACGGTCATGTATACACTCATTCCGCTTTAAATTAATTCCGGTCTTTCTGCGACATGCTCGTTCTCTTGCCCGTCTGTCGCGATGACGCTTATATTCCGTGCTGGGCTTGTTTTCGATAGGCAAAATCATCGACATGATGTTGTCGTGCTGCTGCTTCAAAAATAAAATCAAAACAAATCCAAAAAGGATGCTAATAATGTAGTCCTCCATGTTGTTGCTAATCGAGTAAGTTTGTTTTCTTCTGGTAGACATAAATACATAAAAACGTCCGTGCCCCCCCCCATCCAATCAGAACCCTTCCCAACCCCCAGACCTTAAGCGGAATTGGATAAAGCCGATCAAACGTGTTTTCCATGTAAACCTCAATTCAGAATTACTATTTCCATGTAAACTCAAAGGAAAAACATCATGTAACCATGGCCATTGGCGTAGCTTTCAACATTTATGCCATTGCACCATTTTTTGGCACCATGTGACGCGTCTGCCAGCAGCAGGCAACAGCAGTTGAATGAGATCAGTGCTGACATCTGCTGAGCAGCAGCCAGGCGTTGCAGAAACCAAGTAAAGGGCCATTCGCAGCCTGTACTGGGATCACGGACACGTCTGGGACGGCCACTGGTTCGTTCAGACTGCTGTGGCCTCTCCTCTGAAATCTCTAACCTCACAGGGGGATAGTCTTTTAATACCGCTTGAGTAAACAAGCCGGAGAACACGAGCGCGCAGGCTTTACTCACAGTCAGAAATGAGGACGAAGCGGTCCATTAGGAATAATTTGTCATCCTTGATCAGCACTTTTTGAGAGAGTGGAGTTGTAATGTAGCTGATGATTGAAACACGCTGCTGGAAATGCCTCATCTCATGCTGTATTTTCAGGCTGACAGTATTTTTCTGTTTGGAAGGGGTCTTCATAGAAAGCTTGCTGTGTTATTAAATGAAGAACATTAAACACCGGCCGTAGCTAATACACGTACAATGACATAAATGCTTTATTGCCACCATCGACCGTTCAGCCATCCAGACTTCTTATTTGTCATTTAGAGTGAAAAGAGAGCAGGGAAAGTTTTTATCTTTACCATTTTGTGACTGATAGCCTTTCAATCTGCACTGGTCCTGCAGCAGTCCTGTTAGTCCAGTCAGTGGAGGCGGTTTTATTGAGTTTACATAAAATATCTTTCCATCTTCTTTTTGTTTCCCCACTTCTGGAAAAGCTAAAGTCATAAATCACCGTAGATCACATCTTCTTAAACGTCTCTCCGCAGTCTGGCAGCTCCCCCCCCCCCCCCCCCCCCCCCCCGCCTCATAGTAAAGCTTCTCTGCACATAAATATTCCAGTCAGATTTTTGCGTCGTCAAACTTCTCGTGGCCCGGTGGCCCTCTTTCAGAGGTCGAGCACTTGTGACAAAACTGTTACAACTCGGCATTGTTGTTCCAGGAAACTCGCCGATCGAAGCAGAGACGAGCAGTGCAACCAGCTAAATGATTGTCTGGCCAGTTGTTCACCTGTTCAAGTCACGAAAAGGCCCAGAAACACTGAATAAGACTTTTAAGAATTCTAATGCATAATGTAATTTATAAGCCCCTTTCACAGTGTTTCTCCAAAATCATCTTTCCAGCCCCGGGTTGAGAATCAGAGTTCTAATGGATTTTACTGGTGTGATTTCCGCATTTGTGCCTAATGCTCTGCAGCAACCTCTTTATATGTGTTGGATAATTTTTGAATAAAAATGTTGGTGCATCATTAACCAATCGATCATTGTCTGTTGAATTAAACAGAATAATACTTTGAAATGAATTTCCTCAAAGGAAACTCTCAGTAACCCACATGGACGGTCAGTCACAGCCACCAGTTCAGTGTCCAGATGCAGAGACGTTCCTTCACAGTAACGTGTCCAGGGTTCCACCACCTGCTGTCCCTCCTCCTTCAATCTCACCGCTCTGTTTGGAGGCTCTGTTGTAAATATAGTCTGAAAGCCAGGTGGAGGTGTTTTTGAGTCCAGAATTTGTTCCTTCAGCCATGTCTAGATGAAACACACAACCTCAACCTGACAGCCATGGTTCGTCTTCATCAGTGGTCAAAGCTTTTCCCATTTTATACACTTTACGCTCGTCATTATAGTTGAGAGAAGAGATGGTTTAAACCTCCTCCACTTTTTTCTCCATTTTTACTCTTGTCCTACTTTCCTGATGTCTCGTCCTCTGTCCATCTGGATTTGGACCAGAGGGGGCTCAGCTTCTCCCAGAAGTAAATGGGGGGAAATCCTTTGAGCAGCGCAGAATCCAAACCGGTGCAGAAAAATGTGTCTAAATAAACAAAAGACCTCAGTAGAAGATCATATGTTGATGCAAAGAAAGACACAACTTAAACCTAAAACTGCAAAAGGCTGCCATCAAGGCAGCGCCATCCTAGAACATTCTAGAATAGAACACTAGAACATTCCACAGCATTCTAGAACATTCTAGAATAGAAGACTAAACATGCTAGAATAGAACACTAGAACATTCTAGAATAGAGCACTATAAAATTCTACAGCATTATAGAACATTCTAGAATAGAACACTAGAACACTAGAACATTCTAGAATAGAAGCACTATAGAATCTACAGCATTATAGAACATTTAGAATAGAACATTAGAACGTTTCTGGAATAGAACACCACAACATTCTACAAGCATTCTAGAACATTCTAGAATAGAAGACTAGAACATTCTAGAATAACACCTAGACATTCTAAAGCATTCTAGAACATTCTAGAATAGAACATTAGAAACATTCTACAGCATTATAGAACATTCTAGAATAGAAGACACTAGATAATTCTAGAAGAACATTCTAGAAGAACATTCTAGAACATTCTAGAATAGAACACTACACTAGAACATTCTAACAGCAAGAACATTCTAGAATAGAACATAGAACATTCTAGAATAGAAACTAGAAGACTATTCTAGAATAGAACAACATTCTACAGCATTCTAGAACATTCTAGAATAAAGAACATAGAACATTCTAGAACATTCTAGAATAGAACACTAGAACATTCTAGAAGCATTATAGAACATTCTAGAATAGAACACTAGAACATTCTACAGCATTAGAGACATTCTAGAATAGAACTAGAACAATTCTAGAATAGAACATTCTAGACAGCATTATAGAACATTCTAGAATAGAACACTAGAACATTCTAGAATAGAACTAGACGAACATAGAACACTAGAACAACATTCTACAGCATTATAGAACATTCTAGAATAGAACACTTCTAGAACATTCTAGAATAGAACACTAGAAATTCTACAGCATTATAGAACATTCTAGAACATAGAAGAACTAGAATAGAACATTCTAGATTCTAGAACATTCTAGAAGACTAGAATATCAATAGAACATTCTAGAATAGAACACTAGAACATTCTACAGCATTCCAGAATAGAACATTCTAGAATAGAAGACTAGAACATTCTAGAATAGAACACTAGAACATTCTACAGCATTATAGAACATTCTAGAATAGAACACTAGAACATTCTTGAATAGAAGACTAGAATATTCTACAGCATTAGAGATTCTAGAACATTCTAGAATAGAAGACTAGAATATTCTACAAGAACATTATAGAACATTCTAGAATAGAACCTAGAACATAGAATAGAACACTAGAATTCTACAGCATTCTAGAACATTCTAGAATAGAAACAGAACATTCTAGAATAGAAGACTAGAAATTCTAGAATCTAGAACATTCTAGAACACTACAACATTCTACAGCATTATAGAACATTCTAGAATAGAACACTAGAACATTCTTGAATAGAAGACTAGAATATTCTATTTAGAATAGAACATTCTAGAACATTCTACACTTCATTCTAGAACATTCTAGAATAGAAGAACTAGAACATTCTAGAATATAACACTAGAACATTCTACAGCATTATAGAACATTCTAGAATAGAACACTAGAACATTCTAGAATAGAAGACTAGAATTTCTACAGCATTATAGAACATTCTAGAATAGAACACTAGAACATTCTAACAGAAGCATTCTAGAACATTCTAGAATAGAAGACTAGAACATTCTAGAATAGAACACTACAACATTCTACAGCATTCTAGAATAGAACATTCTAGAATAGAACACTAGAAACATTCTTGAATAGAAGACTAGAACATTCTACAGCATTATAGAACATTCTAGAATAGAACACTAGAACATTCTAGAACATAGAACATTCTAGAACTATTCTAGAATAGAACACTAGAAACACTTCTACAGCATTCTATAGAACATTCTAGAATAGAACACTAGAACATTCTAGAACATTCTAGAAGAACTAGAACATTCTACAGCATTATAGAACATTCTAGAATAGAACACATTCTACAGCATTCTAGAACATTCTAGAATAGAAGACTAAAACATTCTAGAATAGAACACTACAACATTCTACAGCATTATAGAACATTCTAGAATAGAACACTAGAACATTCTTGAATAGAAGACTAGAATATTCTACAGCATTATAGAACATTCAAGAATAGAACATTAGAACGTTCTGAAATAGAACACCAGAACATTCTAGAATAGAACACTAGAACATTCTACAACATTATAGAACATTCTAGAATAGAACATTAGAACGTTCTGGAATAGAACACCACAACATTCTACAGCATTCTAGAACAGAAGACTAGAACATTCTAGAATAAAACACTAGAACATTCTACAGCATTATAGAACATTCTAGAATAGAAGACTAGAACATTCTAGAAGAATATAACATTCTAGAATTCTAGAATAGAACTCTACAACATTCTACAACATTCTACAGAATTCTAGAATAGAAGACTAAAACATTCTAGAATATAACACTAGAACATTCTACAGCATTATAGAACATTCTAGAATAGAACACTAGAACATTCTTGAATAGAAGACTGGAATATTCTACAGCATTATAGAAAATTCTAGAATAGAACACTATAAAATTCTACAGCATTATAGAACATTCTAGAATAGAACATTAGAACGTTCCGGAATAGAACACTAGAACATTCTAGAAAAGAACACTAGAACATTCTACAACATTATAGAACATTCTAGAATAGAACATTAGATGTTCTGGAATAGAACACCACAACATTCTACAGCATTCTAGAACATTCTAGAATAGAAGACTAGAACATTCTAGAATAGAACACTAGAACATTCTACAGCATTCTAGAACATTCTAGAATAGAACCTTAGAACATTCTACAGCATTATAGAAGATTCTAGAATAGAAGACTAGGACATTCTAGAATATAACACTAGAACATTCTAGAATAGAACTCTACAACATTCTACAGCATTTCGGAACATTCTAGAATAGAAGACTAAAACATTCTAGAATATAACACTAGAACATTCTACAGCATTATAGAACATTCTAGAATAGAACACTAGAACATTCTTGAATAGAAGACTAGAATATTCTACAGCATTATAGAACATTCTAGAATAGAACACTACAACATTCAACAGCATTCTAGAACATTCTAAAATAGAAGACTAGAACATTCTAGAATAGAACACTACAACATTCTACAGCATTATAGAACATTCTAGAATAGAACACTAGAACATTCTACAACATTATAGAACATTCTAGAATAGAACATTAGAACGTTCTGGAATAGAACACCACAACATTCTACAGCATTCTAGAACATTCTAGAATAGAAGACTAGAACATTCTAGAATATAACACTAGAACATTCTACAGCATTCTAGAACATTCTAGAATAGAACACTAGAACATTCTACAGCATTATAAAACATTCTAGAATAGAACACTAGAACATTCTAGAATAGAATACTAGAACATTCTGCAGCATTATAGAACATTCTAGAATAGAACACTACAACATTCTAGAATAGAACACTACAACATTCTAGAATAGAACACTAGAATGTTTTACAGTATTCTAGAACATTCTAGAATAGAACACTAGAACATTCTGCATTATTATAGAACATTCTAGAATAGAACACTACAATATTCTAGAATAGAACACTAGAACATTCTACAACATTATAGAACATTCTAGAATAGAACATTAGAACGTTCTGGAATAGAACACCACAACATTCTACAGCATTCTAGAACATTCTAGAATAGAAGACTAGAACATTCTAGAATATAACACTAGAACATTCTACAGCATTCTAGAACATTCTAGAATAGAACACTAGAACATTCTACAGCATTATAAAACATTCTAGAATAGAACACTAGAACATTCTAGAATAGAACACTAGAACATTCTGCATTATTATAGAACATTCTAGAATAGAACACTACAATATTCTAGAATAGAACACTAGAACATTCTAGAATAGAAGACCAGAATGATTTACAGCATTCTAGAACATTCTAGAATAGAACACTACAACATTCTACAGCATTCTAGAACATTCTAGAATAGAAGACTAGAACATTCTAGAATAGAACACTACAACATTCTACAGCATTCTAGAACATTCTAGAATAGAAGACTAGAACATTCTAGAATAGAACACTACAACATTCTAGAATAGAAGACTAGAACATTCTAGAATAGAACACTACAACATTCTACAGCATTATAACATATTCTAGAATAGAAGACTAGAACATTCTAGAATAGAACACTACAACGTTCTACAGCATTATAGAACATTCTAGAATAGAACACTAGAACATTCAAGAATAGAACACTAGAACATTCTGGAATAGAACACTACAACATTCTACAGCATTATAGAACATTCTAGAATAGAACACTAGAACATTCTAGAATAGAACACTAGAACATTCCACAGCATTATAGAACATTCTAAAATAGAAGACTAGAACATGCTAGAATAGAACACTAGAACATTCTACAGCATTCTGGAATAGAAGACTAGGATATTCTAGAATAGAAGACTAGAACATTCTAGAATAGAACTCTACAACATTCTACAGCATTCCAGAACATTCTAGCATAGAGGACTAAAACATTCTAGAATATAACACTAGAACATTCTACAGCATTATAGAACATTCTAGAATAGAACACTAGAACATTCTTGAATAGAAGACTAGAATATTCTACAGCATTATAGAACATTCTAGAATAGAACACTACAACATTCAACAGCATTCTAAAACATTCTAGAATAGAAGACTAGAACATTCTAGAATAGAACACTACAACATTCTACAGCATTATAGAACATTCTAGAATAGAACACTACAACATTCAACAGCATTCTAGAACATTCTAGAATAGAAGACTAGAACATTCTAGAATAGAACACTACAACATTCTACAGCATTATAGAACATTCTAGAATAGAACACTACAACATTCAACAGCATTCTAGAATATTCTAGAATAGAAGACTAAAACATTCTAGAATATAACACTAGAACATTCTACAGCATTATAGAACATTCTAGAATAGAACACTAGAACATTCTTGAATAGAAGACTAGAATATTCTACAGCATTATAGAACATTCTAGAATAGAACACTACAACATTCAACAGCATTCTAGAACATTCTAGAATAGAAGACTAGAACATTCTAGAATAGAACACTACAACATTCTACAGCATTATAGAACATTCTAGAATATAACACTAGAACATTCTAGAATAGAACACTAGAACATTCCACAGCATTATAGAACATTCTAGAATAGAAGACTAGAACATGCTAGAATAGAACACTAGAACATTCTACAGCATTCTAGAACATTCTGGAATAGAAGACTAGAACATTCTAGAATACAACACTAAAACATTCTACAGCATTCTAGAACAATCTAGAATAGAACACTAGACCATTCTAATAAAAAACGAAAAGGTCTATTTTTAATGGCATTTTTACCAAGTTGACTGTCCTGCTACGAGTAAATAATATCTGATGTGTTTTTGATGATTTTGAAACTGGTGATACAAGACAAATTTATGAGCTGCAGGGTGAAAAAGCTGCATAGTGAAAAGAGCATTATTGTTAGACAATATCAATGTGCCTTTTATTTTATTTGTAAAAATATTAGAATAGATCATAAAGTAATGATAGATATGCTGATGGCGGTCTGTTACATTTTATCCATGTGACAGCAATGATGCTAAACAGCTAAACGACATAGTTCTCTCCATGTGCCCGTGGACCGGTGGACTATATAGGAGGGACCAGTCAGGACCAGTCAGGACCAGTCATGACCAGTGAGGACCAGCTGGGACCAGTCGGGACCAGTCAGGACCAGTCAGGACCAGTTGGGACATCAGAACTGTTTAATTTTAATATCTGAAACACAGCTCTGTCTCAGAATATGCAGAGTGGTTGTCCACAAACGGGTAGAAACAGCTCATTGTTGACAGCAGTAGATTGTATATTTATCACTAATGCTTCTACAATTGCTACTTAACAATGAAAAGATATTCTGGAGATGTTCTGACACCTCTCTGATTCTGACTGATTCTGTTACCCGGGCCTTGAGTTTTGGTCAATACTAAGCACCAACGCTGATACCAGTCAGATGTCGTGTTGGAGGTCGAAACGTCCGTTGTAAAGCTGACCGCCTGCACTTCTGTAGGCTTACAAGAAATGTGTTTCAGCAGTTTCAGAGACGTATTTCCGACCCAGCCAGTGACCCCGAATGTTGAGTCAAGTGTTCAAATCTGACATTTTGGACAACTAATAGGAGCTGGTCCTTCAGGACAATGAATTCTACCGTTCAGTTCATTACTGCTATTATTCCCCGGCTTTCTTTGGGGAATTTATGAAAATCAAACTCCAGAGTTTTGCCATTGCAGTTCTTCTGTCTTTGACTTGATTAAACTCCTTGTGCTATGAAAAATTCATTTTCAAGTATCTGCATGAACTTGGACTGTTTAGTTGCACATTAGCCATTTCAGTGGACATCAGGAAGTCATCCCACGTTCATTCTTGCAGTGTACTAAACAAATTACAGTGGTCCCTTATTTTTCGTGCCTTATGGGGACCGGTGGTAGTAACTCAAAACTCTCTGAATCCATTAAATCGTGAAGATTAAATCCTTTATTTGTCTGTGTGGTCCTGTGAGCATCCTGTTTGGCATTTCCCTCCCTTTGCTCAGCTCACTCTGCTGTTATCAGTAACCTTCCTAAACCAATCAGACGTGTTACTGCCAGTCATGTGCCGCAGCAACAGAGACAACTAGACGGTGTTTCTTTCTGAACTGAATCCCATCTCAGGAGGTGCAGGGCTGACCCTGTAAGGATGGAGGCCTGGGCTGGGTTGATCTGAGCTTGGAGTTCAGGAGACCAATTTGCATATATATAAATTCTGCTAGCGTGAGCAGAAAATCATTTTTGGGGTTTAAAGAAAAAAGATTCCAGAAACTCCTGCTACGCCTGCTCTTTCAGAACTTTTATTCACTGCCTAACCAGCCACGAGGCTCTTAAATGACAGCTAGATGGAATAAAAACTGTTGATATCACACTTTAAATCCATTTTGAAAAGTAGGAAAAGCATGATACGGGAACTTTTAAGGATTTATCTAAAAACGGAATTTATCTCTGTTTGAGAACAGTCGTTTAACTTTTTGATAGCATCAACAGAAGAATAAATATTTTTCTTAATTTCAGCTTGTCATTAATTTTTTAAAGAGTTAAACTTTTTTCGGCTTTTCCCTTCATAGGTCGCCACACCTGATCATCGATCTTTTGCATATCAATTTGACGTACCGTATTTCCTGTTAAAAAATGCTCCCTCTATAATAATAGCGCAGTTTTTCTCGGTGATCTTAACAACTTTCGATTTGTTGAAATCGATTTGTCGATTTGTCTCTCAGCCTCTCGGACGACGTCTTTACAACTGTTGTGCATCTCTTATTGACTTGTTGTGGTTACGTTGTAGCGTAACTTCACTGCACGTGTTGAAGCCAACTGTGAAAGGAAACTTACTTATTAACGTGCCAATTTTGATGTTGTAAGGATTAAAAAAATGTGTTAGCTAAACGATAACGTGAAACCACTTGAGATTTTAGCGTGCAACAGGGCTGTAGCGATACACTAATCTCGTGATACGATACATGATATTCGACTCATAATACAATATATATTGATATTCATCTTACAATAGGTTTACATCAGTTTTCGAAATATTTTAAAGGGACAAAGTGATTTTGGTGACATCTTGTGAGTGTTCCAATGACTTTGTTTGAATTTATTGAACTAAAAGCATCAGTTACACATTATATTGCTGACAGGCAGCTTGTAAATGCTGGACAAAATGAATAAAAGGTGTGTTGAGAAAAATAGTTTCATTTATTTAAACAGTGCAAATTGTTGCTTGCAAGCTTTTAAGGTGGGACACGGAGGTTTTGAAAGAAGCTTAGAATATCGATACCTGCGGCTGAAAAATCCATACTCGATACTCAATAAAATATCGACATATATCGCAGAATCGATAAAATCACTCAGCTCTAGTGTGCAAGGATGTCTAACAGATGCACAAACAATATTTTAAATTCTGTGGGTCAAAATAAACGGCTCCAGGTCGTGTTTTCCGACGTGCCAGCGTTCATTTATTTAGTGGCTGCATTTTTGCGCTGGGTCCAATGCCCATGGGGTTCAGGGTCCTGCCCAATGAGGACAACTGACACAACTGATGTTTCCTAAAGATATGAATATGAAGAAAACAAATGAATATATCTTTACATGTCCTTAGAAGCAAATCAAAAGGATCAACAAGACAACTGAAGTTGCTGAACTGGATTAATGTCATTGTTTTGGTCTCCTTGTTATCATCTTTACTCTGTTTTCATCAAATTGATCAAAAGTGTTGAATCGGAAGCAGCCAAGGACCCTAAATGTATTTCTGTGTACCTGGTGGAGCCCATCCTAGAAGAGTTAATAATCCATCGGCTCCAACGTTGCTCCATGTCGGCTGGATTTTGAATTTATTCTGCCTTTGGTGTTGCCCTGGAGACTTTAGGAGGCAAAACTGTTTCAGATGTTGAGTTCATAGCTCATCCGGTGCTTAAATCATGATAGAAGGAGCCAAGATACAGTATTTACTGACAGTTTGTCATAAAAAGTGATCTTTTAGATTTCTTTAACAGCAGAGGTTGTTGTTGTTGCAGTTGGCACACTGTTAAAGGCATAAAGCCCAGTAGCTTCTCAGGATTTGCTCAGTGCAGGTAACGCTGTTGGCAGCTCACAGAGGCCAGATGACAGCATGGTTTTCCCCATCGCAGTCACGAGCCAACGCTCCGGGCCATCTGTTAGACTCAGATACAAACTGCAGCTTCACATTCCCCCAAGAACTGACCTCCTCGCTCGCTCGAGTCAGCTAGCCCGTTCACTCTCCTGATTTAGAACATTTGTTTGAAGACTAAAGGCTTCAGTTAATGTTATCAGAGAGTCATAAATAAATAAATAAATACTCACTCCTACATGTGACTGGGGTTCACTTTGAGAAGGTGGCTGCGTAATTACTGCAGTCGAGAGTTAAAAGCTCCTGCTGGTTTGCGGCTCCATCGTCAGTTGCTTTGCGAGGTTTGGACTCAATCATCACGGGCCTGCTGGAAGTGTTGGATTTCTCTGAGTGTCGGAAAGATTTGGTGCTTGTACCTTCAAATTAATGACGTTTGAAAGGACAGTGGTCACATTTCACGTAGCTCTCGGTGTCCTTTTGATTTGATTTTCCTCTCGCTTAAGATTCCCTCTACTGTTTCCCGCCATTGAGCCCTGCAGCAAGGTGATCAGGTCAGTTTAGGCCAATTAAAGATGAGTTTATTTGATAGTGCTGCATGGCATTGAAGAGAGATGAACTGGACTTGGCTTTATCACTATGTTGCTTTGTGATGAGGATTTAAAAAAGTACAGTGTAGTCTCGTTTGGGGATGTGAAAAAAAATTGTTTTGGCAATATATTGCGATTTTCGGCCGTCCAATATAATATTGATTTTTCAGCTCCTAATATCGATTTTTTTACAATGCTGTCAGTATGTTGTAATGGTTACTTAAATGTGCAAAAACACTAATAATAAACAATAAATAGGTTGTTCTTTCTTCTGTCTAGTTCAGAGGAACCAGACTAATTTGTTGTATCAAAGAGGAAAAGAGGACAATTAAGTTGGTTGCTCAGTCTAATTACCTCCGCCAAGGAGGTTATGTTTTTACTGGCATTTGTCTGTCTGTCTCTGTTCAAGATAACTCAAAAAGTTATGGATGGATTTTGATGAAATTTTCAGGAGTTGTCAGAAATGTGAAAAGGAAGAACTGATTTCATTTTGGGTGTGATCCGGAAGAAATCCTGGATTCTGGATCACTTTCAAATTTTTGATAACATTGCGGTCAATGGGGCCGAAAATTTTGTTTCTCAATATCTCCGTTAATTATTGCCCAAAACTCATGAAATTTGACTCAGGGATTGACAATGGGAACCTCTATCAATTTCAAAGGCTGACCCAGACCTGATCCAAAATGCAGATTTTATCGCAATCTTTAAATCGCTATATGGGAAAATTGTTGCACTTGGCAGAGGTCTGTGCTCTCCGAGTGCTTTTCTAGTTAAGAGTGTTTTTAATGAGAACATAAAAATGATATTTTTTTAAATTACAAAAATTGTTTTTTCATTAATTTGCTTTGAATCTTAACTTTATATTGAAATCAGACGGTTCTGTTTTGTCTTTTGTCTAAAAGATGGGACACAGACGAGATTATTTTGGTAACTAACTGGAGTTCTGATGTTTCTGCAGAACATCTTCGGGCTCCTGGAGGACTTCTGCAGTCGTATAAGATTATAACATCTCACACTGTGTGATTTGCATTTGCTCAGTGTTGGTACGATGCCCAGAATGTTCTGCAGAGATACAGTGATGAGTCCTCTTGAACTGTAGGTTGTAGAATTATGTAATACCTTTGCTGGCAGTAGAAACAACACAAGGGAAAATAAATCGCTCTATTGTAGCGTGAAAGTGTGCAAAAATGCTTTAAAGAAAAGAGGTAAAGAAGACGAGTGTGGTCCAGGTCATGGTTGGGGAGAAGAGGCCAACTTTGGATCCCTGTTTTTCTTTGGAATGACGCTCGGTCACAAAAATCAATGTGTCATTTCAAGCTGCATTTTAATTGGCTGGAAAGTAGATGGAGTTGTTGGATTTCTGACACTGTCAGGAATTTATATCAGGTAGTCTTTGGTCGTCAAACAGCTTATACTGTGGAACCCAGGACAGCCAATTTTGACCAAAGACATCTTTAATCACATTGATCTTTCCATCCAGTATATAGGGGCTCTTAGGCCAGGTTCTCACTGTGTCATATGTGTCTTAAAAGATTAAGACTGCAGATTAAAGATTGCCACATTGTGGCAAAAAAAGTGAACTTGGTAGATAATAAAGTTACTGCATGTTACACTGTGTGATTGAACGTTCATTGAATCGTGGCTACAACAGAAGTGAACCCGAGTGTATTTCAGGCTCTAAACAAAGCGTCATCGTGTCATCGGCGTGTGACCCCCTCAGGTTGCTGCTCATGTGCTAAACGATGAATCAAAAGTTGCCGACCAACAGGGTCTGGCTGCGCGCTTGTCATCGTGGCATTCCTGTGCTTTGAAAAGAAGGGAAATAAAATCAAGTAAAAGAAGTGCTCCGACAGAGCTTCACTCACATCCCGGGGGAGGCGGGGGACATTGAGTCTGAATGGGCCATGTTCCGCGCCTCCATTGCTGAAGCGGCTGAAGCGGCTGTGGCCGTAAGGTCGTCAGGTGCCTGTCGTGGCAGCAATCCTCAAACTCGGTGGTGGGCACCTCGTGTGAGAGAGGCTGTCAGACTGAAGAAGGAGTCCTACCGGGCTTAGGTTAGCTTGTGAGTCTCCGGAATCGACAGACAGGTATCGGCAGGCCAAGCAGGCAGGCAGCTTTGGTGGTCTATGAGGCGAAAACTCGGGTGTGGGAGGAGTTCGGTGAGGCCATGGAAAAAGACTTTCGATCGGCTCCTCGGAGATTTTGGCAAACCGTCGGACAGCTCAGGCGGGGAAAGCAGTGCTTCACCAACACTGTGTATAGTGGGAGTGGGGGGCTGCTGACCTCGACTGGAGATGTCGTTCGGCGGTGGAAAGAGGACCTTCTCAATCCCACCAACATGTTTTCCGTGGAGGATGCTGAACCTTTGGACTTGGGGGTGGACTCGTTCATTACTGAAGCTGAGGTCACTGAGGTAGTTAAGAAACTCCACGGTGGCCGGGCTCCGGGGGTGGACGAGATCCGCCCTGATTTCCTGAAGGCTCTGGATGTTGTAGGACTGTCTTGGTTGACACGTCTCTGCAACATCGCATGGAAATCGGGGGCAGTACCTCTGGATTGGCAGACCGGGGTGGTGGTTCCCCTTTTTAAGAAGGGGGACCGGAGGGTGTGTTCCAATTACAGGGGGATCACACTCCTCGGCCTCCCTGGTCAGGTCTATGCAGTGGTGCTGGAGAAGAGAGTTAGATCGATTGTCGAATCCCGGATTCAGGAGGAACAATGTGGGTTTCATCCCGGTCGTGGAACACTGGACCAGCTCTATACCCTCACTAGGGTTCTGGAGGGAATGTGGGAATTTGCCCAACCAGTCCACATGTGTTTTGTGGACTTGGAGAAGGCATTTGACAGTGTCCCTCAGGGGTCCTGTGGGGGGTACTCCAGGAGTATGGGGTGCTGGGCCCGTTGTTACGGGCTGTCCAGTCCCTGTACAGATGGAGTGGAAGCTTGGTCCGCATTGCCGGTTGTAAGTCGGATTCGTTTTCAGTGAGAGTTGGACTCTGTTTATGGACAGAATTTCTAGGCGCAGCCATGGAGCGGAAGGGTTCCAGTTTGGTGGCGTTGGGATCTCGTCTGTTCTTTGCAGATGACGTGGTCCTGTTGGCGCCATCGAGTGGGGATCTGCAGCTCTCGCTGGAGCGGTTCTCAGCTGAGTGTGAAGCGGCAGGGATGAGGATCAGCACCTCCAAATCTGAGACCATGGTTCTCAGTCGGAAAAGGGTAGAATGCCTCCTCCGGGTCGGGAGTGAAGTTTTGCCTCAAGTGGAGGAGTTTAAGTATCTCGAGGTCTTGTTCACGAGTGATGGGAGAAAGGAGCGGGAGATCGACAGACGGATTGGTGCGGCTTCTGCTGTGGTGCGGACTCTGTACCGGTCCGTTGTGGTGAAGAGAGAGCTGAGCCAAAAGGCGATACTCTCTGTTTACCGGTCGATCTTTGTTCCAACCCTCACCTATGGTCATGAACTGTGGGTAGTGACCGAAAGAATGAGATCGCGGATACAAGCGGCGGAAATGAGCTTTCTCCGTAGGGTGGCTGGACTCTCCCTTAGAGATAAGGTGAGAAGTTCAGTTATTCGGGAGAGACTCAGAGTAGAGCCGCTGCTCCTTCACATCGAGAGGAGCCAGTTGAGGTGGTTCGGGCATCTGGTTACGATGCCCCCCGGACGCCTCCCTGGAGAGGTTGTTTCGGGCATGTCCAACTGGGAGAAGACTACGGGGCAGGCCCAGGACCTGCTGGAGAGATTATATCTCTCGGCTGGCCTGGGAACACCTTGAGATTCTCCCAGAGGAGCTGGTGGAAGCGGCCGGGGGGAGGGAGGTCTGGGCCTCTCTGCTAAAGCTTCTGCCCCCACGACCCGACTCCGGACCAAACGGGAGCTAATGGATGGAAGTGTCATCCTTCTCTATTTGACTTTCACACTTTTCATCTTTGTTCCTGTCTCGCTGTGAGATGTCCAACCACGACTTCTCTCTTGGACAAAGTTTACCATGGTGCAATTACTAAGTTACCCCAACTGTCTTTTTCTATTTTTTTTCTCTGCAAAAGAAAGAAAATGCATGTACTAAAGTCTGCATTTACCAGCCTGACAGTGGTTCTTGCTGATATGTTTAAAGCTTTTGTTGTTTTTCTGATAAAAGCAGTTATTTCAGGACACGTGATACCAGTGCTTCATTTACAAAATTCTTCATTGTTAAGCAGCACTGACACTTTTAAATGTTGTGTTTTTTGAGTTGTTATTTTTTATTGTCAAATTTCAGAGAAACCAGCAGAGTTTCATTCTGCATTTTTGTATAATGTTAGTAAATGCACATTCGAAATTGATAGGTAATTTTGGTTTGAAGACTCTGATAAATCAGAGTGCAGACAAATAATGATACTTTTCAATTACTCTTGGTGAATTCATCAAAATAGAGTGTGCTGTCACATTAACCTTGAGTGTAGCAGTCCTTTTATCGATCTGGATAATGTGGATTAGTCTTGGCCTCTACCCGGTCATCCTCCTACCTCCTCTGGATGCCGATAGCGATGGACTTGACGAACCTGAAACAAGCCTTAAGTTGCGATGCGCTCAGAGAGATTGAAATTGAACGTACCCTGGCAGATATAAACGTTTAAAGCAGCGCACGATTCTTGTGACTGTATGTTACTGCTCTACTGGTCAGTTTCGTTTCTCTACATGCTTATTGGACGCACTTCTACGAAACAATGTTCTGATTACAGGAACTAACATACAGCTGTTTCTACTTCTGATTTGTCATCATATTTGGGACGATTTCTTTCTTCGTGTACAGATTAGTTTATGCTTTGAAAGCAGATGCTAAATACATCCAGATACCTTTGTCAGAGTGACCGTGTTAGAAGAGCTTGTCGTCCATTTGTAAACTGCTGCTCGTCTGTACGTGCACTCACATCACTAACGAGGTAAGAAAGGTCAGTGTTGGAGTCTCTGGGATCTCACGTCGATCAAAACCTTTAAAAAGTTCAATTTCTGACAGATGGCAGCTTCTTGGACTGCCTTCTTTGTGTTTTTTAAATTTTTAGCTTCTCTGGACACCGTAGCTACCAACATGACCGCCCCTCAATGCAACAGGCGTTCCCAAACCAGATTGATTACCAAAAAAAACAAGCTTTAAGGTCTTACAGGTGGACTAGTGTTAAATACACTTACGAATTTGGCTGCTCAAGACTGTTCTGAAATTGTAAGTCTCCTAAAATGAGTTAGAACTTAAATTTGAAGAAGTTCACATTACTGGTTATAAAGTCTTTTATCCGAGTTTTGAAGGGAGGAACAGTAGCCGAGCTATCGTAGTCTGCTCCTTGTCAGTGATCAGTAGAAAGATTTGTAATTTATCCAATCCCCTCGTATCGATTATCCTCTCAATAGTTCTCAGTTTGCCTCTGTCCCCGCTCACCGGTCCCTCTGGACGCCCTCAGCTGATCAATGCGTGCGTGGGCTCCTTCAACACGCAGCGGCGTTAATGAGGCTCTGGAGGATATCGGTGAATTGACAGATTAATCTCTCTGACCTCATGAATCCAGGCGGCGCTAGGGGAGGCGGCACGCATCGATTTTCTGTTGCCTCTTGGAGCGTTTACTGTTCAGGTATTACGGCGGGCTGGGTTCTGCCGTCAGTCCACTGGCCATGTGTGAGTAGATGGAAAAACTTCAAAAACATATGAGTGAACGTTAATGACGGAAGAAAGCATCAGTGTGATGTCATGATGCAAACGTGGGAGAAGATGTTCGACGTGGCTTGGGTCTGACCTTTGCTGTCTGGGTTGTGTCCTTCAGGGCTGCAGCATGTTCACCTCAGTGAAGGCCTTCGAGGGGCAGCAGTACTCCACCCTGAAGAGGCAGTGCTTGCAGAGTGGTCTCCTCTTCGAGGACCCCCGCTTCCCCGCCATTGACGACTCGCTCTTTCACCAGGGCAACCGGATCGGACGTGTTGTCTGGAAGAGGCCTCGGGTACGTTGGCTTGTGCACTCAAGTTTAGTTTTATTTAAAGTAACAATAAATGCTGTCTATGACATTTATATACTTTCAAAACTTTTTTTTTTTCATTGTTATAATTAAATCAGTCAATAAAACAATCCCTAATGCCAAATAATGTTTGGCCCAAACGTGGGCTACATCTAGAGCTGAGTGATTTTATCGATTCTGAGATATACAGTTATCCCTTATTTTTCGCAGTTAATGGGGACCGGCACCCCCCCCACGACAATCAAAATCCACGATCTGGAGCCGGAGCCCCCCGAGCCTCAATAATGTGTTTAAAATATGTTTAAAAACCACAAAAAAGTAGCGAGGCACTGCAGCGAAACAAGACAAAGGCTCAACTGTGGTCTTTCTGTTACCTTCACAGCCTCTGGTCTCTGAACCGTAGTAAACAAACCGCTGGTATTGTGCTATTTTTGGCTCATAATTAGTGGCTAACACGCTAACAACAACAAAACCAAAAGTCCGGTTTTCTCTGCATGGAACGGGTACTTTATTCTGGCACTGCAGGAACTTGTAACATCACACAGGTTGTATTGTTGGGCTCCTGTCGGTTAACAGAGAATGTAAATCTATACACGCTGGGCTGCTGTTGATGCTCACTACACTTTTCATCTAACCCTGTTTTCATTCTGCCGTCCCACAACACACACACTACAATTACCCAATAAGGCCACATCATTACCTATAAGGCCACCTTCTCAAAGGGGTCAAGGCTGGCTCACAGCACTTCTTTACTGTGAGAGAACGCACACAACATCCTGTGATGTTTCCGTGATTTTTTAAAATTTTTTAAATTATATTATATATTTCTGAAAAAATCTGCAAAACACTAAAACCGAGGTACTCAAACCGCGAAGTGGCAAGGGATCACTGTATATTTTATTGAGTATCGAGTATCGATTTTTCAGCCGTGGGTATCGATATTCTAAGCCTCTTTCAAAATCCCCGTGTCCCACCTTTAAAAGCTTGCGAGCAAAAATTTGCACTGTTTAAATAAATGAAACTATTTTTCTCAACAAATCTTTTATTCATTTTGTCCAGCATTTGCAAGCTGCCTGTCAGCCATATAATGGGTGCGTTTACATGGGAAGTTTAATTCCTCTTTAATTCAGAATTAAAGTTAAAGCCGAATAAAAGTTACCATGTAAACACTTAATTCCATATGAAAATGTCAATTCCGAATTAACTTAATTCCGAAGTAAGTGGCTGGTTTATTCCCATTTTAATTCCGCATTAAATAATTCCGCGGTCATGTATACACTCATTCCTCTTTAAATTAATTCCCGTCTTTCTGCGCATGCTCGTTCTCTTGCCTGTCTGTCGCGATGACGCTTATATTCCGGCAGCATGCAGTAAACGGTGTTCAAGAGCAGAGACGATTTATTTAATAAATAGCTTGGAGGAACTGGAAATAATTAAAAGAACAGATGGCAGGAAACATAAAAATTGTGAGCTTTTTAAAGCGGCCAGGTTAAATGAAGGAGGTTTCGCAGATAGAGACGCCACCCAGGTCAAAAATAAGTGGAATGTTGTTGCTAACCAGTTAGCTAAGTTTTTTTTCGTCCGTTAAATGTAAAGACGTCTGCCCCCTCCTATCCAATCAGAACTCTTCCCAACCCCCAGACCTAAAGCGGAGTTGGATAAAGCCGAACAAACGTGTTTTTCATGTAAACCTTAATTCGGAATTACTATTTCCATGTAAACTCGAAGGAAAATAGTTTAATTCAGAATTATTTAATTCCTAATTTTAATTCCGAATTAAAAAACATCATGTAACCGCAGCCAGTGTGTAATTGATGCTTTCAGTTCAATTAATTCAAACAAAGTCATTGGAACACTCACAAGATGTCACCAAAATCCCTTTGTCCCTTTAAAATCCTTCGGAAAATGATGTAAATGTATTGTAAGATGAATATCGATATATATTGTATCGTGAGCTGAATATTGTGAATCCTATCATATCACGAGATTAGTGTATCTCTACAGCCCTAACCACATCTGCAGTTTTCTTTGATCCACATTTGACTTTTATTGATGGCACTGACCCAGCTAAACTTACCTAAACTTAACCACATATCCACCAGACGAAACCGGGCCTTTGGTCTGGTCCTCTCAGAACTCGTAGGATAAATTTGCGCCACATGCGGCACATGCAGCAATTCCTATCGGCTACCTGAAAGTCCCAGATAGTCGGTGTCCTCCCAGTAAACACGCTTTGGTCATCTATGGTTTAACTGGCGAGCGAGCCGTTTAAGATGATCTCTGCCATTTTCTCAGGGATTCAACTGAGGCCAGATCACACTTTTTATGCAAGAGTTAATTCGAGAGGTAGAGCCGTTTGTGCATGTCCCCATGTGACCAGGTGGACGCGCGTTGATGCCATTTGTACGCGTTCTTGTCTTGGTCAGACCACCCGCTACCCGCAACCCTAAACCCGCGATCCCAAGATACGGAGTTTGTGGAAAGGGCAAAAGACACGCCCATTGCCACACCTACAATGTGAGTGAGGGAGTCGGCATAACGGGTAGCAGCTTGAAACTAATTCTCCGTGTTCTTTTATCTGGTGCCATTGACAAGACTAGAAACAAAGTTTAATTAAAGAGTTTAATACACAATCATGAATACAAAGATTCAATATGCCATGCAGAATATTTTAATCGGCCAATGATGCATTGCCTTTACACCACAGAGAGATGCCAGGAAATGCACCCCGAATGTCAGATTGTTCTTATAGGCGGATCCTTGATCTTCTGAGTTTTATTGCGCTTTGTCTTTGAGTCCAGATGGCAAACAGCTCTCCAGTCTTACAGTCCAGAATAATAAACTGACTGTTTATCTGGGAGTCGCAAACTGTTGGAAGACAGCAGGTCAGGAAGTCAGGAGATCCCAGTCGTTAGGTCATAAAGCAACAAAACTGAGGACTCACCATCATAAAAAAGAGGCTGCATTCTTACATGTCATAAAGTTTAGTTTTAACAGTTAAGCAGTTCTCTAAATTAGTCTCAATCCTAACAGGCTTTAGCGAGTGGAAGATTGCATTAGCGGTTAGCTGAGGTTCCTATACCCGCAATTTGCAGGTAGCGGCTAGTTAGTAACGGATAAGGGGAAGTGTACGATCGGGGCCCTGGTCTTTCATCAAAGTGAAAATGAATTCAGGAGGAACAACAACCAAAAACATTCAGGACGACAGACTTCATACAACACTGCCATAAAACCACCATCTTCCAGCTGAGCATGCTCAGTGGAGGGAGGCTAACAACGGCTAAGAGGCTAAATCACAGATAGTTGAGCCCATAGCCAGGAGCCTCTGTTGTCGTTTAATGGTTTTAGCTGTAAAAAAGAAAAGTAAAGCTATTAGGGAGGATTTCAGAGCGATAAACAAATCTCTCATCTGTACAGTGAGGGGTGTTTGTAACTTCCGGAGCATCAGAACCAGGCAGCCGTCGGTGCCTGAGGTCCCTGCAGGATCGGAGATTAATAACCTTACAGTGTGACTAATCAGTTATAATTTGCAGCTAACATCCGCGTTAATCAGCGGTCGCTCCTCTCTTGTCGCCGCGTTGTCGTCTTCTTGAATGAACCAGTGTCTCAGGCACGTTTGGGCTGTGGGTGATACTAGATGCAGAGCCTTAGGATTGAGTGGGCTTGAGTCCCCTGCCACCATCAACCCCCCCCCCCCCCACCCCTCATATAGCGAGCTCTGGTTCTTGATGGTGTGTGTCGCCGCAGCGGCAGCCAGCGTGCATCGCCATGGAAACTGGGTCACGCAGATCACACGTCCCGGTTTTTGCGCCGCTGTCAGTCACGCAGATGGAGGACTGGACCGGAGGACGAGCAGGAGGAGCGTCGTCTCCATCCTCGGCAGGATGTGATCCGTGCTGTCAGCGACGGTGATTTGTGTCAGGAGGTTAGAGACCCCGGGGAGGAAAACTTGAGCCCGTCTATTTTTAGATCCTCGCCGAAGCGCGTGCACGGGGAGGCTGGAGCAGCTGAATTTGCTTTGGAATAGGGCTAAAATTAAAATAATGATTAAAATAATAAAGATTAAAATTTTTAATCGCGATTAATCGCATTATTTCCCTGATTAATCACGATTAATCGCACTGTATACGCAAAATCAAATAATGAATTCAAAAGTAGTGTAAAGGTGACTTTTATTGAAATGTTCTTTTGCCATATGAACTAAAGTGCCAAAACATTTGTTGTTCAAACACTTTTAACATCAGCACTCGTCAGTAACACATATTTAGAGTAAATCTCATCTTAGAAAATTTAAAATAAAATAAAGCTTATTGCCACTGCCAGGGCGTTAATGACAAAAATAAAAAAAAGTCTACAAACAAAATCCAACAAAATGATTGTAGCTCAGCACAATCAGAACATTAAAACAGGTAATTACTGAGGTAACAGCAGAAACTTTTAACGGGGAGTTCAACTTGTCAGTTGTTACAAATAACCTTGTTTCTGTTGACTCCTCCGTCTGGGAGAACTTTAAAATGAAAATGTCCATGTTAAAGTTTAGTAACTTTACCAATCCGTGTATAATTCATTCTTTCCATTTTCAATTGTCATTCAAAAAAAAAAAAAAAAATACATTTAAAAGTGACATTTTATTATGTTTTTGTTTTTTAATCTATTACAAAAAATGAAGAAAAAAAAAGGCCTGTTTTTAATATTTCAATTTTAGACTTGGATCAAAAATACAAAATTGAAAAACGGGCCACAGAACTGAATTTGTTTTATAATCGAGGACTGGACTTTCTATTGTCATTACACATCTGTGCCACTAGATGGAGCCGCACTGCAGTAACCAGCTAGAGAACAGCAGGACAGTGAACACATGGAGCAGATCTGATGGAACATGGAGGAATGACGCCAAAGTTTTGCTGCAGTTCAGAATAATATTGCTACTTGAGTTGCTACCTGAACTGTAAAGTACGCTGATTTTTACCGTTCTCCATGTCTGTTTTAGCTTTTCATGTTTTTATGTTTTCATGTTTAGCTTTTAAATTCTCTTCCGGTTCTGCAGCAGCCAGTAACAGACTTTTCAAAACAAAAGCATGTGAGCAACGTGCGTTAACAGGCGATAGAATAAATGTCGGCGTTAATAAATTAATGCGTTAACGCCCAAACCTACTTTGGAAGTTATTCGTAGGAAAACAGTTTGGGTTTTTTTTTTCCCGACAGTCTGAGGTGGTTCTTGGATCCCGTCCGTGCGTTCAATAACATGCTGAGATAACGGCGCGCTTAATGAGTTATGCTGCTTTTTGTTAAGGAGCAGTATCTCTTCCCAAAGAAGTTCTCACTTCCTCCCAACGGACTCTGGAAGCTCATTTGCATCGCAGTGTTTTATTCAGAGAAAAGTGCACGGTAATGAAGTCAAACGTCAAACTGCTTTTGGGGTGGAGTGGCTTAGAGCAACGAGATGTTCGGAACAATCAAAATTTAATGAAGGTCCTGACAAAAGCTCGTTTAAAATACTGTATCGCACTCAGATGCAGACTCTCTCTTAATTGCATTTCTACAGAGTCAAGGTTAAACAGCTCCAGACACTGTAACGGTCACACAGCTCTGATAAGACACAAAATCAAGTTATGTTTCGACATTATTTGACGTATTTCACTGAATCCTCTTACAGCATAATCCTATATTTAGGACGCAGATTCATCTTGTCTAATTTGTTCATACGTCGCTGCATTTTAAGACACAGACGTCATGTTTTTTAATTTTGTTTTCTCTTTAGTTTGTTGTTGGTGCTGCTTGCGTTATAGTCTGTTCCAGTCAGTCCGTGTAACAGAGCAGATTCCTCTGAGGTTTCACTGAATATCTGAAACCAGACATAGATTTTAATGTCCTTTACTGCTTTAAACGACTGCGGAGTATTTAGTTTTTAAAAGCTTTTTTTTGCAGCAGCATCAGTCTCATATGTAGCGATTTTAAGCAATGCTTAAAAAAAAAAGGAAAAAAAACTGGTGAATTCTCTACTTCACTTTTCATTACTTGTACTTACCAGCACAGCTGATCTTCAAAATACCAGGAATAAAATAAATAATACATTTATTATTTAAATGTTTATTAAATAATGCAACTGTTTAAGTTTCTTATTTATATATTTGAATGATAATAATAAGCTACATTGCTGAACGTTTCTGCCAAAGATGTAAAAAAAAAATAAAGCGTTAAGGATGAAAGTACCTTCAAACCTGCATTCTGTCCAGCAGCCAGCAGGGGGCAGCTCAGTGCTCTGCTTTCTCTCCCAGAGCGGTCTGGTCTCGTTGCTCTCAACGCGAGGACTTGAGTTCGTCGTGACGTGCGAACTGTCCCGACCAGAGCGAATTTCGTCCTTGTTCTTGTCACCTCGAGAAAACGAACAAGTTCCTCTGTCCTCATGGATTCTGCATCTATCTTAATTCTGCATTTAATTTCTGAACCAGTAAACATTTTCTTATTACTTTACGCTCTTTGTCGAGATCGTAATATTTTACTTAAAAGAACAGAACTTCCACTTTGTGAATTATAGACCAATTCACAGTAAAATATTGGGGTCTTCTGCTACGACGTGCTTTTGTAATGATGGAGTCTGTGTAGCATTGTCTTGCTGAAAGATGCAAGGCTTTCTGTGAAAAAGACGATTATTTGGATGTCATGTTTTTTGCTCCAAGACCTGTTATGCACGTTTCAGCATTGATGTTTCCCCTCCAGATGTGTGAGCTGTCTGTTCCTTAGTCTCGAATCCACCCTCCCCTTCAACGCAGGCTTTCAAACTGGCTGCTGACAACAAGCGAGAAGGTCCGTCTTCTCCTTACAGCTGAAGGATGTGTGTCCACAGTTTCCAAAAAAGAATCCAAATTTTAATTTGTCTGACCACAGAACAGTTTTCCGCTTTGCTCTGTGTCTTTAGAAAATAGATGGTGGCTTCTTCTGTGCATCATTCAGCTTTAACCTGCGTTTGTGGATGGCAGAGCCACCCGTGTTCTCATGGACGGTGATCTCTGGAAGTGTTCCTGAGCCAATGCCCTGATAGATTGAGGTCTTTGGAACAACCGATCCGACCCGAATCAGGTCTCGGGTCCATTCACAAGACGTGATTCCAGGTTCAGGTTGGAATCGGTACAGTTAGTCTCGGGTCCGGTCGGTGCTCTCTGACAGGCTGGGTCCACGTTTACTCAAGAGAGGTAAAGATGTTGGCGGTGGCAGCCAATGTCAGGACTCGGTGAAGTTAAATGATTATTAATTAACGTGTCATGAAACAATCGTGTTGCCGTAGCGTGTTATTAACTGTTTGCCTGGCAGCTGTAAAGCACAACGGATCGCCAACATGACAACGTTGGATGAGAGAACATATTCACGACACGTCCTGACCGGTGTAGGCTATTAGCGTTAGCAGTTGCTACTAATAGCATCTGTATCCACAAAGAAAATAACGACACGTGGATTTATTGTTGTTTACATCACGTAGCCTATGTAGCATCTGAACCAGGTAGAAGAAGACAACACACAGGGATTTCTTCATATTCTCAGACGACATCGGCTAGTTGGGTTGTTGTCTTCTCAACGAATTAGAATGAGCCGTCTTTGAAACAGAATTTATTTGAAAGCGAGGAAAATGGTGCCTGAGGTTTCACATTGCAGCTCTGAGTTAAAATTTAAAGAGGAGAGAGAGCTGCGTCGTGAGTGTCAGAGTGAGGGTTCATGGACTCAACCCCCCTCAGAGTTGTGTGTTCAGAGCCGTCCATGCTCGGATGCGTCCTGGCAATATTTGTGGCTGCTCTGCAGTCCCAGTGGCAGAGTGTTATGAGCTTAAAGGGGAGGCTGTCATAAAATGTGCCTCCTCTCTGCTGGCCTCGTGTTGTCTCTCATCCCGTCTTTCTGTTTTTTTTACTTCTTTCTGATTTGTGATTTATGATTTATGATTCATTTATTCATTAACCAGATTAGATGATAGATGATAGATGATTTTCTCACCATTTGTTCGTACAAAGGTAGCTCTTCTTTGATTGTGTTTAATAAAGCAGCAGTCAGTGAAAAGGACATTACATTATGGCACTTTTAAATGTAAGTATTCCCCCCTCTGCTGAGCCAGAATTTTCAAATCTCCATAATTCTCACTGAAACAGTTGGAGGCACTCGTTTGCTGAACACTTTCAATGGTAAAAGAGCCGATTTCATTCATTTATAAAACAAAATATGTTTAAAAGGTCCATTAAAACAGCTTCTTCTTCATAGCCATTGTTGAATTTAAGCCATCAGTTTTTCTAACTTGGCTGCCTTTTCTTTTTTTTACCAACTTTTTTTCCTTTCTTTTATAAAACTCCATAGGATTAAACCGGCATAGATAATGGATGGATGGATAAAACTCCATAGGAACTGTACAGAAGTTATAGCAGCCAGTTGATCTGGGGTCTATGGGCTCTCTACTGTATGTATAGGTTTATATAAATGTTGTACATTGCTACATTGCTCTAACAATTCTTGGCACTTTTTTTTTTTTTTTTGGGGTGCCTGTCTTTTTAAGGTTGCCTTGACAACAGTTAAAATCTCATTGGTTATCTGTGTGTAAGGCAGCAGCACATTTCTTTCTTTGGTGTGTACCAGATAGGTGGTTGTGTACCAGATAGCCTGGTAGACTGACTTTTAGCGTGGAAGTTGAAAAACATGCAGTTCCTGGAGCGACCACTAGGGGCTTCCCCCAAAAGCAGGTCAATCTCCTTTGACCTCCTTTGAAACATCTAACTTTGCAACAGAAACAAACATAAGCACCAACAGTTTGAATGGAACTGTTGCAAAGTTGTAATTATGAGCACTATATACACATATATACAAAACTTAAATTGAAAACACTTTCTACAGATACGGAGCCTACCTCCTCTTCAAGACGAGGTCTTTTCTTCTTCAGAAAATATTTTTCTATGCTCATCTGTGCACAGGAGTGAACATAAGCAGAAGCCGAATGTGTGTAGGTGACATTACGACAGCAGCTCAATAGGAACCTGTCGGCTAACGTACATTAACAGCAGGATAAACGTCTCTGCACATGTTGAGCATCTAGATTTGGTACAGACACGGGCTGGTATAACATGAGTTAGTTTTTCGGACCACCTTTGGGCTTATTTTACCACTTGGCACGTCTTATCTTCGCATAGACCTAGAGGTCTTCGGAACAACCCGACAACCCAAAAACCCGAGGTTCCGACCCGACCTGAATCAGGTCTCGGGTCCATTCAAAAGACGTGACTCCGGGTTCGGGTCGGAATAGGTACAGTTAGTCTCTGGTCCGGTCGGTGCTCTCGGACAGGCTGGGTCCACGTTTACTCGAGAGACGTAAAGATATTGGCGGTGGCAGCCGATGTCAGGACTCGGGGCAGTTTAATTAATTATTCATTAACGTGGCGTGTTTGTCATGAAACATTCGTGTTGTCCGTAGCGTGTTATTAGCGGTTTGCCCGGCAGCTATAAAGCACAACGGATCGCCAACATGACAACGTTGGATGACAGAACATATTCACGACCCGTCCTGACCGGTGTAGGCTATTAGTGTTAGCAGTTGCTACCAATAGCATCTGTATCCACAAAGAAAATAACGACTGTGGATTTATTGTTGTTTACATCACGTAGCCTATGTAGCAACTGAACCAGGTAGAAGAAGACAACTTTAGGTTAAGAAAATCAAGTTTTATTCAACGCTAGACAACTTTTAACATTAGCTACTATGGGCTGTATGGTGTCAGTTCGGTTCGTGGCCGGAAACTAAAGACTCTGGTTGGGTCGGTTCCGGGTCTAAATATTGCAGGTCCATTCCAGTTTGGACCCCCGAACTTATGATAATAGGTCGGGTGGGTTTCGGGTCGAACTTTCCTGTGAGGACCTCTACATAGACCGTATCTTCGTCTCTTGAATCACGCCTCTTCCACCACGACTTCTTCTGTGTCTTCTCGATTTATAGGTCCACCGCGAGTTCTTCTTCTGCGACTTATGAATTTATAGGCGCCATCACAATGCATACCGCCACCCAATCCACCAGAATTGAAACAACACTTGACTTTAACAAAGTAAACAGTCTGGAGGCGAGGACGAGTCAAAAGCCGAAAAATGTATACGTGGCAGCCAAAATTTATAATAAATGAATGTGTGGCAAACACTGGGTGCGTATGAAAATGAAAGAAGAGCATCATGATGATATTCTGAGGAACAATCTGAATAAACGTGCTGCCAGTCCAGCTGCAGGTCACCGCAGGAGACCAACCAAAACCACCCTGTTATAACTGCTTCAAGTCACGAAGGATAAACTGCTCATCATTAATGGTTTTGTTTGATTTCATAAAGGGGCTAATAATTTCAACTTTAACTGCAAACAGAAGATAAAAGAAGAAAAACACGCACCTGTGATTTAAAGGAGCCGTTTGTAAGATTATGGCCAAAACTGGTACTGCAGTCACTTTCAAATTACTGTTGAGCGGCGTGTACCCTCCCCCTCCTCCCCGACCAGAGGTTGCCAGGTCGGCTGCAGAATGCAGCAGGAACGTAGGCTGCCATGGCAAGCGACGAGTCCTACACAGTAAGTTTATTTTCTGTTAATTATATTTAATGCTTTATGAAAGATCTTTTCTTTCTTTGATCTTTCGTAACTAGAGGAAATATTTTCCCGTTGAGGCGTTTCGTAACCTGAAAGTTTCGTATGTAGAGGCGTTCGTAAGTAGAGGTACCACTGTTACCTTGTCCAAGTAAATTAGCGTTAGCCAAACATTTAGCTATGAATCTTACCTGTCCAGGAGAAAATCAGCAACGTTGGCGTCTGTCTTCAAATTCTTCTCCGCTTTCAGCCGTCTCCATCTATCAAAAGCATCTCCTATACAAATCCTTGTTTTATTTCGGACCTTGTCACGACGTAACTCGGATTCATAACGAGGTCTTTTAGGTTTTGGAAAGCTAGACATTTTTTCATCCAACACGTTCGTAGCGGCTGCTGCGATAAATAGAGCCGAGCTGGCAACCCGGATGCCGAAACACTACTGACTTGGTGATTGGGAGATAGGTGGAGGGTGGCGCTTCAGGCCAAAACAAAAAATGACAACATCAACATCAGTTGAGGGCTGCAACTCCTCTTTTTAAACGGGAATATCCTGGCTTGAGTGCTGTTGTCAGTGACATAAGTATTTGAAATGAACATGATTTTTAAATGTCTGTTGACATATCGGGGTCATTTTATGATTCGTTTTATTAGATCTCTTACATACGGCTCCTTTAAAAGACCATTCTGGTTTAACACTAATTTTGATAAATAAATATATGAAATTATATATATAATATATAAATAAATATATGAAACCTGTGGGTTCAAAACTTACAGACCTGCCTTCTTCCTAATGATGAATGTAGCGAAGGAGTCCTGCAGTCTAATTATCTGCTGAAACAACATAATGACTCTTTTAATTGATCTTTACGTAATTGATATTCAGTTGATGCACAAGAGTGCATTTGTCACAGCCAAACCTCTTGAGAATACAGGATGAAAAGAACAAAGCTAATTATTAAATTAGGATAAAAAGCATGCAAGCTTGAGAACATTCCAGAAAGTCATACGTGACTGTGGATTCATGCTGTGTTGGATTTTCTTCACGCACCTGTAGATGCTCCTGTGTGTGTGTGACTGATGGCTCCCCTTCCACCTAAACCAGGCTGATAAATGATGCTCAGGAGGCTATGAAGCTGCTTGGAAAGTCCTCAGTGGCAGAGTAAATGATCAGGCCGTGCTCACCCACAATATTCACATTACCTCGGTGTCTGCAGGGCCAGGCGCTGATCGATATTCTATTACTCTTCCACCTGAGCCGGTCCGTGGATGGCAGGCCACCACAGGGAGCCCTCGCCACAGCTCAGACTGCCAATCAATACTGCTGCGGACGGGGAGAAGAAACGCGCCTTGACATTTTAACCCAGACATGCGAGTAGGCTCCATAAACCAACATCCAAACGTTGCTCCGGGTTGTCGGCGTAACTTTATTCTGCAGACGCATTTAAGGCAGGAAGCACCTCTGGTGCTGGTCTGGGTAAGGTGAGAGGAGGATGCCGGCCTCCGGGGACCACTGCAGTGGCCTCTGCTTCTGATTAAAACTCTGCTTTTGCAGCATTCGGCTTTGCACAGTCAGCAAATTAGAGACCTTGAGTTGTGTCCTGCATGTGCGCTACTGTGCGTGAATATGTTATGGTCAGCCTCAGCTCGCATGCACAAAACATGAAGGCAGATGCCAGGGTGGATATTCACAATTAAAGCCGCTTGAGGAACCTAATCTTTACTGATCCCGCATCGGACTAATTGCGAAGTTATCGTAGAGTTCGCCTGCGCAACAGATGGGTCCACATTCACAGTTACACTTTAATGCAGCATAACAATTACAGTGTTCTGGGAAGGAACACCTAGACCACAATAAGTCACAGAACAAAGCCATAAATCAGAGAAATATAATGTCAATTAGCAATTGTTTCCCGGCAGTTCCATTATAGAGAACAAATAAACACGACTTCTTGCTGCAGAGCCTGGTGGGAAGGTGCTGCATCGGTAGATGTCATGAGAGTCAACGGGGGTTGAATGTGTGTGTGTGTGATGGTGATTTGAACTTACAGCCATAAGCTGACATTGACAGGCATCTGAGCATCCGCCTGGTAAATTGTCTGCAGAGGGCAAAAGGTTTGCACAGAAATACACCAGTACACATTTCTACTGGGTTAGAAGACATGACTGGTTACATTGCTGCAGACCTGCATGACTTCGAAGGAAAAAGTGTGCCTTTAAAACTTGATTTATACATAGTAAACTACCCCTGTTGTCTAGGTTTGGGACCTACTTCGTAGTTGGCGTTTATAATTACACCACCAAACGCTAGGTGGCGGGTGCTGGCACAGTTGCTGCACAATTCATGACTACTGTTAGATCCCCCAGGTGCGGTTCCTCGCTAGAATTCCTCAACTTTGTTTAAGCTGGTGACAAGGAGATTCGCCCAGCACAAACTGCATACTATCCATCCAAATGCCTACCCTGCTCCCTCCAATAACAGACCTCAAGAGGAATAGCCTGGCGGCTCAAAGTCCAGCTATTGGTCACATTTTTTAACTGCAGCTCTCCTCTTATGATATCTGGGCTCTTGTTACCGACTAGGTTAGGTTTAGTGGCTTGGACAGCAAGCACCAAGGATCTGTAACAATGTTGGGCCAGAGTAACTTTTAAAAACCTGTGTTGTTAATGCAGAGGCACACCCAAATCTTTACAATTGTGGGGACAAATTCAATATCCACCACGATGTCTTGTGTTGATTTTATATTTATTAAGCAGGTTAGCAGGGTTACGCTCCATCATGAAAGCCCATTTCCACAGTACGAACCCACCCTCTGTTGGTGATTGGCTAGAACATCGTTTGTTCTGGTTTGGGGGTCAGGTGGTCCCCACGCTGTAAAAAACAGTCTACTTAAACAGCCTTGGCTCCGTCAGTTGTAGACAACGTCCACTAACAATGGGCAGATATCAGGTGGAGAAGCGTTACTCGCTGGATGTGACAGCAGTGTCCTGGTTTAGACCTCGTGCAGAATCCCTTACCCTACCTTTAAGGTACTTTAACCTACACAGTGATGTATCGATTTCAGATTCGTGCCTAATTAAATGACACAAACATCTATAAAATTACTTCCAGACCTGAAACAATTGACCTTTCGGTAAGCACCGCCCCCTCCCTAGTTACTGTTGGTAGGTCAGACATTCTCGCTGCTTCTCCATTAAGGACAATGTTAATTTGCTATTTTTCCGATGCCTATCATCAGTATTTATATCACACTATAACGCCATGGTGAAATATTGCTGCTGGGGACCTGCAACAGTGACTCGAGGTGTCCAGAACGTTTGGAGGGACATTTTTATTCTCTTTCCCAAACCAAAACAAACGCTGGAAAAATGCAGCTGTTGGTTCAGTTATGTGTTCGTCTACAGAAGGAACTGAATGTGGGGAAAGTTACAAAACACACCTACATTTACTCCAAGCTAAGTTTACTTTGTTTATTAGATGATTGATTTAACCACCGTTTAGTAAAAGTATTAATATGATTTAGCAGCAGGGAGGGTGATGAGTTCTCTGTTAGCATTAGCTCTGGTCCATAGGTCTGTCCCACACCAGAGCTATGTTAACATCAGACAGTCACAGCATTGTGTTAATATAATTAATAAAGTGACGTTAACATCACTAGCCTCACCTTATACCTAACAAAATAAATATCCAGGGCCATATACGTATATTTGTAGACAACAAGGCAGGCTTATAGCTGGCTAGCGAGCTCTGGTCCATAGTGGAGAAGCCATTGACACTATGGACCAGAGCTAATGCTAATGCTAATAACAGAGAACTCATCACCCTCCCTGCTGCTAAATCATATTATTACTTTCACTAAACGGTGATTAAATCAATCATCTAATAAACAAAGTAAACTTACCTTGGAGTAAATGTAGGTGTGTTTTGTAACTTTCCCCACGTTCAGTTGAGGACGGTCACATAACTGAACCACAGCCTGCATTCTCCAGTATTTTTTTTTGTTTGGGAAAGAGAATAAAAATGTCCCTCCAAACGTTCTGGACACTATTTTTCAAAATAATTGCAAATGTGCTGCATACATTTACAAAAATAAAACACTCAAATGTAAAAGACTGTGTGCATAAACAGCTGAAATCAAATCAAAAACAGCCTATGATGACATCACATCCTGTAAAGTCAAATGGTAGAGATTTATGTTGACTTCCATGGGACAATTTCATCCGGATTCATTATTTGTTTTTTAATATTTCCCAGAGGTGAAAAAGTGGCTGTATAAGTCCGGACCATTTACTGATTGTTGCAAGAGTTTGCAAATGGCTTGTTGTCAGTGCAGATGGCCATAGCTAAATGGCTAAATGCTTACGTACTGGACACCGTCTGCTGGGCCTCTTTTACTTTTCTCACCCTAGTTGAGTGCTGCATGTTTGTAAAGATAAAGAGCTGTTAAGTGATGCTGTGGTTTCTGCTACTGAATGTGCTGAGAAATGGCAGACATGCTCATCGACCCATCACTTCCATAAAGTGGAGAACAGAAACCAGACGGGCGGTTTAGACCATCTCCATGCGGAGGACTCAGTTAGCTGTACACTCTGATGTTGTTGCTGTAAATCTGAATACAGGTCAGATATTCACCTGTCTCAGAAATAATATAATTCCCTTGGTTTCCTTCTACTGTAGTAATTAACATGATGCAGCCTTAGAAACCATGAATACGTCGTATCGGTGGACGAACTGAAAATACTTCTCAAGCGTTAGCATTTGTCTTTGGTGTCGTGAGTGTTTAGGCAAAAAAAAAAAAAACATGATTTTTTTTTTTGGCCATAAAATCACAAATTTTCTAGTGAATTTGAAAGGTTAAAAAAAATTGTGCCTTCTCTTTTCATAAAACAACTTTTTGTTGAAAAATTGTGAAATTTTCCAGATTTTACCTCAGAATTACAAAAAATAAAATAACTTTTGCAAAATCACAACTTTTTGACATGACATTACAACTTTGTCATAAATTTGCAATTTTTAGTTATTAAAGCTTAAATTTTTGTTGTTTTTTTACAAAAATTACTACTTTTAGACAAAAATTGGCAAAAAAGATTTTTTAAAAAAAAAAGAACACGGCTGTGAAATTGCATGTTTCAAAAATGATAAGTTTTACAAGTTTGCAAAATCATGACTAACTGACAAAACTGCTACTTTTGGTCCAAAGACAGCAACTCAACGGTCTCCCGGCTGATCTCCTTACTTATTACAAGTTTTGATGATTCTTATAGCGATTTGAACGAGCAGTTGCTCTGACAACCCTTCAAAATTTCTTCTGAAATGTTCTAGTTGTAGGCCTTGTGATGGACTGACGACCAGTCCAGGGTGGACCCCTGCGTTTTTGCCTTTTTGCCCAAAGAGAGCTGAGATAGGCTCTAGCAGATCCCTGTGACCCTGCATGGGATTAGGCTATCTTAGATGATGGATGGATGAATGGATGGATGTTCTAGTTGTTAGTCCATGATTGTTGTTGCACCAGATAAGATGAAGTTGTGGGCTGGATTTGGTCCTCAGGCCTTGAGTTTGACACGTGTGATGTATAAGACAGGAGTTAATCAGAGAAGTAACAAAGAAGCCAAATGTAGCCCTGAAGAGGGTGATGTTAGGGCGTCTCCCCAGTGGACACCCCCAGTTCTTAAAATATACTGTCCACAAAGATGGCCTCCATTTCAAAAAATAAAAAAAAGTCCAAAAACCATGTATGGAGTTCACTAAAAGTCACTGACATGTTAAAGCCGTCTGGTCTGGTGACAACACAAGCACAAACCAGTTCCAGCAGCTGCACCATCGCCGACATGTTTGGTGGGGAGTTTTTCATCAGCGTTGGTCAGAATTGAGACAACGGTGCAAAATACAGCCAATTTTTATTTTATTTTCTTCTGGAAACTTGTTTCCAGTTGAGAATGGGCCACCCTCCAGCGTGGCAGTGACCCCATCTATCTCAGGTGGTATGAGGGGGACGGACGTTTAAATGTCTTTAAATTATTTAATGCTCCACTTCTCCACAGTTTGAAGGTGGGCTCCCCAAAGGGCTTCAAAACCTTTTCAGGGATTTCATTGTTTGTTAAATCAATACATTAAATTCTTATTTCTGAGAGAAGTTGACTGTGTCAAAAACTATTTGCCTGAGGAGCAGAAGTATATGGTCATTGTGTTGGATCAAAGATCTGAATCATTTTCAACTTCACTGTCGGAGTCACTGAGCGAATGTAGTGTAGTGGGTGTGTTTATTACCTGGGGGGGGGTTATTGCCTTAGACTCAGAAAAATCCCAGGCGAGTTAAAGTCCAGTTCTCCATCTGATCAGGAGTCTGTGGGGCGAATTAAAAGATTTTTGGGAAACGGCAGGATCAATCCGTCTTTAAGGAGGTGGGGCAGTTCTGGGCAGAAGTCCCGTTGACGTGATGTGCCAACCCTGAAGAGATCCGACCGAAGAGATTTGCAACTATAATCGTTACAGTTCTTAGTGAACTGACTTTGTTGGGGTGCTTATTTGAGAACTCATTAAAGCCAATGAGGGGGTGGGAGTAGTTGATGCTCAGTTTACCACAACGTCTCCTTTACAACAACAGCAGGATTGTTGTGGAATATAAAACTACGTAGGAAGTGTCAACAGCTTTTACTTGCTGCCAGCCTCAGAGGCTTTTCAGTTCGGTTTATTTATGCAGCACCGCTTCACAACCGAGGTCGTCTCAAGGCCTCGGCAGGGAAAGTAAGCAAGTCCCAAAGTTTTAATTGAATTTAATTCAGTGCAATTATAATCCAGTTCAATATCCAGTGTGATAACGTGTACATAAAATCCAATTGTTGAAAAATGATCTCGCTGAGGAGATCAATGGGCCGCATCGACCCTTCGCTTCTATTCAGTCCTCCTCTTCGGCACGTACGGGGCGACAATGAAGAGGATGAACTCCCTTTAACAGGAGGAGACCTCCAGCAGAACTGGACTGATGGAAGAGGGAGGGATGGGGGGGGCGGTGTCAGAGGACAGGAAACACCCACCAACACACATGTGGTTCAGATATATTTGAATGAAATGTATATATTAAATCATAGCTGTTAAAGTTGTGAATTCAAAAGTGACCATCCCTGCTGATTCAGGTGGCAGAAGTGAAAGAGGATTTTGATTAAACCTTATAAACTTGTGTTCAAAATCACAGCAGTGTGTATATTAGGGGTGCAACGGTACAGGTGGCTCATGGTACGGTCCGTACCGCGGTTTTTGTGTCACGGTTTCGGTACGGATTCAGTACAGTTTCAGACCACCCGCTACCCTAAACCCGTGATCGCAAGATACTGAGTTTGTGGAAAGCGCAACTCGCATGTCGGCGTGTAAAAGAGCGCGTCCAAATGGAATAAATGTGCGTCCACCTGGTCACATGTGGACGTACACAAACGGCTCTACCTCTTGATTACACATCACCGTGTTACTGTCAGATGTTTTTATTCTCTTGAGGTCAGAGGATGTCTGGTCAGCAGTTGTGGTGGATGTGGGAATAGTCACGGTCAGACACGTCTGTACAGCTGTGGCATGATCTCATCCAGATGTCTGCTGTGGAGGAAACCAAGGAGATCTTTGTCTCTGGTGTCAAGCTGGAAAAGGTTGGATGCGGGAATTTATTTCCTATATGTCTGAGACTGTTGTTGGTCGAGGAGGGACAGGAACAATTATTGTTCGTGATCTTTAAATGCGCATCCAACGATTCGTTCTGCAGTATTTTAAAAAGCACATCAGCTGCACCAAGACGCACAACTGGTAACAACTGGATCTTACGCAGGTAAGATCGTGGGTCTATGAGCTGCAGCCAACCGGCCAAAGTGTGATCAGCTGGTCACTGTGTGTGAGCGGAAGGGAGTGGACATTGACATGCAGTGGCAGCCTGTTGCCTAAAAGGCACGCACGCTCACATGCAAGTCCAACGCAAAGTTATTGGAACATAAATACTGCGGGACATAAAAGCGTATTGTCCCGTGCTAGGTCGTACCGAATGGTTCGGTATTTTACCGAGTACCGTTGCATCCCTAGTGTATATGTGTTTCTGATGTCAAAAGTGTTTGAACAACAAATGTTATGACACTTTAGTTCATATGGCAGCAGAACATTTAAATAAAAGTGACCTTTACACTACTTTTGAATTCATTATTTGATTTTGCGTATACAATGCGATTAATCGCGATTAATCAGGGAAATCATGCGATTAATCACTATTAAAAATTGGAATTGTTGCCCAGAGGAGGAGTGAATTTTACAATTTGCCATCATTCGTGCTGAAATGTGGCCATTGTGTCCTGACAAAATTAGCAGAGGACATGGTGTTTCTCTGTAAGGGGCTGCTGTTGTCCCACCACCTGCTGCAATCAGCCGCCGCTTTATAACAGCAGCTGCCTGAAGTCTGACTGTTTGAGTGGGTCCTGCGTACCTGCGGGTACCTGTAGGAGGGTACGCCGGACGCGTTGTTTGATGGAACGGAGGTCTGCCTGCGTGCGCGGTGGCAGGAAATGGACCTCGACAGAGAAACAGCGAGAAATGCAATTTCACAAATGGACGCTGCCCTCCCACTCTCGGGTAGAAGGTCATGAATATCATACGTGGGTGCAGAAGAACAGATGGTCTCTCACGGACTCGTGAACTGGCCTCAGTGACCCATTTGTGCACCTCTTCATGTTCTGCTCTGGATTGCATGCTCAGTCCTTCGTCCTGTAAATACCAGTTTCTCTTATTTCATAAGAGTTTCACCGTGACTATTGGAGCAAACTGAAAACGTCATGCACGAGCGTTACGAGGGCGTCTCCATTCACCTGAACGCCAACAGCTCGATGAACAGAAATGCCAGATTTCATCGTGTCCTCCGTCTTCTGCTGCGGTTTAACAGAAACCGAGTGGAGGATTAATTCCGCCGACGCTCGTCTGGTCGTGATGAGCATCTGCTTGAAGTTTAAACCGAACGCCCCAGCAGTGCAGTGGGAAGCGCTTCGGCTGTGAGCCAAAAGAAAGCGCCTTGATAGCAAAAGTTGGAAAACAGGACACCCAGCTGATGATGTTTAAAGCCAGTGCTGTGATTGTGTCTCAAAACGAACAGGGAACAACTATAACAATCGTTAATTATGATTCTCTGATTGTGAAATCCCTTTAATCCCTTTAAAACCATCTAAACATATTAGTAATGGGGACCTTCAGGACTGATGTCTTACAGATGTTGATGGAGCCTTTTGACTGTTCTGGGCCTGCAGGAGCTGTGTGAGGACCCTCACCTGTTCGTAGATGGCATCAGTGCACATGACCTCCACCAGGGGCAGCTGGGTAACTGCTGGTTCGTGGCTGCGTGTTCCAGTCTTGCCTCCAGAGAGTCTTTGTGGCAGAAGGTAAGTTTCCAGTCGGACGTCCTTGTCCACTTCTTCGTTATTATTATTATTATTATTATTATTATTGTGTTCAGGGTGTCCGACTGGTGTGGTGACCGGTGATCTAGTCCTCTGACCATCTCACCTCAGTGCTGCTACCTGCATCTGTTTATATAGTCATTTCATTCAGTCATTAGTGTGCTCTCCTCTCTCTGTCCTCCATCCTCTCTTTTTCTTTCTTTACCCGGCTGGTCTTCATCAGGAAGGTCCCCTCATATGATCCAGGTCCTGCTCAAGGTTTCTTTCTCTTAAAATGGAGGGTTTTTTTTGCCACTGTTTGGCTTAAAGGTTTTTTTTCTCCCTCTGTGGGAGTTTTTTTTTTACCTGCCATTGTCCTTGATTTGTATTTAATATTATAATTTTAGTTAATGATATTTGCTCGGGGGTCATGCTCTGGGTCTCTGTAAAGCGCCGTTGAGACAGTTGACATTGTAACAGACGCTATACAAATAAAATTGAATTGAATTGAATCGAATCGAATTGAATTGAATTGAATTGCAGTTTTGCTGTCCAGATCACAATGTCTGAACGGTCTTCTGAAGCTTTGCTGATACGCTCTTAAGTTCTCGCTGCACCTCCTGATCGCTCAATAACGTCATAAAACCAGCACAGAGTCTCAGGCTACTTCAGAAAAGCCCTGCTGTGTGTACTCACTGATTTGGTCCTGATGTTTGCCGAAAGAAAAGCACAGCTGGTGCTTCATTCACGCTGCAGGGATGTGACTGAAACGCCTTTTTCTTTCTCAGTTACAGTTAAGGACGCCGCCGTCTCAAGGGTCAAGGGTGCGCTCACACCAGTCAGCTCAATCACGATCGTCTGGTTTGTCCCACTTGTGCGAATTTTGCTCGAGCACAACACCATTCCTCCCGGTGTGGTCAGGGAGAGGCTTTAATGTTTGACCTCTCAAAGGGTTTTAACAGTAACAGAAACGGTGACCAGTTTTAGGTCGTCCAGTAGACCACCACCCAGGGTGGGGGCATGGGTGGATGTGCTGTTTTTACCTACCTAATATTCTTGAGCAGTGATTCGTTGTCCAGAGGCAGAAACGACGGATCGGTAACGTCGTTGGTCACTGCCGACGTCCAGGTTCTCTGAGCTGATAGACTCCATTTACGCCCGTTGGCGCCAGCTGCTTTTGGAAAAGGTAGCAAGCCAAACGTGTATATAAATTACTTTTGTGGTGTTGAGGTTTGGTGGCGTCTCCTTGAGTCCGTAATTCAGAATTGACCTTTCGGTAAGCACCGCCCCCTTCCTAGTTACTGTTGCTAGGTCGGACAAACTTTCTGCTCCTGCGTTAAGGACTGTGTTAATTTGCTTTATTTCCAATGTGTATCATCAGGTTAATATTATACTATAATAACTCCATGGTGAAATATTGCTGCTGGGGACCTACAACAGTGACTCGAGGTGTCCAGAACATTTGGAGGGACATTTTTATTCTCTTTCCCAAACCAAAATAAACGCTGGAGAATGCAGGCTGTGAGTTCAGTTATGTGTTCCGTCCACACAAGCAACTGAACGTGGGGAAAGTTACAAAACACACCTACATTTCCTCCAAGGTTAAGTTTACTTTATTAGATGATTGATTTAACCACCGTTTAGTAAAAGTAATAATATGATTTAGCAGCAGGGAGAGTGATGAGTTCTCTGTTAGCATTAGCTCTGGTCCATAGGTCTGTCCCACACCAGAGCTATGTTAACATGAGACAGTCGCAGCATTGTATTGATATAATTAATACAGTGACGTTAACACCTCACCTTATACCTAACAAAATAAATATCCAGGGCCATATATATATATATATGTGGACAACGAGGTAGGCTAGCTGGCTAGCGAGCTCTGGTCCATAGTGGAGAAGTCATTGACACTATGGACCAGAGCTAATGCTAACTGACAATTCATCACCCTCCCTGCTGCTAAATCATATTATTACTTTACTAAACACTGACGGTTATTTGTCAGCTTTAGAGCAACCGCTGTGAATATTTTTGAATTTCTGACAGTCAGGCTGTTTCCACCTGGTTCCTGCAGTTGTGCTGCTTTCTAATTTATTAACAGTCTCATCCACCTCATCTTGATTTGTTCCTTTTTTAAAATCAAATCAATCTCAGCTGACAGCCAGTTGGTAGCTGACAGACGTCCCCAGGTCGTAGCTGCGTTGTAACGTTACATACCTGCTGTGGATTCAACCTCGTACAGACTACTTTCAGTTTCCACGAGTATCATTGAGATTTTTGAAAGATCATTTTTTCCTGCTCAAAGCGAATATGATGCAATTCAGTTAGTATTATTAATGCCCAGTTTAATAAAACAGCCCAGTTAAATAAAACAGTAAACACAAGAAAACCCATTTCAGGACCTCCCAGAGGGTCTGTCAGAGACCGTCCCAGTCAGCCTGATGAGAGAATAATCATGTGGAGTCTTGTTCTGGAAGCTCTGAGGCTTGATGGATATCCAGCGATTAGATTTGTTATCAGGGCTTAACCTGCAGGAGACTGAAACAAGCCAAAAGTTGCCGGTATCCATCCATCCAACCACAAGCGTCCGCTGATCTGAGTTCAGGGGACAGCAGCCTCAGCAGAGGGGTCCCGGGCCCCGGACCTTTCTCTCCTTGGCCACCTCCTCCAGCTCTTCGTCTCCAGCCAGCCTGGACAGATGTCATCTCTTTACCGTGTCCTGGGTCTGTGCTGGTAGCTTCCACCCAGCTGGACACACGGCATCCAGGCACCCATCCCACGTTAGTCCACTTTCATCGACCCGTGAAAACTTCGACCCGAAACCTACCCAACATGAGCTATTATCATAAGTCCAGGGTCCGAACACCGAATAGATCCTGCAATATTTGGACCCGGAACCGACCCAACCCAAGTCTCTAGTTTCCGACCACGAACCGAACCGAGTTACCCGAATAGAACCGAGACAATCCAGCCTATAGTTGCTCATGTTAAAAGTTGTCTAGCGCTGAATAAAACTTGATTTTCTTACCTAAAGTTGTCTTCTTCTACCAGGTTCAGTTGCTACATAGGCTACGTGATGTAAACAACAATAAATCCACGTCATTATTTTCTTTGTGGATACAGATGCTATTGGTAGCAACTGCTAACGCTAATAGCCTACACCGGTCAGGACGTGTCGTGAATATGTTCTCTCATCCAGCGTTGTCATATTGGCGATCCGTTGTGCTTTACAGCTGCCGGGCAAACCGCTAATAACACGCTACGGCAACACGACTGTTTCATGACAAACACACCACGTTAATTAATAATCATTAAACTGCTCCGAGTCCTGACATTGGGCTGCCACTGCCAATATCTTTACCTCTCTCGAGTAAACGCGGACCCAGCCTGTCAGAGAGCACCAACCGGACCCGAGACTAACTGTACCGATTCTGACCCGCAACCCGGAGTCACGTCTTTTGAATGGACTCGAGGTCAGGTCAGGTCCGAACCTCGGGTTTTCGGGTTGTTCCGAAGACCTCTATCCCACGTAGCACCCAGCTTGTTAGGCCCCTCCCACCCACATGTCATTTATCCAGGCTAAGACCAAGCGCCCCCCCCCCCGTGCTCTCAGGACCCCCTCTCACAGGCCTGACTCCACGGTGGGACCCCAGTAACCCACGGCCGAGCCGGTCTGATCCCTGGTTTACTTTTATTCCCTTGTCCCCTCATATCTGAATCCCTCCTCGTCTCACCTGTCCCCCCAGGACCAATTTTGCTCGGGGGTAACTTGCATGAGCAGCGTAGCTCCTGGGATCACTCGGGCACGCAGACCCCTCCATCTCAGTAGGCTCGTAGTTTAGGTAGAAGGTTGCAGAAACGTCCCTTAAATGTTCCCTGTAGTAGATCAAACCACCTGTTTGTGTATGATGTTCTTTTCTTTTTCTTTCCAGTTAATGATCCTACAAATGCTTGAAATCAAAGTTTTGCCCGTTGGTGTTGTAACTATGTGCCAGAGAAGCTTTAAACCCTTTTTTTTCCTCCCTAATTGTCGTTATTTCTGCTGGTGGGGCTTTCCAGCTCGGCGGTGCGGGTTGGTGGAGGTCTCTTGTTAGCGCCGTCTTTGTTTGTGGATTTTCCTGAGCTCGGTCTCCTGGTAGCCACCTGCTCCACTTCCTCTGAAGTGAAAACAACCAGAGCATCTCTCACAGGAGACACTTTTCCCCTGTGAAGCAGAGCGCTGCTACTTCAAAACATTTTTCTCTTGCTTTTACACTAATTGCCTGCAAAAAACAGCTTTTTTAAAGTGTCTTTTATTCAATTGTAGAGACGCTGTAACTTTTATTAGATTTTTTTTTCCGGTGACTTAAATCCTCACTCGTGAGTTCCAGTGGGCTAATTTATTTTTGGTCATAGGGTGACGCGCAAGAGCAAACAGAGGGATGCATACCAACGAGGGCAGTGGAAGAAAATCTATATTTATGCATTCGAAGGCCGTTGGCGGGATCGATTTAATTGAGACTCCGGAGGATGCGCTGATTTTTCGAAGTGAAAGCAGTTTCAGCCTGTTGCGGCTTCACGTTTCAGGTGGAGACGGAAGGAGAGCATTTCTGTCCAGCACTCGAGCCCAAAGAAGCATCACGCATTCATTTTTCATTTATTTGTTAAGACTTGGCCGTCTTTACGGGACACAGAGACATAAAGAGTCCGTACAAGATGTCAGCTGATTTTCTGATTGCATTTACGAGGGAATAAAAGATACAACAAATGAAAGAAGGACCTAAAAGTTTAAATCACAGAAGCACACATGAAGAGTCTGTTCTGCCTCTGTCAGAGTTTCCATCGCCCCGAGTCTCAGCTGTCCACGACGAAGGTGATGGAGCAGTCGACTGTCTCGGGGCTGCAGCCGTCTGAGAACGCAAACAGGAAGTACATCACCTTCCTCACCTTGGCCAGCTCAGCGATCCTCTCGCCAAACTCAGCCGCGTCGGCCTCGTAGGAGCGGACGGGGGCGTCCGGAGCTTCGGCCGGCGTCCTCCAGAAAACCCCGGCGGGCTCCAGCAGCTGGCGCGTCATCAGGTTGGTGAGGTCGGGCGTCCAGAGCTGCGAGGTGGCCGTGACGGTGAGGCGCCCCGGCTGCGCCAGCCGCACCGTCCAGTGGGAGAATCGGAGGGACTGCTTGGCGAAATCCAGCCGGTACACGGCCTCGTTGGGCTGCAGCAGGCGCTCGCCCTCCTGCCTCCTCTGGCTGCGCTGCTGCAGGGACTGGACCCGCAGGCGCATCACCTCCGTCAGCTGGCTGTCCAGCCGGAAGGGGAGCTCCATCTTTGCAGACATGCTACGGAGAGGTCGATACCTGCTGCAGGGCTGGATCAGATCGGCAGCTATGTCTCTCTGTCTTGTAACAGGGGAAATAGCAGACTTTCACGCTTCTGTGCCTCCGAGGTAGCAGCAACAGTGGGCGGGTCCTGCCTAGAACTACAGATGAGCCCGGAGCAAACAAGATATAATTACATTTGCAACCAGAGATCAGGGTTGGCCCGCAGGGAGCTGTGCTCGGCACTGTTTGTCACACATTTGTTCCAAACTTTGCTTGCTTAGTTACCAGGGGAGAGTATTGGCAAGGACCTCACAATACGATATGTATCATGATACTTGAGTCACGATATGATATTATCACGATATCACAATATATTACGATATTCTACCCAGTTAATATCAAAATTAAAAGTAGAGATGAAAAATCAAGTTGCTGTATATGTTCATCAGATGACATTGATCATTCAGAGGACAAACTGAGTCAAAACTATTTGCCTCAAAGCAACCTATTTATTGTTTATTAGTGTTTTTGCACATTTAAGTAACCATTAGTAACCAATACAAAAATTGCTATTAGGAGCTGAAAAATCGATATTATTTTGGGCGGCTTAAAATCACAATAAACTGCCAAATGGATTTTTTTTCACACCCCTATTAGTTACAGATCCTTGACTGCAGCATGTTTAGTGTCCAAAGGCCCATGAAGATCAAAGATGCCTGCGTGATTGGCAGCGGAAATGCTTGATGAGTAAGTGATAGGTAAGTATTGAACAGGAGGAGCCTCTCTCCTACAGTCATCAGTGGAAGCCAAGGTGCTGTCGTCAGGTGAATCGCCTACCGGGGCTCAGCTGCCGCAGAGACTCCCGGCCCAGATGTAACCGAGCTAGATGGAGTGTCTCCCCCCATTATGAGCACGGAGACAGAAAGCAAGCAGTCATAAAGTGGAGTGCTGCACAGATTGCCTCCCGAAGGATTAAAGAGTGACTCTGAGGTTTCTGTGGTGCAGTGCTCTGTTGTGCTCCTTCCCCCTCTTCCTGTTCTTAAACGAAGCTGTTGCTGCTTTGCAGAGTCCCCCCCCCCCCCGGAGAGGCAGGATTTTCTCCATCAGCGCGGTGTCACCTCCCGCAAAGAGGTCTGACAGGATCCGCTGTTCAGTTGACGCGTGTCGACATCTCCAAGGACGCCCGTTTGAACCCTGTCACTTAGCTCACGTCAGAGCGTAATTTACAGTTTATATCGCAGGCTGCATTCATGCAGGCGGAGGTCCTTCCCTGGATCACCTCAGCACCGGGCGCTCTGAGTGATAGCGGTGTCATTGGAAAGCAACAGTTAGAAAGGAAAAGAGCAAATACACAGCATGACATGGTTTCAGAAAGGACTTTTTTTTATTTTTCTTTCTAACAGAACTATTACAGGATGTAGGGTGATCCTTTTATTTTTCACGGTTAATGGGGATCGGCGCCCCCCGCGAAGATCAAAATCCGCAAACGGGAGCCGGAGCCCCCCGAGCCTAAATAATGTTTTTAAAATATGTTTAAAAACCGTAAAAAAGTAGCGAAGCACTGCAGCGAAACAAGACAAAGGCTCAACTGTGGTCTTTCTGTTACCTTCACAGCCTCTGGTCTCTGAACCGTAGTAAACAAACCGCTGGTACTGTGCTATTTTTGGCTCTAATTAGCGACTAACATGCTAACAACAACAAAAGAAAAGTCTGCTTTTCTCTGTATGGAACAAGCACTTTATTCTGGCACTGCAGGAACTTGTAACATCACACAGGTTGTATTGTTGGGCTCCTGTCGGTTAACAGAGAATGTAAATCTATACACGCTGGACTGCTGTTGATGCTCACTACACTTTTCAGCTAACCTCGTTTTCACACTACATTACCCATAAGGCCACCTTCTTAAAGGGGCCAGGCTGGCTCACAACATTTCTTCTCAGTGAGAGAACGCCACAACACCCTGTGATGTTTCTGTGATTTTTTTCTTGATTTTTTTTATTATATTATATATTTCTGAAAAATCCGCTCATAACTAAAACCCCGGAACTTAAAGCACGAATTGGCAAGGGATCACTGTATCCATATGGAGTTTATTGACTGATATGGTTTTGAAATGAACTGAACAATACTTTGATAATCCCCAATGGGAAATGACGCTGTTGCAGGGTTGCAGGTGTGGCAAGGGACACTACGGAGGACCCGGGCGGGATTTGATCCCCAGACTCCCAGGTGAAAGTCACGTGTGCTTACCAGTCAGCCAAAGGGATATCCCTTTGACCAAGTGGCCAGGACACGTGATCAATCGGAGGTATATATAGTGACAGGACCCCCACACTGTCACACAGGGTTGCAGGGTTGCAGGGTTGCTTCCAACAGTGCAACATCTGGGGTTCAGAGATGCTCCTTCACAGTCACGTGTCCAGGATTGCAACTCTCCTCCACTTCTGTCGGTCTCTCTGAAGCCTTTAGTCCATGTCAGGTTCAAGCAACCTAAAACATTATCATACACACACAAGGGGAAAAAGACATAGTTATGTTTTTTACGGACAGAGACGTGTTTCAGTCACTCTCTCCAACCGCTCTGAACACGCTCTGCTGCTTCTTCGCTTTTTATTCAGAAAGAAGAGAAATGCCAGTTACACAGGAAGCAGCTTTTATTGATGAGTGGATATTTAGGCTGCACCCTACTCATAGTCGTCTTCAACATCTGACATCCCGATAAGGTTATCGTTTGCATACTGATCCCCCATCTTTGTTGGAGGTTTCCTGCCAGTTTCTTTGCGGTTTTACGTTATGCCTTATCGTTATCTTTGAACACCAGTCTCAGACAGCAGTTTGCACAACATCCTGCACAGTGAAACACACACACATTTCTCTCAAACAGAATAAGCATATATAAGATAACCTCTATGTACAATTATTCCAACAGTCCACCTTCCAGAGATCTCACACCCCACAAGATTTCTGCTGTTCATCCTTCTTCTGCTCAACATCCTCAACCTCTCCTTTGGTCTTTGGACAGCTAACCTGCTGCCTCCGCATGTAAACAACTTTTCATTGCAATGGATAGTCATCCTAACAGATGTTAAAAATTGCCAGTAAAAATCCGCCAGGTAGACTAGCATCCAAATGAGCATGGAAATATTTTTCCAGAAATCACAGCTAAAAATCTCAAGAAGAAATGAAGAAACTGACAGAGCAACCGCAACAGTCCAGCACCTGAACACTGTCTTTCCACAACCCACAAGGTCACAAGGTCGTCACTGTGTTCTTACCGTCATTTTAGTTGCAGGAGGCAACTAATTATATAAATTAACGCCGCAAACTCAGTCACAACAGAGTTGGGAAGTCTGATCTCCCTTCTTCAATACTGGACTTATCTGGTAATTAAGCTTCACAGATGGTTTTAAAACACGTGTTGATAGAGATGGAATCGTTCTCTGCTGCACGCCGCCGCCTGCTCTGCATCATCTGTTCTCGGGTCACGACTGTCAGTCATTTGCTTTGTGCCCATTACTAGTAATACCATAACTGTTAAATGGTCTGCACTCACTAGAGGGCAACCTTGGTGAGGTTCTTTGAAGAGCTTTATGATGTTTCTCCTTCACATTCATGACTCCTCTTAATTCTATGAAGGCAGAGCTTTTTCTCTAAATTGTTCGGCACTTCATGTTCGAAACCACCGATCTTCCAGTTGGCTTATCGCCTTTGTTGGAAAAGCATGAGGTGCTGTTGCTCTCCTTTTCCTGTTCACATTGGACGTGGCAGCTTGGCGTGATAACAGAATATGAGGTCTGATAGCACGCTGGTGACTAGAAATCAGAGGCGTGTTGACAGCGTTTTTTGGATTGGAGCTGAAACTTCCACCGAGAACCAAGAAGAGAAATCCACTCGCCTTGACCTCAACTGAATGACAGAGTCGATAAAGCCATATCTGTCCCACCATGTGTGAGAGTTGGCAGCCTTGTAGCACAGCGGCGGCATTATTCATCAGATCCTGTCACACTCTTGCTGGTGCCAAAGCAAGGACGGCAAATTTTTCTTCTTCTTTTGGCTTTTCCCTGTAGCGGTGGCCACAGTTGATCAGCTGTTTCCGTATTAACTTGTCTTCTGCGTCTTCATCTGTCACATCAGAAATCCAGACATCTTTTTTGGTCTTTCCCCCTTTTTCTCCTCCTTGGCAGCTTCATCTGTTCCACTCTACTACAACTATAATCTCTATTCACCCTCTTTATGTGTCAAAACCATCTGGATCGAGATTCTTACTTTATCTCCAGGTCATAGAACTGTTCTTCTGATGTGCAGGTTTTTAGTCCTGTCCAACTTTGTCACTTCAGCTCTGTCACCTCTCCGCTTCCTGTCTCTTGGTCGGAGCATCTGTCTCCAAGCCACAGAGAAAAGCTCGTCTCACTGCTGTTTTTTAATGAGACCAGCACTTCTCCATAACTGGACTCCATATACGTCCCTCATCTGCACAGCCTTTAAAATTATTTGTTTTATTTCTGTATTAAATTTAGCTTAGATGTTCAGAACTGCAAAATCAAAGCTGTTTAGTCACCAGGGAGCGCCAGAGAAGATGTTGTGGACGTTTTCCCACTTTGACTGCAAAAGAGCAGAAACGACATCAAAACTCATCAACAACAACCAAAACGTTTCAGTCAACAAACTTAATTCAACATTTAAAACAGCGCCATCCTGCCAAGCATGCTTACTGTTGTGAAGCTAAAAAAGGCTAGGAGGCTAACCACATAGCCAGGAGAGCAGACACCCTGCAGCCTCCGCTATCTTTCATCTTTGAGTTACTATGCAGCTCAGTTCTAAGAAGAAAAAAAAACTGGAATCAGTCAAAATCGGAAACCAGAATAGGTCAAGAAAATTGCAAAGGTTTTGAAAATTTACCACCAGAATGCTTAGCCTCTTCCCTCCAACCGCTCCCACCATTTTGGACAAAGATCGTGAAAGAATCATGGGGATATCTTTGGTCAAAATCGGCTCTTATGTCGTCAAACCACTCACACCGTCAGGTCCTGTGATCAAACACTTCCTGGATTTGATTTTCTGACAGCGTCAGAAATCCAACGACTCCGTTACCAACCAGTTAAGATGCAACTTGAAATGACGCATTACTGTATTGGCCCGATTATAGGACGACTCTGATTATAAGACGACCCCTATTTTTTAAATATCATTTTGGGAAAATAAAAATATGATGAAGGCAATAAGGTTATTTATAATACAATGTTTTATTGTACAATTATTCTAGAAAAAATTCTCACAGAGATAACATTCTGCTGTATTGTTAAACATATTAATGATCTCATCTTTTTTCAGAAGTATGGTTCCATACTTGCATGTCAGATTTCCATGTTATTTAAGATTAAGGTACGGTACTATTTAATAAACTGTGTTTCTTCATATCTGAGAATATGACTCTGAATAAGCTACAACCATGTAGTTCAATAACTGCCTAACTACTGAAGTCGAGTTTTATTCAACTGTAATCAAATTTTATTTTATTTAGTCGAATTTTATTCATAAATAATTTAGTCTGTAAAAAACTAATTCTGGACTCCAACAAAACTTTCAAAGCCCTTTGCTCGAGTTGGCTGCGTGGTTCCTCCATTCTCACTGGTTACTTCAGTGCTCTCCATCTAGTGGCGCAGATGTGTAATTACAATAGAAAAGTCTAGTCCTCGATTATAAGACGACCCCATCTTTTGAGAATATGATTTCTAGAATAAATATTGTCCTATATTTGGGCCAATACGGTACTTACTGCGACTGAGCTCCATTCCAAAGAAAACTAGAATCCAAAATTGGCCACTTCTGAATAAACAAGACCGGGAACACATTCTTCTCCTTCGCCACTTGTTTTTTAAAGCATTTTTGACGCAGTAAACTCTACAACAGCGGTTTATTTTCGTGTTGTTTGTTTACTGTCAGCGCACACTGATGATGCAATTCTGCATCCGCCCGCATCTCCGCATCAGTCGTAGCCTACGATTCAGGACGGCTGATCGACGTACACCGTACTGGACACCGTCCATCAAAAACCACGTCTCCAGAGTGACATGTGAACACATGAACGCATGCAACCAGCGAGCTGCTGTAAGGCTGCAGGTGTGACACGTCCTCGTCTACATTTACTTACACCAAAGGCAGAATGACCGCAAGCCAGGGACGGACCGGGTTTCGTCCAAGTGATGAAGCATCACCTGTACCATATTAAATAAGTGTAAAGTTGAGAGGTAGAGGTCTTCAGAAAAACCCGAGGTTCTGACCCGACCCGAGTCGGGTCTTGAGTCCGAGACGTGACTCCTGGGTTCAGGTCGAAATCGGTACAGTTAGTCTCGGGTCCAGGCTGGGTCCACGTTTACCCGAGAGAGGTAAAGATATTAGAGTGGCAGCTGTCACTTAGAACCTGGACTTATGATAATAGCTTGGGTCGGGTCGGTTTCGGGTTGAATTTTAAGGGGTCCATTCGGGTAAACACCTCTATTGAAAGGACATTGACCTGTCCAACCGCTCTCCCGTCCCCTCCGTTCCGCTACACCAATATAACTCCTGTTCCTCCTCATGCAGAGTCCAGTCTTTTTTTGGGCCATAGCTGTCTCAAAGAGACTTGCAGCTCCGACCCACACTGGTTACCACTAGGTTACCACTGGTTACTATTGACAACCATCAGCAGCAGCGCCTCTCACCTGCTCGCCTACAACTCTGGTCACGCGCACGAGTACGTGTGAGACGAGTGCATCTGACCAGCGTAGAAACAAGCAGAAGTCTGGGTTGCTGGTGGACTCGTGTCCCTCAGCCTCCACGGACGTTTCATCGTTCATCCTCATCATGTATGAAGTTCTCCTGAAACGATCACCTGCTCAGTCTTTACCTGCATCCATGACGACTGACCACGAACACAGAGAGAAAACAAGCGGGGAGAAAAAGACTTCTCAGTTCAAGATGCAGCTGGTGGCTTTTTAAAGCTGATCACGTGATGGAGGGATGGCGGTGAACGGGTGCAGGTGTGTGTGTGTGTGTGTGTGTGTAAGGGCAGCAACGGCTCGAGTGGATGTGATTTATATTTATCTGCTGGTCCAGCTGGCGAGATGGAGCATCTCTGGGAGGAATTTTCCACATTGGCAGCAGCAGGAGGAAAAAAAAAAAGAAGTTAAACAGCTCTGTGCGGTCAGCAGGAATGACAACATAGTCGTTTCCCTGCAGTATATTCATCTACATTCAGGTCCAGGGGGATTTGGACAACTTAGACTATGACAGAGTTTTAGTGATTTTTTTTCCTTTTTTCACATAAATATGGTATTTACCAGGGGTCAGTATTGGCAAGGACCTCGCAATACGATATGTATCATGATACTTGGGTCATGATACGATATTATCACGGTATATTGCGATATTCTACCCTGTTATTATGAAAATTAAAAGTAGAGATGAAAAATCAAGTTGCTGTATATGTTCATCAGATGATATTGATCATTCAGAGGACAAATTGAGTCAAAACTAGGAAAAGCACTCGGAGAGTGCAGACCTCCGCCAAGCACAACTATTCCCCCATATAGTGATTTACAGATTGTAAAAAAACATAACCTCCTTGGTGGAGGTAACTATTTGCTTCAAAACAACCTATTTATTGTTTATTATTAGTGTTTTTTCACATTTAAATTTTAAACAATTTAAATGTGAAAATTAAACAATTTTGCAGAGTCCTGCGTAATCGAGAGGTAGAGCCATTTGTGCACGTCCACATGCATCATTCTGATTCAGGTGGCCGCACATTTATTCCATTTGGACGCGCTCTTTTAGCGGGTAGCGGGTAGCAGGTGGTCACCCGCTACCCGCGATTGCAAGATACAGAGTTTGCGGAAAGCGCAAATGACACGCTCATTGCCACACCTACAATGTGAGTAAGGGAGTCGGCATAACAGATAGTGGCTTTAGGGAAGCGGACGATTGCATTAGCGGTTAGCGGAGGTTCCTAAACCTGCAATTTGCGGGTAGCGGCTAGCGGGTAGCAGCTAGCGGGAGGTGTACGATCGGGGCCTCAATCTCCGTTATTAAAAATGATGCTCATTTTAACAATTATGCCGTTTTATCTAAATACTTTTGAGCCCCTGAAAACGGAGGCCCTTTGCTTCAGCGGCTGTGATGTTCTGAATGGTAAATGCCGTGTTTTTTTGTGAAACCTCTTCAGTTAAAGCTGAAAATGTACACTCTGATCACATCCTGACTGTTTCATTTGGCGTGAATTTTGCCGGCGCGCAAAGGCAAAAGCATCCAGAGCTCCGAAACACTTCCGGTCCAGACTGTGGCATCAGGACTCAAATATCAAAATGGACCACATTTCACAAAATGGAGGTTGGATAACAGTTGTTTTAGTGGACCCACAGCGCACGCACAAGCTCTACAGCCATTACCTCCCGCTCATGTCCCATTACAGCTGGATTTATGACTGAGAGAGCCAAGGTCATAAATCTGTTCCCAAACACAAGATGCATCAGCAGACACGAGGAGACATGAGCTCACTCCACCTCGACGTTATTCACGCTCCCTGGAACGACAATTTCGCTAACCTGCACCCCTGCTGCTCTTCTTCCACCTTTTTCCTTCTTTTTTTTTCCCTCCAGGTCATCCCGGACTGGAAGGAGCAGGAGTGGGACTCAGAAAAACCCGACTCCTACGCCGGGATTTTCCACTTCCGCTTCTGGCGCTTCGGCGAGTGGGTGGACGTGGTGATCGACGACCGGCTGCCGACGGTGGACAACCAGCTCGTCTACTGCCACTCCAATGACAGCAACGAGTTCTGGAGCGCCCTGGTGGAGAAGGCCTACGCCAAGTGAGTACGAGTGCCAGCAGCTCAAGGGTCAGGAACCCTCCCCCTAACCCCTAACCCTAACCCTAACCCTACCCTCTAAGTCTAACGAGAGTAGAAACGTCTGTTCAGGAAAAAGCAGAAAGTCTCCTGACGGCCAGACCCTCCTCCGGTTTTTCCCCCCTGCAGGGTTTACGGCTGCTACGAGGCTTTGGACGGGGGGAACACAGCGGACGCACTGGTGGACTTTACTGGGGGGGTCTCCGAGCCAGTGGACCTGCTGGAGGGTCAGATGGCGACGGACGAGGCGGCTCGTAACCAGCTGTTCGAAAGAGTTCTCAAAGTCCACAACAGAGACGGACTCATCAGCTGCTCCATCAGGGTGAGCTGACGGCCGCACGGCCCCTTAACCACTTTCTACCTCTGGGATTTATTTATTTAATTATTTATTTAATCAAACATGGCAGCACAGGTCAAGATTCAGTCAAGGTTACGGTTTTGGAATAATGGTTCCCTGCTCAGCCATGAACGTATGTCAGGGACCAGTCCAGTTTTGTCTCTTGACTGTTTATTACATGTCACACATACAATGTAAGTCTGAGGGTCATCGCTCTGTGGTGCTCCAGTGTTTGGAAGTCCTTTGTAGCCAGATCCATCCAGAGACGCGCCGTTGATGAAAACCATGTCAGAACCTCACACTTCTCACATTTTCTCTCAATGTCAAAACTAGGGCTGGGCAGCGATTAAAATTTTTAATCGCGATTAATCGCATTATTTCCCTGATTAATCAAGATTAATCGCATTGTATACGCAAAATCAAATAATGAATTCAAAAGTAGTGTAAAGGTTACTTTTATTTAAATGTTCTGCTGCCAGATGAACTAAAGTGCCATAACATTTGTTGTTCAAACACTTTTAAAATCAGCACTTGCCAGTAACACATATTTAGTGTAAATCTCATCTTAAAAAATGTAAAATAAAATAAAGCTTATTGCTACTGCCAGGGCATTAAAGTAATCCTGTTTTTATAAAAAAATTAAAAAAAAGTCAAAAAAAAGTACCAATAAAATCCTAACAATCTAGAGGCCACAATTATAACATTAAAACAGGTCATTTCTGAGGTAACAGCAGAAACTTTTAACGGGGAGTTCAACTTGTCAGTTGTTACAAATAACCTTGTTTCTGTTGAATCCTCCGTCTGGGAGAACTTTAAAATGAAAATGTCCATGTAAAAGTTCAGTAACTTTATCAATCCATAATTATCTATGTATCATTTGTTTTTGTTTTTTTTCCATTTTCGATTGTCAATCAAAAATTTAAAAAATCGAAAATTGACTTTTTATTTTGTTTTTCACAGAAAAATGCCATTTTTTTTTATTTTTCAATTTTTGAATTTGTTTTTAATATTTAATTTTCCGGTTTATGTGACCCTGAAATGTCTTTGTGCGGCAGTTCAGGTAGCATGGCGGCGCTGGAATCACATACTATAAGTTTTGCAATATGATGGAAATCTGAATGAAAACTCAGCTCATAAATAGATGAACCAAAGCGTTTCCAGCTCCGAGTCTTTTTCTCCTCAGATCATGACGAGCTCAGAATCTTCTGATGCTCATTTCCAGCATTGCAGGACACCCATCTGCTGTTGAATAAGTCATTGATCAAATTACCATATTGGCCCAAATATAGGACGATATTTTAATCTAGAAGACATATTCTCAAAAATGGGGGTCGTTTTATAATCAAAGAATAGACTTTCTGTTGTCATTACACATCTGTGCCACTAGATGGAGCCGCACTGAAGTAACCAGCTAGAGAACAGCAGGACAGTGAACACATGGAGCAGATCTGATGGAACATGGAGGAATGATGCGATTGTCTTGAACAAAGGGGTTTGAAAGTTTTTTTTAGACAGAATTGTTAATATTGCTACCTGAGTTGCTACCCGAACTGTAAAGTTCACTGATTTTTATTGTTCTCCATGACTGTTTCAGCTTTTCTGCATGTTTACCTGCCCATTGTCTTCCGGTTCCTCAGCAGCCAGTAACAGACTTTTCAAAACAAAAGCATGTGAGCAACATGCATTAACGCACGATAAAATAAATGTCGGTGTTAATAAATTATTGAGTTGACGCGATAATAACGCGTTAACTTGCCCAGCCCTAGTAAAAACACAAAGGAGCTTTTCTTCTTTTCACAGTTGCCTTTATCAGAGAGAACCCTCTGAGGTGTTTTTTATTTTCATTATTTAAAGCAGTGATTTAGTTGGAATATCACAATCAAAATGCTGATGTTTTATCCAGTTACGGACCAATATCTGACCTTCCTTGTTTTTTCCTGTTATAAATAAAAGATCATCGTCTCTGTGCAGAGCGATCTTTTGACCCCTTTACCCTCGTCTCATCAGCCATGAAGGGATAGATGTGTAGCTTCTTTGATTTGGATCTATGTGATACGTCTATGTGATCAGTAATATGCAACGGTTGTTTAAAGGTAGAAAATGTAAAATAAATGATCTGTATCGCTGGGCTTGTTGCTTTCTTTACCTGAAGTGGTCGTCTCTGCAAAAAAGCCCTAAATGCAACGCGTTACTGCCACCTAGTGGATACAAATAGTGCTATTTCCCGGTACCTCCAACCAATCATTTATGGTGTCTCGCAGGATTTTTCTGGGTCGGTCCCAGTTTTATTCTATACATTGATTCTTCCTTTGGGGAATATCAAGAAACGCGACATACATTATTACTCTGACACCCAGCTTGATTTATCTAGGAGACCTGAAGAGCAGTTTCTTAAATTATAGACTTGTTTTGGAGACATGAAGGCCTGGATGACCTGTAACTTTTTACCGAGAGATTCCCTGTCTGGAGATAGTTACTTTGGACGGCGTCGCACTGGCTTCCTGTACAACAGCAAGAAACCGTGGAGTTATTTTTAAACCAGAATTTGTCTTTTTACTCTCATATTAAACAGGTTTGAATGGAAGAATGGGGCCGATGTGGGATTATACACTGGTTCCATATTGGCCATGAAAAATGACCACTTAGGGGTCAGTACTGGCAAGGACCTCCCAATACCATATGTATCATGATACTTGGGTCACAATACGATATCACAATATATTGCGATATTTACTCAGTTAATATCAAAATTAAAAGTAGAGATGAAAAATCAAGTTGCTGTACATGTTCATCAGATGATATTGATCATTCAGAGGACAAATTGAGTCAAAACTATTTGCTTCAAAACAACCTATTTATTGTTTATTATTAGTGTTTTTGCACATTTAAATTTTAAACAATTTAAATGTGAAAATTAAACAATTTTCCTAAAAAATCAATATTAGGAGCTGAAAAAAATGGATATTATATTGGGCGCCCGAAAATCCCGATATATTGCCAAATTGATTTTTTTTTCACACCCCTATGCCCACTTGGGTTTGCTTGTAATTGGCCCAAGTGGGACCCAGATAAGACACCTGTCTTGGGTCCATGTCCATTCATCACCCACATAAAGCATAAACACTGAAAGCAGTCCACAGGGGGCCAATGTGGAGCCATGGATAATCCCATCATTTTCAGCTCAGTCATGTCTCAGATGGGCCCCGCTCACACCTGTTGGTCGGGTGGTGCGCCTTGAACTCCCTAAAATGTTCAGGATCAGAGCATGAAAAATGATTTCCGTCACGATTTCATGCTACTGTGGCCTGAGAGTAGTCCTGAGAGGAGCTGCCAACCACAGCATGGTGTCTTTAATGTGAAATCAGACCACTCAACACTGGTGTTTTACGTTTTCCAGGCAACCACGGTGGAAGACATGGAGGCCCGCCTGGACTGCGGTTTGGTCAAGGGCCACGCCTACGCCGTGACTGACGTCCGTAAGGTGCGGCTGGGTCACGGGCTGCTGGCCTTCTTCAAGTCGGAGAAGCTGCACATGATCCGCATGAGGAACCCCTGGGGGGAGAAGGAGTGGAGCGGCCCATGGAGCGACGGGTAATCACAACGCCGCCACCTGCAGGCGTGGATGGCCTACTGCAGCTCTCAGATACGCTATCCTGCACCATGAAAGCTCTTCGGGCCGTCCTCATTGCTCATTTCCAATAACGCAGAGGGATTTTCTCAGGAAATGTTACATTTCCTGAGCAAAACAATGACTTTATTCTGAATATGTGACCTTGTTCAAACGATTTCCCTAATTCATTTGTTTTTAAACGTCAAAGTGAGCCCTTCTCTCTGGGTCCTGTAAAGTTTGCCACACTCGTTCTTGAGAGGCCGCCCGTAATGAATGAGAAAACGCCAAATGACCGTCCCATCTGTGATGTAGACGAGATGGCGGCGCAACGAGGAATGTCAACGCAAAACAATGAAAAATGAAAATGCAATCAGCCTAATGGGCCTCAGAGTGAACAAGATAGACTGAATTCAAGCCTGTCGGAAGGTTCGTTCCCGCTTTGCTCCTCCATTTATCCTTCACCGCACATCTCACGGGGATGGACGGAGGCAAACAGGCCTCCTCTACATCTCCGCTGGTGAATTGTTCGCCGTCAGAGTCTGTGAAACAAACAGGGAGGTGGTAAAGCCGGATAATCATGGCGTCTGAATAATTGATGTGGCTGAAAGACACAGATGTCATTAAAGGGACGTTAAATCGTTCACTCACTGTCACTTAATGATTCAGTCGTGGTTTGATAAAACCTGTTGCTGCTGATGGAGGCTGAGATGTGGATGTTTGTCCACATCCAAGGATAAAAGCAGAGATGAAGCGTCCAGTAAAGAGTCAGCATGAATTACCTTCATGTTTAGATCCAATTTAATTAAAGAGCATTAGTTTCTTACATTTACTTGGACTTCTGCTTCATTACAGACAGTATAAATACAGTCTACGTCACGTTTTGTCTCTTAAACTTCACGTCAGTTGAGGTCTGGAGGGTATTCAAAAGCAAGCTTCATCTCTGAAGTTTTTTCCAGCTTTCCTTCGCCCTACAGTGTGAGCAGTTTGACGACGGCCGGCTCACTGGTCCTGCGACCAAAGACCGCCTGGCTTAATTTTCAGACAGAGTCAGATTTCCTACGACTCCGCCTGCTTACCAGCCAATTAAAACGCTGCTTGAAAAGAGGTGTTAATTATTGCAACCGAGTGCCGTTCCCTAGAAAACTAGGAATCAGCCTCCTCTGAAGAACCATGACCATAATCATTCTTCTCCTCCGCCGCTTGTTTCTTTCAGGTGTTCTTTGATGCTATAAATGCTACAACAGAGCGGGTTATTTTTATCGTGTTGCTTGGTTACTGCCGCCAATGACCCAACTCCACACCAGTCATGGTGTCACGATTCAGGAGGGCTCGTAGACACACGGACCATCCTGGACGTCGTGCCCAAGATTAAGCACATGCAAATCGTAGAGCGCGAGGTGTTGTAATCTTGTACAACGGCAGAAATCATGCAGCGTGTAAGAACCCGTAGACTGCCTGGTTGAAAAATTCATGGACGTCCCAGGAACCCATATCTCTCTGAAGGCGGGATATGCTGCTTTTCTGCACTAATGCTGCAGTCACAGAAGCAGAATTGAGCTTTACCTCATATCATCCCAGAGCCTGGCTTCGGTACCTCTCTTTCCTGACCATCTGGATGCTCCATGTCATCCTTGGTCTGGAGAAGACGACGCCCATTTCTTCCAAGAACTAGAAAAGCACTCGGAGAGTGCAGACCTCCACCAAGCATAACAGTTCTCCCATATAGCGATTTACAGATTGCGATAAAATCTGTAAGTACGATTACAGATTAGTACGATTACTCAAGGATTCACAATGGGAACCCTTGAGTGAAATTTCATGAGTTTTGGGCAACAATTAACGGAGATATTGAGAAACAACATTTTCGGCCCCATTGACCGCAATGGGGCCGAAAACTTGAAAGTGATCCAGAATCCAGGATTTCTTCCGGATCACACCCAAAATGAAATCAGTTCTTCCTTTTCACATTTCTGACTCCTGAAAATTTCATCAAAATCCATCCATAACTTTTTGAGTTATCTTGAACACAGACAGACAGACAGACAGACAGACGGTGGAGGTAATAACCTCAAGGCCCAGGAACATCGGCTCTGCCTCTGATGATGTCATGCACCCAGAAACGTTTTAACTGAGCACAGCTCCATGTTGTAGTGCTGAACAAAGGTTTCTCAAGTAATCCCCGGTCCATGTGGTGGTGTCGGGCATTGATGGATGGTTCGTCCGCAGGGTCGGAGGTCACGGGTGTCCAGCTGAGGTTGGCACCCTTCCCTTTAACACACTGCAGTTCTTTCACATTTCTTTGAAACTTTGACTGTTATTACACACCGAAGACAGAGAAATATGCAAATCACTGCTGCTTTTAAACATTTCACTGACTGTGGATCCATTTCTGCTCCTCAGCTTTTTGCAGATATTGCTTTTGTACCACATTAGAATTAAAACCATCCGCCTGCGTCATTAGTGGCCATAAAAAGCTCCAGTAAAAGGGTTTCTGGAATATGTTGTGGTCCTGAAATGGAGGAATGAATTTGAATTAAAAAGGAAGCTGACAAAACTTGATAAAACTAGCGTTCAAACTGTGAGTGAAAAAAAAAAGAGAAACCTAAAACTTACAAGCAGTGAAAGGATGGCAGCGCGTTCTTCAACCAGCAGCGAGGTTGAGTTGGTTTCTCTGGAACCATCAGCACGTCCAGGATGATCCCACAGGTGTTCAGTGGGGTTGAGGTCAGGACATCCCATCCTCTCTGGATGCAGGTGGTCTCTGACGAACCCCGCTCTGTGGTTCTGGTCCCAGACTGTGGAGATACGAGATTCCCACCCGTTGCAGAATTTCATCTGGATGTGTCTCTGCTTTGAGATCCAGTGGTGATCCAGTCTGGTTCTTCTAGTGACTGCATGGTGGTCTTCTTCAACCTGAGAAGGTTTAATTTATTAATTATGTGCATGCCAAAGTAGTGGCATGCACATATTGTAATGCAGTAAAATGGCCCTCTGCGAAGCAGAGGGCCATTTTACCCAACTGTCTTAATACCCAAGATGCCCCGGCTTCGCCGGGGCATCTTGGGTTACACCGCCCTCGCTATGGAAGAAAAAATCCAAAAAAAAAAAAAAAACGACCGAGAAAACGACAAAAAACGCGTTTTTGAAGGCGTAATATTAGTATCCAGGATTGGTTTCCCTTTTTTTCTCTTTATTATTATTCCGCATCATTTTTCGTCCGTTAATAGGGCCATAACCGTAAGGTGCACACATGCATGAAATATATCAAAACGTAGGTCTCGACCGTGCGATGCGGGCTATTACTTTTCTCCGTCAAAAGTGTTACCGTGGCGACGCTAGACGCAAAAAACGGCGAAAATCGTCCCATAGAAATGAATGGGATTTTGCCGGATTCCGAGCAAATCTGCTCAAATCAGCTCAAACCCAGCCCTCTTTGGAGCTCTATAGCTCAGCCATATTTCATCACAGAGACACCATTCGAAGTTTAAACGGGTCACAAGACTTTGACCTATGACATACTGAAGCCGTGTGTTGTTGTGATTTACGGTCTTTGAGAAATCGCGATTTACGTTTTATGATTTTTACAAGATCTTCAAAAAACCCTCCTCACTCTAGTGATGTCATCACGCACTCTAGCTCCGAGGAGAGAAGAAAAAAAAAAAATTAAAACTGCCTTTTCCTTTTTCACGTCCACTCCTTTTGCTCAACCTACATAAATTATACATCAAAACGTAGGCATTTTTGTCCTCTTTCAGATGATGTGACTTCTGTGTCTGTGTGGTGTTTAGTTTTCCGTCAAATCAACCTAGAGTTCAAGGTGATCCTTCCCGGCTCCTATATATTTCTATGGGGAAATTTTTCAAAAGTCTCGTCTGACAAGAAAAAGTTTCATTTTTTTACACTGCCGTCATTTAAAAACCGTAGACATTTGAGAAAAAAGAAATATATCCCTGTAATGCTGAAAGCCTTGTGGCGCTCACGGTTCAAGAATTTTTTCAAAAACTCAATCGGTTTTTGAATTAGAGCAGTTTGTTCGGGACATGGAAAATCGGACTTTGACAGAATCAACAGCCTACTGCTCCAGAGGCTAAATATATACTTTTTAAAACTGCTCTAGTTTAAAAACGGAAAACATTTACGAAATAAAATATATATCACCGCGTAGCTGAAAGCCTTGTGGCGCTCACGGTTCAAGAATTTTTTCAAAAACTTATTCAGCCTTTGAATTACAGCCGTTTGTTCGGACACAGAAATCCAGGTTTGGACTAACTAGACACAGTGGAATTAGGTGGTAACTGCCTTTTTTTTCTCTCTCCCCCTCTTCTCACAGACACACATACACACGCAGGAGGAGCCGCACATGTGACTGCCTCCCTGAAGCCCCGCCCCTTTCTGCCTGTTCTTCAGGCACAGTATATGATATATTATGAGAATGATCACAGCCTTGACTCACATATGAGCTTTAGTTCATCCCATTCCTAATCAATATGATGTGGCTCCACCCTTTGCAGCATGAACAGAATGGCCCTCTGCGAAGCAGAGGGTAAAATGGCCCTCTGCGAAGCAGAGGGCCATTTTACTCAAGTGTAAACACACACAGACCCAAGATACCCAAGATACCCAAGATGCCCCTGCGAAGCAGGGGCATCTGGGTGGTATTAAGATGCTAAGGAAGAAAAAAATCCAAAAAAAAGGCTGTCGATTCTATGTAAAGAATAGACCAAACACTATTTGGTGTTTGGTCTATTCTTGGTCTATTGGTCTATAAGAGCGTAACGGGTAACAGGTCCAAACATGACCCTGCTCTGAAGACGGACGTGCATTAAGCAGCAGCGAGCGACAATAAATGTGCTGCAAGCGGGCATGCACATATCAAAATTTCTCCGGAATTTTCTAGTTGTTTTCTACTCCTGTGTAGTAAAAAAAGACTTTTAGGTAATCTTGCAACAACCAAAAAAAAAAGCTTCCCAACCTTAAAATTTGATTGAAATATTTGCCTCTAAGCGTCAGTTTATGATGTGATTTTATAATCTGCTAAATAAAATACATTTGAGCTGTAATCAAATCAAAAATATTTTATACATAAATCCTTATAAATAACAAGGGTGGGTTGAGATTACCAGACTCGGTATTTCTCATAGTGAAGCCAGTATACTGAAATGGAATGGATGGGATGGAATTGGATGGAATGGAATAGAATTGGATGGAATGGAATGGGATGGAATAGAATGGAATGGAATGGGATAGAAAAAGAATTGTGATAGAATTTCGATGGGATGGATTGAAACAGAATAGAATGGGATGGAATGGAATGGAAAAGATTGAATTGAAATGGCATAGAACAGAATTGGGATGGGATGGAATAGTAGAGAATAGAATGGAATAGAATAGAATGCGATGGAATGGAATAGAATAGAATGAAAACACTAAGAAATAAATACCGTATTAAACAGTAATACAGTGATCCCTTATTTTTCACTGTTAATGGGGACTGGCACCCCCCACCCCCGCAAAAATCAAAATCCGCAAACTGGAACTGGAGCCCGCCGAGCCTAAATAATGTGTCGTTATTACTCCACGTCGTTATTCTCTCTGTGGATACAGATGCTGTTGGTAGCAACTGCTAACGCTAATAGCCTACACTGGTCAGGACGTGTCGTAAATATGTTCTCTCATCCAACGTTGTCATGTTGGTGATCCGTTGTGCTTTACAGCTGCCGGGCAAACCGCTAATAACACGCTACGGCAACACGATTGTTTCATGATGTGATGTTAAAAATTCATGCTGTGTTCATTCTGAGGCCTAACTGTGCTAAAATTGCTGTGTCATGCTGTGGCATAAATTAAGGCCATGACTCTTCGCCTCAAATCCTGCTTCCCTGAGGCCACTGGTTGTTGTTTGTGTTGTCTCTATCAAGTAGCTAAGTTAGGTCTAGACAGATCCCAAGGTTACTGGTTACTGTGTTTTTCCACTTGGTATTAGATGAATTGTATTAGATGAACTGCCCGCCTTTCTGTCTTTGTCATTCTGAAGAATCTAGCGTTCTGTGATGACCTCTCTGAATTTTGAATGCAGCCTTGGAGAATAAACTAAGTTTGCACCTCCGTCGTTTGTCAGTGCCTTGTTTAACAACCGAATAGTTGTAACCAAACTGGTGATGCAATAGTAATAATGCATCACCAGTGCACATTAATAATAATTCTTACGACTAAGAAGATATCCAAATTCTTAGGTTACACATGATAAACACGCCATGTTAATTATTAATCATCCTGACCTATGCTGCCACCGCCAATATCTTTACCTCTCTCGAGTAAACGCGGACCCAGCCTGTCAGAGAGCACCGACCGGACCCGATTCAGACCTGAACCTGGAGTCATGTTTTTTGAATGGACCTGAGACCCGATTCAGGTCAGGTCGGAATCTCTGGTTTTCGGGTGGTTCCGAAGACCTCTACACGACACACACACACCATTACCCATAAGGCCACCTTCTTAAAGGGGCCAGGCTGGCTCACAACATGTCTTCGCTGTGAGAGAACGCACACAAAATCCTGTGATGTTTCCGCGATTTTTTTCGTTGATTTTTTTATTATATTCTGAAAAATCTGCGAATAATTAAAATCACGGAACTTAAAGCAGGAATTGGCGAGGGATCACTGTACTGCACATCCTTGTAACTATGGACGGAGACAGTTGTGCATCAAAATGTAAATTTAATTTCTTTGTGACTTTTTCCATTTTCAAAAAAAAATCTGTCATATAACCAGAAAACAACATGGCGTTCACTTTTATTTACACGTGCATATCTAATCTAATATAAATAAATAAATATCAAATATATTTATTTAATATGCAAATTGGAAATAGAGATCTGCCTTCAAAATAAACTCGGTTTCCAGTAACTCATTCTCTTATTTTATTTAATTTCTTTCCCGCTGCAGTTCAGAAGAGTGGAACAAAGTGAGCAAGAGTGAGAGAGAGAAGCTGGGCGTGACTGTGCAGGACGACGGCGAGTTCTGGTGAGAACCACAAACGTGTTGGTGATTTATTACTTCCCCTTCAGGATAAATGATAGTTCCATTCATTATCGAATGATCCGTACTCATCTGAGTGTTTGGGGAATCTAAATTAACGCTCTTCTTCCAAAGAAACATCGTACGAGCGATTGATTTTTCCAGTTCTAGCGAGCATCCAGAATCCATTGCACAAGTTGAAAATTTTCAACGCGTGTGATGCGAATTTAAGTTAAAAAATCACAGAAAGAAGAGTTTTGCAATGATATCAGAGCTAAAAGAGATTTCTGCAGGATTGAATTGACGAGTGCACCAAAGCAAAGGAAAATGTTCAAATAATGATGTTGATGCTGTCTGCAGAAGCCCTGCTGCTGCAGTGCATTCTGGTCTCCCTGTAACCTGCGACCTTTTTGCTCTGATCCTGCTCTCGTTCTCTCTGTTGCACCTGCTCAAGATCTTCTTCTTTCCCTCTAGTTGGTATCCACTCTCTCCGGTCTTTCTTCTCCTCTTTACCTGCCCTGCTGCAGGATGACGTTCGACGATTTCTGCCAGTACTTCACCGACCTGATCCTCTGCCGCCTCATCAACACCTCCTACTTGAGCATCCACAAGACCTGGGAGGAGGAGGTGATCAGGGGCTCCTGGGTCCACCGCCAGGATCCCCTACGCAACCGGTCCGGTGGCTGCATCAACCACAAGACCACCTTCCTGCAGAACCCTCAGGTTGGTTCGTCTGCTCCTGTCCTCGCCGAGCGGTGCGTTGGCAGAGCCGAGGGCTGAAGCTGTGGTTTTCTTCTTCTTCTTTTTTCTTATCTAGTATGTGTTCGATGTGAAGAAGGTGGAAGACGAGGTGCTGATTTGCTTGCAGCAAAAAGAGAAGAGGGCCACGCCGAAGGAAGGCAAAGGGGAAAACCTGGCTATCGGCTTCGACATTCACCGGGTAGAAACGCACGCCCATGAACGCCACGAAACATGAAACTAGGGCTGGGCAAGCTAACGCGTTATTATCGCGTTAACGCATTAATTTATTAACGATGACATTTATTTTATCGCGCATTAACGCATGTTGCTCACATGGTTTTGTTTTGAAAAGTCTGTTACTGGCTGCTGTGGAACCGGAAGACAATTAAGAGGTAAATATGCGGAGAGGCTAAAACGGACATGAAGAGCGGTAAAATCAGTGTACTTTACAGTTCGGGTAGCAACTCAGGTAGCAATATTAACAATTCAATCTAAAAAAAATTCTGGACAACAACAAACTTTTAAATCCCTTTGTTCAAGATGATCGCGTCATTTCTCCATGTTACATCAGATCTGCTCCATGTGTTCACTGTCCTGCTGTTCTCTAGCTCAGTGGTGAGCAAACTGTGGTGCGCTGGGGATGGTCATGACTTGTCAATGCATGACAATGTGTTTCAAATGAAATTCAGGTAACAATAAATAACCACAATAAGGAATAAACATCTCTCCTGTGTGTTTAAAGCTAATTGAGAAGGCATATATGGCTATATTTGAAAATTGGTCATCATGGTGGAACTCATACAGCTCAATAGTTTCTCAGGTGGTTCGCAGCATTAAAAGTTTGAGAACCACTGCTCTAGCTAGTTACTTCAGTGCGGCTCCATCTAGTGGCACAGATGTGTAATGGCAACAGAAAGTCCAGTCCTCCATTATAAAACGACCCCCATTTTTAAGAACATTACTTCTAGATTAAAATATCGTCCTGGGTGTCCTGCAATGCTGGAAATGAGCATCAGAAGATTCTGAGCTCGTCATGATCTGAGGAGAAGACGCAGAGCTGGAGAGGCTTTGGTTCATCTATATATGAGCTGAGTTTTCATTCAGATTTTCACAATATTGCAAATATTATAGTATGTGATTCCAGCACCGCCATGATACCTGAACTGCTGCACAAAACCATTTCAGGGTCACGTAAACCAGGCAATTAAATATTAAAAACAAATAATTCAGTCCTGTGGCCAGTTTTTTCATTTTGTATTTTTGATCCAAGACTAAAATTTTTTTGTCTTTTTTTCATTTTTTCAGTTTTTTTTGTGTTAGATTAAAAAATGAAAAACAAAATAAAATGTCACTTTTTTTTTTTTTTTAATTTTTGATTGACAATTGAAAATGGAAAAAATGAATGATACACAGATTGGTAACATGGACATTTTCATTTTAAAGTTCTCCCAGACGGAGGATTCAACAGAAACAAGGTTATTTGTAACAACTGACAAGTTGAACTCCCCGTTAAAAGTTTCTGCTGTTACCTCAGAAATGACCTGTTTTAATGTTCTGATTGTGCTGAGCCACAATCATTTTGTTGGATTTTGTTCGTAGACTTTTTTTTATTTTTCATATAAAAACAGGATGACATTAATGTCCTGGCAGTGGCAATAAGCTTTATTTTATTTTACATTTTTTGAGATGAGATTTACACTAAATATGTGTTACTGACAAGTGCTGATGTTAAAAGTGTTTGAACAGCAAATGTTATGACACTTTAGTTCATATGGCAGCAGAACATTTAAATAAAAGTTTACACTACTTTTGAACTCATTATTTGATTTTCCGTATACAATGTGATTAACCGTGATTAATCAGGGAAATAGTGCGATTAATCGCAATTAAAAATTTTAATTGTTGTTTTTAATTGTTTTTTCCTGGAACGTCTTCTCTCTCTGAAGGTTGAGCTGAACCGGAAGTACCGTATGCACACCGCCCAGCAGAAAGTAGCAGGCTCCATCTACATCAACTCGCGCTGCGTCTTCCTCAGGAAGGAGCTCAAGGAGGGTCGCTACGTCATCATCCCCACGACCTTTGACCCCGGACAGCAGGGCGAGTTCCTGCTCCGCGTCTTCACTGATGTGCCTTCAGACTGCAAGTAAATATACTCGGTCGTATACTTTTCTGCACGTCGAGGTAAAGTGGTCGACCAGTTTAGGATGGAAGCGGTGCCGGCTGTGACCGGTGACATTTGGCTGCTAGAGGATTAAAAAAAATACTTGGAAGTACTTCGAAGATCGATTTTTGCCAGCTGAGAAATGCACCCGCCCCACCCCCTCAGGAAAAACTCTGCCGGACTTTGAAATGTCACTGCAGAAATGTGCGAGGCCGGTCCGGTCATCGGGGATGTTCCAACACACACACACTGGGACGAACCACAGCTGCTGGTTCTCATATCTCAGGATAACTGGTATAGATCCAGAAATAAACAGATGTTGGGTCACATCAGGCAGGTGGGGCGAGGTGGTAGGAGGCTGAGCACACTCGTTTGAAGTGGCCAGATAAGAGTTTTCACTTACGTAAGTGAGACCGTTGACACTTCTTATGAACATCATGGAGCTCGGTTTTTTTTCCATAAATGTGATGCACCTCCGCGTCTTTAGATGGTGAGAAGCTCGTTAGGGGTGTGAAAAAAATCGATTTGGTGATATATCGCGATATTCGGCCGCCCGATATAATATTGATTTTTCAGCTCCTATCAATTGTTTAGGAAAATCCATTCATTCACTTAAATGTGCAAAAACACTAATAATAAACAATAAATAGGTTGTTTTGAAGCAAATAGTTTTGACTCAGTTTGATCAATATCATCTGATGAACATATACAGCAACTTGATTTTTCATCTGTACTTTTAATTTTGATATTAACTGGGTTAGAATATCCCAATATATCGTGATATCGCGATATTGTGATAATATCGTATCGCGACCCAAGTATCATGGTACATATCGTATTGTGAAGGTCCTTGCCAATACTCACCCCTGAAGCTCGTGTTCAGATGTGTGTTTGGACCTGGTCCGGTCTCTTGGTCAGAATTAGACTTTTAATTGTTCCTGCTCGTGTGTTGCACCCTGTTCTCCTTTTAGAAACCTGGGTTTGGTTTTGAGAAACAGGAACGTCGCCTCAGATATTTCTGCATCAACAGGTGTCTGAGGTGACGTTCAACAGCAGATTCAATGATCACTGAAGCCTTTTTCAAACTCTACAGTGTAGCTTTCTGTTATATTGTGTTACATTATTGTCTGTGTCTCTGCAGACACGAGCCTGTCTGCGACCGAGATGATCCTGGCACACATCAGGCCTGAACGCGGTGCTGAAATGACATTTTTCTGCTGTTGGACGGCAGCCAGGCTGACGTGCACGCTCTCTCTCGTTCACAGAGAGCTGACTCTGGACGAACCGCCTCAGACGTGTTGGACGGGCATGTGTGGCTACCCTCAGCTGGTCACCCAGGTTCACGTGCTGAATGCCGAGGGCCTGCAGGGGCAGGACTCCAATGGAGGTAGGGGCGCTCCTCTCAGTGGGTGGGAGCGGCGGCCCGCTCGTCTTCTGCTTTATCCAGTATCTGCGTGTTGACCAGTAAACTCCCAGCAAAAACCCACAGAGCTGCACTGCCTCAAACTCCCCCCCAGAAACACCTGAGTAACTCCTGGGCAGAGTAAAAGGTGCAACAGCACCCCCTGCTGACCTTTTTGTCATTATATTTTTTTTTTATCCTGGGAGTGGAGTGACATTCCTTTATTCACAGATAATAAAGTTGTTTTTTTTTTTTTTAGCAGATAATAAAGATGATAACAATTGATGACCCTTGATGCGATCCTTCAGAGCATCTCCTGATTGAAGGATCAGGAGATACTCTGAAGGATCGCATCAAGGGTCCTTCAGAGCATCTCCTGATTGAAACAGGTTCTCTCTCTTTAACTGTCCCCACGCTAACTGGTTTGATGTTTTCTAATTTAAAGATGTCTAAAGATGCCATCTGTAACTGCTATAGGTGGTGTTTACCTGATGATTCGCGTGCAGTAAGTTGTTTAAGTCCGGCTGTTCCTGTTGAATCTGATGCAGTCAGTGGTTTCTTGATACCCGTGACTTCCGCTGTGGCCACCAGAGGGCAGTAGAGTCAGGCAGATTCATGGCCTCCACGTCATGTCTTATGTTACATTATTTTGTTGAGAGAGAGCAGAAATGACACTACATGTGCTAATGTCTTTTTCCTTTTTTTTTTTTTAACTTTAAATTCAACACACAACAGTAAATCTCTCATTATCAAATTGAAAGACCCCCTTCGTTATCCTGTCCTCAGGCTGCTCCTCATTTGCTAACATTCTGCATTGTGAGATTGTAAATACTGATGCTTGCAGGGTGTAAACAGGATTTTACCCAGGATTCATTTTAACTATTAACAAACGTACTTGAGTCTTTAAATCCATTGACAGATGAAATCTGATTCATCTTGGAGCGATTGATGAGGCAAGACCTTTATCTTTGCTTTATGTAAAATATTACAGGCTTTTACCTTTTGGTACGTCAGTCACTGTCTATTAAAAAAAAAAAAACGAATAAGCTTCGATTGAACATCCTAAACATCTTGCCAGATAGTTTTTTTTTTTTTGAAAACCTGTTCCGTTTTTGATGGGAATTTTTAGTCTATTATTTATTGTTATTACTGTTTTAGCTGCTTGCATGTGACACATTATTGGGTGGCGCCGTCAAAATGACTGTAGCAGGCGAAGTCAGCTGTTTCAGTTCACAGTGTGCATGGTTCAGTGCACCGTTATAACAACTAGCGGCTGATTTCAGACACAATACTTTGTCTCAGTGGCAGTGCATCTCATCACACATGAATCCTTCTCACGATACGCTGCCCCCATGTGGTCAGAAGTGGTATTTTATACGTAGAGTGGCTTTAAAAAGCTTCATTTGTGATTTTAGTCTGTTGAATCCTCCAGATCTGACCTTGAAATATTCAGTTTATAGATCCAAAGTGGTAAAATTCAGTTGACTTAAGCTGTAATTAATTAGTGAACTGTCAGAAAATACATGTGAAACTGCTTAAATTATTATTATTATTATCAAAATGTTTGAAACATCACCAGTTTGTGAATTGTTGGGACATGCTGCTTCTATCTGTCATATGTAAGAGTAAACTTAGTGTTTTTTGGCTTTCGATTGTTCATCAAACATTAAATGCAGTTCTTTTGTCCTTTGGGGAGAATTTAAAAGCCTTTTTTTGTAGACCAAATTATGAATCGTTTAGTCATGAAAATCATCAGCAGAGCTCTAGAAAATTCCTTGAGCGCAGTTTATCGGTGTGATTCAGTTTTTTTGCCCCCCCCCAGCTGTGGATCCCTATGTGATCATCACCTGCGAGGGAGAGAGGGTTCGTTCGCCAGTTCAAAAGGACACACGGTGCCCAAACTTTGACATCAAAGGCCTGTTTTACCGCAAGAAACCCAAAGAAGGCATCCACATCGAGGTGAGCTGTCGCTCTGCACCCACCCCCTCCGTGGCTCCGCCCACCGATGACTTAACTGATGTGGTTTACACAGGGGTGCCGCTAGGGATTTTGGGCCCCATGAAAGGAATCTTTATCGGGCCCCCCAACACAGCGACCAAATTTGTTGATGCTATTTTTGATCATCATTAGGGGCCTCTCTGGGCCCCCCTCAATCATGGGCCCCTATAATCCGTATCCTTTACCCCCCCTTTTCAGCACCCCAGGGTTTACAGACGTTTTGATGCCACAGAGATTAATTCAGATTAATCTTATGTTAGAAGTCAGACAAGTGCAGTTAATAGTCGCTGCTCAGGAAAAGTTGTTCCAGCTGTTTTCTTGGTCGTCTCCCTCTTCATCATCTCTCTCTCTCTCTGTGATTATATCACACGAAGGAAATTTGCAGAATATCCATAACCAATCAGTCACAGCCTGAGTATCGGATACTGTGTGCGCGGGGAATCATCCGTGGTGATACGACGTTGCAGTTATTCAATCTGGGCTGTGAAATTGTTTCATTGGTCATGACTGATCCTTGGGGTTAGACACTTGTAGGTTTTTTCATTTCGTCTTGTCACAATTCAGCGTGGAGGGAAAGCGTGTGCGCTAACTGATACAGGTTTTGTGTGCTCATGCTGCTTTAGATGCAGGTCGCATCTCTGACACGGGTGACAACCGTGCAGTCAGTTAGAAGTTACTCATTTGCATGCAGTTGGAGACAGAAAGGCATTTCTTCTCCGCTGTTCTCGGCCCTCCTAAAACCTGAGGGTTGGCTGTATTAGCTTTATCTTATTTATTTTACATTTTTTAAGATGGGATTTACACTAAATATGTGTTACTGACAAGTGCTGATGTTAAAAGTGTTTGAACAACAAATGTTATGACACTTTAGTTCATATGGCAGCAGAACATCTAAATAAAAGTGCATTTTACACTACTTTTGAATTCATTATTTGCTGTTGCGTATACAATGCGATTAATCGTGATTAATCAGGGAAATAATGCGATTAATCGTGATTAATCAGGGAAATAATGCGATTAATCGCGATTAAAAATTTTAATTGTTGCCCTGCGTTAATATTTAGCTTTGCTCAGAATCTTCTCGAGGTCAAGTCTTCTTTAATGCTTTGTTTCTCTGCTGCTGTCTCAGTCTTTCTGTCCCAGCTCTATTTCTTCATTTAATTCCTCTCTTGTGCTCACTGCCTTCCTTTTTTTGTCTTCTCTCTCCTCTCTTTCCCCACTTTCCTCTGTCGCTGTCGGATCTGTTGCCTTCCCCCCCCACGAGCGGCGTCGCAGATCTACAACAAGAACATGATCGTAGACACCTTCCTGGGTCAAGTGATCTTGTTCAGCGACCCCAACGAGCGGCAGGAGCAGCACACGCTTCACCTCCGCGACAAGGGCAGCCGCCAGGACAGCGACCTCCCGGGCACGCTCACCGTGCGCCTCATCACCTCCACCATGCTCACCAACATCTGATGCGATCGTTGGTACGGTTAAAAGCGGCGGAGGTGCCGTCCGACCCGTGCCCGCCGCTCACCTCCACTGTACATTTTCCGGCCGTAGCGGGAGCTCACCTTTTCCTCTCTGTCGCTTCTTCCTGCTTCCCTGTCTTCTGTCACTTTGCAGTTTCGATCTAGCTTTGGGATTTTTCGAAAGCCTGGCGTCTAACGTCCAGATGAAAGGCGTCCGTAGGCAACACTAGACTATCTCTGAACACATTCCTGCCACGCTTGGCTGTTACTTGGACGTCTGCCTCAGACGGTTTGTTCTGAAAGTAGGCGTCACTGCGGGTTTTGTAGCCAGAACCTCCAACAGCTGAGCTACCGTTAGAGAACGCGACTGTTCAATCTGGAAGTTTTACCAAAATCGATTTGTCGTCCTACAAATTTGTCTAGTCTCCTTGTGTTTCGTTGACTTAACCGCGTATATACAGTATTTAGACATGCACATACAATAGATATGCAGACGTCTCTGCACTCTCCATGCATGTGCCAATGTATCCAAGGGCTATGCATTGCCTTAAGGCTGAGTCTGTCTCTCCACCTTGAGGAGACGGGGGATTGACGTTAAACACTATCAGATCTTCACAGTATTAGCAGAGCCTCAGTTTTTGTCTTTAGAGTCTGCATTATAGCCTGCTTTTTGTCTGTTCTGTCATGTTTCCCCATCTGTGGATGATCCTCCCAACCCGGCCGGCCCACAAAGACACCTCGAGTCTTCGGCGGTTTGCCGGTGCTTTGGAGAGCATGCAGCGCTGTCTGCCACTTTCTACTGTGGACTTGAATGAAAGCCAACAGCAGCGATCCTCCTCCTCTGCCGAGAACCCTTCAGTGTTGTTTCGTGTCTGCGCTACATGTGTGGAGTCCTGCTTCCTGTCACTTCTGCCGTTTGAAACGCTCCGATGTGCTCGCCACCGGCTGCTATGGACGATCTCTGAACTGCATGGCTTACAAAAAAAAAAGAAAAAGAGGAAGAAAAACTCTCTGCCTGTGCTGCACATTTCTCCAGTCGTAGCTTAGCAGCCGGGGCTTTCTGACACTGCTACGCTTCCTCGTTTGATTCATCCCCTGCAGAAATTCACCCCGAACTGAATCAAGTGCTTTATGGGACCAAAGACGAGCCAGGCCCTACGCTCTTTTGGTTCCTTTCAGACCGTTCTGGCCTGGCCAGGCCCAAGCCACCACCCCCTCGTGCTACATCATTTCTTAACGGCGAACACCACTGCCTGACGCTTCCTCTGACGGGTCTCTACTGGCCCGGACCCAGTGTGTGATGGCGCCACGGGATCCCTTGCTTCGGCTGTTGGCACCGAACAAACATGAGTGTGTGTGTGTGTGTGTGTGAGACGTGTATGCGTGGGAGTATATAGTGCTCGGGTGAATGCGTATCAGTCCTTTTACCTGCAGGTAAAAGATTTCTGTGGAACTGAAGAGGTGTGGAGGGCGTGACCCAAAGAGAAGACGGTGCTTCTGGGGAAAACGGACCATCTGTTTGATTGATTTTGACCAGTGAGGATTGAAAGAAAGAGGAAGGCTTGCAGAGGAAACGTCCTGCCAAACAACCTGTGCCATTGCCTTGGTCCTGGCTTTGCCTCCACAGTAGGAAAACCGCATGGATGAACTGCTGATTTAAGACCTTTTTTTTTTTTTTTTGCATATTGAACCAAAAGTGGGACAATATTATCTATCGCTTCACAAACATGACATCTCTCGCGTAGACCTGACCTTTTAGCACCTGCTGGGGGCTTTTGTGACAGAAGACCCACACAAAAAAATCACAACCTGTGTTTTATTTTGGTTTATTCAAAAGTGCAATCCAAGTATTATAAAGTTTTGGTTTTTACTTGGTTTTTTTTCTCCTTCGTGTTTAAACAGTAGAATTAAAAATGCAAATCACTGTCATAATCAAGACGTTTCCTTTGAATGTAAGAAAGACAGTGTAGTCGTCTTTGAGACAAACTATCAAGTCTTTTTTCCAGTTTTTTTTTTTTTTTTTTAAATTATTTTCAGCACCTTTTACTTGAACTGTCACACATGGCATTTAATTCTGCGATATTACACATTTGTGTACAGCATCTTTATAAATGTGTCTTGCATGAGTTCTTTTTCAATATGTTCATGGCCTTGTATTTTACTATTCAAATGTTACTATATATATTTATTGTTTAATCTCAATCGTCTTGAAAATGCTAGTTTTGAGGAGTCAGCATGTCGACAATAATGCACCTCACGTCTGTCTGATCATATCAAATGGTTTGAAACAATTAGGTCTTGTATTACAGTGATGCATTCATAATGCCTCTAGCATTTGTGAACATTAGCAGCAGTTGTTAGCTACTATTTAGGTGCTACTTATCTGTGCTCTTTTGTCATTTTTAGTCTGACAGGAAGTGAATTAATGAGCCGGAGGTGGAAATTGAAGCAGCCAGTGTTTAAAACTGTAGTGCCATGCAGTTAAAGATTAGACGGGCTGTTTTCTTTTTTTGTTTTTTATTCAAATGTGAGAAGAGAAAAAAAGCCAGTCTCACTCAAAGTACCTTAAAGTGTCGACGTGCAAGATGCCGAAACTCTTAAGCTCTCCCGGTCAGCGCTCCCCCCCGTGGGCGTTCAAAATCAGCTGCAAGCTTCCAACTGACAGACGGTACGTGGTGAGAAATAAGTGGTGCCCAAAGTACACGCTGTTACATTAACTTTGTGATTCTGGTCGGAGCAGAGATGTGTCCGACCGTTGGGATTGTTAATGCTGAAAAGTATTTGGTCTCGGGTTAAAAAGCTTCTAGGTTCTCGTCGCTCCCTCTCTGCTGTGCTTCGGCATGCGAAGCCTCCGAACTCAAGAAATTCAAGTTGCCAAGTTAATTAAGCTAAGATTATTTCACAAATCATTTTTGTATGTTTTTGTTTTTGTTGTATTAAAAATAGAGTCAGGTCACCATGGCCTGTTTGTCGAGTTGATATTAATATCTAATGTGTTGTGTTTTAAGTGTTGCACAACTGCCTCACTAGAACCTCATTCAATTACTAGTAAACTAAGATGCGTTATTAGTAGGGGTGAGTATTGGCAAGGACCTCGCAATACGATATGTATCATGATACTTGGGTCACGATACGATATTATCACGATATATTGTGAATATTCTACTCAGTTAATATCAAAATTAAAAGTAGAGATGAAAAATCAAGTTGCTGTATATGTTCATCAGATGATATTGATCATTCAGAGGACAAATTGAATCAAAACTATTTGCTTCAAAACAACCTATTTATTGTTTATTAATTAGTGTTTTTGAAAAAAATCGATATTATATTGGGTGGCCGAAAATTTGCAATATATTGCCAAATTTCTTTTCACACCCCTTGTCATGAGTAATTTTTTAACAACAGTTTGGCGTCCCAGGGGTCACGGGTTATTGTTAAAACACAGTTTATCAATAAGTTGAGCCTTGAGCTAATTTCTTCCGACAGCTACGTGTCTCAAAAATCATGCAATGACGCCTGGGTAATATCCCACATTGGATTAGATATTCCTCATTAGATATTAACATCACTTGACAAACAGGCCATGCTGACCTGACTCTAGTTTTAATACAACAGTTTTTTAAAGCTGCGCTACTTTTTGTATTTTAGACATAATTATATGTTAAAGAACTTTTTTTTTTTTTTTTTTGCCTCCTGAATAGGCAACATTGTCTGGACACAACTTGAGAAATGGGTTAAAAATTCATTTTTATTGTTGTGTCACTTTGGAGTCTTTGCAGCTCCTGGAACTGCCTCCATGTACTTAACTGTTAATTTTCAGGATTATATAAAGACAGCTATGTATTTGTTATTTTCTCTTCAGCTCCTCAGCTCAAATACAATATTTGGAAATCACAAATTGGGGCAGACGACTTCAGCAAAAACAGGACAAATGACTTCTTTTGACCTGAATCATTAAAAAAAAAATGTTGTGACAGGCAGGAGTTGAACTGAATATCTCTAATAACCCAGATTTATTCAGGTTTTTACCAGAAATGGCCTGATGTTTGCATATTTATCACTTGTACCCCTTAACTAGCATCTCCTCCGTTGTCTCCACTGTTCACATTTGCTTACTTTTTGCACAGTTCATTTTTTTTTCTACCAAGCCATAAATGAAGCCACTATTTCAGATGTCTCTATTATGTCATGGACTCCAGCTGTATTTTGTTTAAAAGATTGCTTTAAAACTACTCTGTGGCACATACATGAACCCCAGTTCTGGTTTGGGTCAGTGTTTGGTCAAGTAGTACATGTTAACTATGTCATCTTTTTGAAACTTGTCGAAGCTGTTCCTTATTAATCGTTGTAAATTTGTTTGATATAAGTCCAGTTTTCTGTCGATGCAAAGAACAAAATGATTTTACGAGTTGATGGCGAAGTAACAAAGAAAAATGCTGATGAGTCGCTTATGAAATTACAAGATTGTACGTTGGCATATAGAGTTGTAGCTGTAATTCCATCGTAGGATATTAAGACAGTGTCAGAACCTAGTCACACCAGTATCATTTTCCTTGTCTGTACTTGTGAAAAGTTACCCGTCTCAGCCGATGACCTGTCTCAGTTCAGAGTTCACATCTAGACGAGTATGGTGGAAATACCCGGATGCATTGCTGCGCCGCCCGTTTTGAGGATGCATCCAGTTAGGGGTGAGTGTTGGCAAGGACCTCGCAATACAATATGTATCATGATACTTGGGTCACGATATGGTATTATCACGATACCACAATATATTGTGATATTCTACCCAGTTAATATCAAAATTAAAAGTAGAGATGAAAAAATGCTGTATATGTTCATCAGATGATATTGATCATTCAGAGGACAAATTGAGTCAAAACTATTTGCTTCAAAACAACCTATTTATTGTTCATTATTAGTGTTTTTTGCACATTTAAGTAACCATTACAACATACTGACAGCATTGAAACCACTGTAAATTTTTCCCTAAAAAATCGATATTAGGAGCTGAAAAATTGATATTATATTGGGTGGCCGAAAATCGCAATATATTGCCAAACCGATTTTTTTACACACCCCTACATCCAGTGGAGACTTGAGGGATATCCCAGGATGCATCAGCAAGAAGTAAAAGAGAACGCCATAACTCTGTTATTGTGTAACAGTGTATTTTTAAGATGTCTTTCATGCGAGAAGGGTTAGTAGTAGGGTAGCTCCTCTAACTTGAAAAGTTAAAGCCTGTTTAAACCGATTAAAAACACCTGATATAAATCAACAGTTACAGACGCTTCAGCCAGAAGAGCCTGTAGTCCTTTCTGATTCGCATTTACCTTCAGAGATTTTCTTTTAAGTCATTTAAATTGTAGATGTTTTTAAATACGTGATGCTGTTCCAGCTGCAGAAAGAAAAAACTGCCTCCTCTTGTCCTCCGAAGTACGTTCTGCAGAGTCGTACTTGTTCAGGTAGTTCGGACTCGGCAGACTTGAGTTGATAAACAGCCATTTACTGAAAAAATCCACATGTTGGCATGATAACGTTGACTTTTAACTGAGCCACTTTAGAGCAGTTAAGTCATATTTCAGTTTACACAAAAAACTAAAATTAACCAAACTAATAAAAAAAAGTAAGCAAATACCTCTTTGTAAATATAATAGTTTAATAGCAGTTGTAGAAAAACATCTGGAGCGTAGCAGAGAGGTGGTTTTCCTGTTATCACCGACTAACGGTGAACTGGTGTTCATGAAGGTGCCATTTACATCTGACAGTCTAAGCTCTCCTTGATTTATTTTATGTTCCATTTCCTCTTCAACTGATGCCAGTATTGATCTGTTTTACTTTTCAGTGTCAACTTGTATCTGTTTTAATCTGTATGAATATGACACAAAAATGTCACAGCTAACAGCCTGACGGGCTTTGAATATTGGAGTATTTGGGCTTAATTGTGTTTCTTGAAATACAACAGGTATAAGAGGAAGAACCCGTAATGAGCTTTTCAAGTTTCTAATCATATGCCAAAAAAGACCGATGGACAATTACGAAGAAGCTCATTGTGTTGAACAGCAAGGTGGGAAGATGTTTGACAGATACTTTATTGTTTTTTCTCTCTGTCATGTAATTTTATTTATCTCTCTTTTTTTTTAAATTTCCACTGTGTTGCTATATTACTTATTCTAATTGTTGCACATTGTTACTCTTTGCCAAAAGTGTTATGGCTTTCACTGTTAACCACCACACACACACACACACACACACTAACCTAATGTCTGATTGGCTCGTCTGGACCTCGAGTGTGTTTGATAGTTGCCGTGAAGCGTGTCTTTTCTTCCGTACATGTGTCCCGCTCGAGTCCAGATATCACATCGGTCACATCAGCGTCGACTTTTGTACGAATCCAAAAATGGCAGCGCATGTAGCAAAAAAATGCTTTCGGATCTGTTTGCACCAGAGTCGGTCTCCCAGAGTGTCATCAAACTAAATCCACTCTTGCTACTTTTATAAACATACTGTGCATTATAAAAAGCTTATGGTGCACACTTGCATGTATTAAAACGGTATCCAGTTTTCTAATATTTTCTATCCAGTAACCTGCATTATACAGTATGAATATAAAAGTAGCAACAACCTGACATGCCGGTTGTTGTGGGATCTATGCTCTGCTGGACGTCTGTGTCCTCTCCCACTTTGTGATCAGCCAGAGCGCTTTTGAGGAAATCAATTTGCATTAATTAATTATTCTCATTTTCTTTCTACTTCTGTGATGTTTAGTGTGAATTGTTGGGACCAAAGCCAATGGTTGTGCTAAAGGCGTCCTCTCGTTTCCTCGTTATTCTAACGAAATAACGGTAACATGTTCGTTGCACTTTGGAGGAAAAAGTCAGTTTTGGGAAATAATGCATTTTCTGTGCCATACCTCAAAAGTTAAAACAGTGCTTGCCTTCAGATACCTGTTTCCAGGTTTCTACCGGTGTCTTAACTCTGACCCGTTGGATTTTTGCCAACCATGCCACAACTTGAAAATGGCACAAACTCAAACCCTGCCACGGATTGCCTGATTGTTAGTCCTCCAGCAGTGGTCAATGGACCGATTGGTGTTTTTTTAAATCTGAGAAATGGTTCATTTGTGTCTTCTTGGAGAATTGGATAGATGTTATCTCAACTTATCAGAACAAAAACTGCAAAAAGAAAAGACTAGAAACAGGTGGATGGTACATGTTTTTAGGACTCAATTATTTGCGATCATTAGCAGGCGTCAGGGGAGCTGGAAGGCCAGTTTCTGTGGTTTCATGTTTAGTGCTTTGATATGAAAGTGACAAAGCAAGAGATCCACCATATTCAGTGGTGGAAAACATTAAAATTAACTGCTAACAAGGTGATCGATTATAGTCTTCAGTCCAGTGACAGCTGCTGGATATCAATAAGAATTTTACACACCTCCTTTACAGTTTACTTGAAGTGTAATTATTTAATCAGATGAAGCTGTGAGGTGCTCAGTTCATGAAACTGTCCTGTAATTAACATGTCAGTTTGTCCAAAGAAGGGGACGGTCACAAGAAACTATCACGACTGTTGCTGTTGATCCCGGTCAAACTTACGTTCGATCGTAGACGAGCTGCTAGCTGTGACAGAAATGACTGATGTTCTTGCCAAAAGTCACCTGGTAAAAGAGGAAGAACATCTTTTCAATGGAGACTGGCCTCCAGTGTCATACTTAGCTCTTCCAACTGAACACCTGCACATTCTGTCAAGTGCAATGTCAAAAGTCACAAATTTGCTTTACTTCCAATGTGAAATGACTGCTGCTATTAACACGGCTAACAAAGCTAAGCTTCGTCCTCAGGCCCCCCACAACCACAGCCAGTCAATGTTGGTATGTTTATGTCAGCTTTATGGTCAAAATAGCCCACACGGTGTGTTTATTAGGAGAAATATGGTATATCAGGATAATCAAGCAGTTTACAAGGTGCAAGCCAAAGCTCATGGGGAAAAAGATCTGAGCGAAAGGTTCAAAACTGACAATTCACACACGATATGATGGAAGTAGAAATAAAGTGGATGAACGAAACTGAAAAATATTCTGGATCAAGAGTCAGTTTTTAACCACTTCTTGACTGAAAGATTGCCTGTGCGCTGTTTTGAAGCCGTGTCAACTTGCGAACTGCTGCATGTGTTTGAATGGATTGGACCCCCAGAGAGAGAAAACACCAGACATTGTTTCTGCGATGACAGCATCATGTCTACTGTATCCACTAGGAAACACTGACATTTTTATCTGAGATCAAGTTTTGTCCAGTCAAGGAATGAGCTTCTTGTATTTTTCTGCCGATGTTTAATAACTGCAGACTGGAATACCTACTGCATGGGGACTCTTCTGGAAGATGCTACCGTCTTTATAACAAGTACCTTTTATCAGTATTTTATAAGCTTGTTAATTTTATATATCCACTCTATCCTGCGTTCCCAGCTGGTATGTTTACTGATAGCTAGGTATCGGAGAGCCGTGCTGTATGTTCTGTAAACGTGTGCTTGTCAGTGTTTACTTTCAGTGTGAGCTTTGCTTTTTATCTTTTCAACGCGTGTGTCCGTTGAGTTTTGTTCTCGATTACACTGTGGTTATTTTATAGCTACAATCTGAAATTATTATTTTTCTTTTGTATTTAATGTCAACTTGTGGCATGACTTTGAAATAAAAGATGAAAACCTATTTGGGGTTTGTCGTCATTGCATGTGAGTAAGCGTGGAAAATAAATTTGATGCCAGTGGCATTAAAACACAACATGTGGGGGGAGAAGGAGCAAAGTAAAAAAAAAAAAAAAAACTGTAGCCATAGGTACAGCCAACACGACACCCAAAAAAATTTATATTTAAAAGCAACATTTTATTATTTCTAGATGATTCTGGAATAGAAGCAACCCGACCACCTGGAATTTACCTGCTGTTTATAACTCAAATGTCAATGCATCACGGCTGTCACGTGGAGCACGCCCTCAGAAAAGTGCATGACGCGTACGTGAGATACAACATTCACTTGAAGGCTAGAGGTGCCAGTGTAGTTCAGTGCAGTTTTGCTAGATGTACGATAATTATTGTATTTGTACAATCATTTAGCCCTTTGTACGATGTATGATCAATAATTGTAAAAAACAAAAAAAAAACAAATGTACGATAATTTCGACCTTTCCATGAAACACCTGTTTAGCTATTTCAAATTAAAAGCTTTCAAGCAACAAAATGACGGGGTACTTTTATTGTGAAGCGGTCACAGGAAGTGAAATGTGTTCATGTAGTGTCACTTCTGAGCGTGACTGGAAGGTGGCGATAGTGCGCCAAAACCGGGAGGCTAACTACTTTAATGCTAATGCGAAGAAGAAATGGCTCTGACACCTTCCTGTTACTACAATAAAGACCAATCACAGCCAAAGCGCATGTAATCTTAGCTGCGTCATGGTTGGATTTAGTGTATGATAGTTTGGGCTAAAATACGATAATTTGGGGGTCTCTGTACAATAATTTCATTTTCAACATTTGGCAACACTGGTTCGGTGCAGCGTTCGACCGTTGAGCTCTTCAGCTCCAGCTTTTATATGCAACCACTCGCTCTCTGTGGAGCAGCATTGAACCGTGGCGGCAGGCTGATGCAACAAGTCGGCAAACATCGCGGAAGACGTACGAAAAACATGGTGGGTGTTTCTTTCCCGCATTGGTAAAACGAGACAAACTCACACCCCAACGACACTGATTTTATTGTCTAACATTACATTTCTAGTAGTGAAGGTGAGATGAAGCCTCATGAAGCATTGAAAAGTGTAGTGAGCATAAACAGCAGCCCAGCGTGTATAGATTTACATTCTCTGTTAACCGACAGGAGCCCAACAATACAACCTGTGTGATGTTACAAGTTCCGTTCAGAATAAAGTGCTCGTTCCATGCAGAGAAAACCGGACTGTTTCTTTTGTTGTTGTTAGCGTGTTACCCACTAATTACGAGCCAAAACTAGCACAATACCAGCGGTTTCTTTACTACGGTTCAGAGACCAGAGGCTGTGAAGGTAACAGAAAGGCCACAGTTGAGCCTTTGTCTTGTTTCGCTGCAGTGACTCGCTACTTTTTTGCGGTTTTTAAACATATTTTTAACACATTATTTAGGCTCAGGGGGCTCCGGCTCCCGTTCGCGGATTTTGATTTTTGCGGGGGGGCGCCGGTCCCAATTAACCGCGAAAAATAAGGGATCACTGTAATGGTTTTTAGTCACTTTAGGAGAATGTCATGGGCCTGAGCAGGTAGAGGACAGTGAACGTGGTGGTGAAACTAGGAAGATGGCACTGAATATGCTTTTGAAACTTGGACAGTGATGTACAGGACAGGGGACACTTTAGTCATTTTCATTAAGAAATAAGTCTCTCAACAGGTTTTGGTTTTAAGTGATTCCTTTTTTAACCTCTCTGGCCTTTAAAAACATCCTATTACATAGTCTAGAAGAATGCTGGTGTGCACAAAAACGCAAAAGCATCCATCATCTATACCCACTTAATCCTCTGCAGGGTCACGGGTATCTGTTGGAGTCTATTCCCAGCTACCTTCAGGTGAAAGGTGGGGGTACACCTGGACAGGTCGCCAGTCCATCACACAGTCACATGTAGACAAACAACCGCACACACTCACAATCACTCCTACGGGTAATCTAGAACCATCAATCAACCTAACATGCATGTCTTTGGACTGTTGGAGGAAGCTGGAGTACCAGGAGGAAACCAACACAAGCATGCGGAGAACATGGAAACTCCACACAGAAATGTCCCTGCTGAGGTTCAAACCAGGAACCTTCTAGCTGTGAGGCAACAGTGCGGACCACTAAGCCACTGTGCTGCCCAATGCAAAAGCAAGATTAGATAAATAGACATGTTTGCCTCTCCCAGTATTTCAGAGGATTATTAGGAGTTATCAAATCAAAATGTTTTAAAATCCTCCTCTTCCTAGCTGGCTCCATCCTTCCACCAATCCTTCTCTCCTCACTCTTCTAAATCTTTAAACTCTCTCTCCTCAAACCATATAAACACTACCTAAAACTCTATCATCCACAAATTTCTATCCAGATGCTGAACTAACCGAAACTCTTTACCAACATCCCACATCGTGTATGGAGCCTGAAGGGTTTATATCGCTGTTGAACCTCGCGAAGACACCTGAACCAGTTCCAGAAGCAGTCACGTGGTACAGCCGGACACCGAGGCTTCGGTCAACATCATTTTTGTCTTCTCCCCTAAATGAAGCAAGCTTCGATGCGCGCTTCGTGGAAACGGCCCCTCCATTACTCAACATTCCTCGAAGCCTTGGAGCATCTCGTAACATCTCGTAACATCTCTAATTTCCAGTGGCGCTGGTGTTGAAAAACAAAAGAATAATTTCCTTTGTATTGCTTCTTCTACACGGTTGTATTTTTGACTCTGCCCCCAAGTGGAGACCTCCGGTATTACGTGTACTGCTTGCGTAGTATGGAAGCAAGAAATGTTCACAACACAGTCGGTTGTGTACGTGAACGCTTGGTCAAACTGCAAGTATATCACAGGCCCGAAGAGGCAGACTTCACACCCATCCAGGGCTTTCCTGTGGCTTCCTCCAGTTACTCCAGTAGAAGTAGACAGGATCACCATTCGTTTCCCAGTCAGTGCTGACCTGTTTCTTTCTGAATTGAGGGGATCACAGCCTGATATCTCTTGTGAGGTTCAGCAAGTCGATTCTCCGTTTTCTCCTCACCTTCATGCTTAATCCATGTTTTCACAGTCAATGGGAGTTCACATAGTTGCCTCAAAACTTGAAACCTAAAACTAAAGTTTACATGACACGCAAACGCCTCAGATGCAGCATTTATGACTGGTTCCACAGTGCTGCCATCTAGTGGATACCATTTTCACAGTACTCTGGTTTCCCCTGTTGGTCATGGTTTCATCCTTTGCCTCCATGTCAGTCTTAGTCACATAAACAATGTCAAAGTCCACTTGCTCACAACAGTCTTTCTCCACAGTCTTTCTCCAGGCTGCACTGAGACTTAGTCCTCCATCGATCCACCATCCCTCTGCCTGCAGGTTGTGCCCTCTGCATCGAGACTAAAACAGTGACTAAACAGTGACTAAAACACAACACACACTGGTTAGATGTAGGTGAGTTTTGCTGGCATTATTATTGATACATTTTATTATCTCAAGGCCAAATTAAAACAAACCATGACTTTTCCTGAATCGAAACTTACTAGCCAATTAAATCCAACTAAAATGCAACTGGAATGATTTTGCATTAAGAACTTGTACGGACATTTTGGATTTGACAAAACTTTTCAAATGTGGTTGTGTGACAATGGACAGTACCACTGGAATAGTTTTAAATAGGCCTTCATGAAACTTAAGTCAAGCCAAGAATTCTTAACAGTCACTCGTGCCGATCAGTGATCACCCTCAGCGAGACGATGCAACATATCAGTGTGCATGTCCCCAACCTCAAAGATGCGTCAGAAATCACTGGACTGGAGTGGCTCCACTTCCCTTGTGTACTTGGTACTTTAATCTCATCTTTAATCTCACAGTTCTGTCTCTTTATGTGCTCCTATAGATGGTGCTAGTTAACGTTGGAATGGTTTAAAAACTGGTTTGCCTTTCCATACATGCAGAGCCACATCGTTACTGCATTATGGCTCTTCCAGTGTAGTTTGAAGGACCACCAAGAGTCCACCAAGCACAAAGGGCAGAGGCGTCTCCTCTTGAGACCAGTGTCTTAATGGTGCTGTCTGTAAACAGCAGTTTGTGTTTGTGAAAACTCTTTGCTGTGCCAAACAACCTTTTCAAACGCTCACTGGTATTTATTAACGCAGACTAGGGCTGGGCAGGTTAACGCGTTATTATTGAGTGAACGCATTAATTTATTAACGCCAACATTTATTTTATCGCGCGTTAACGCATGTTGCTTACATGCTTTTGTTTTGGAAAGTCTGTTACTGGCTGCTGCGGAACTGGAAGAGAATTGGCAGGTAAAACATGCGGAAAAGCTAAAACAGACATGGAGAGCGGTAAAAATCCGTGAACTTTACAGTTCGGGTAGCAACTCAGGTAGCAATATTAACAATACTGTCTGAAAAAAAAAATTCTGGACTGCAACAAAACTTTAACGTCATTCCTCCATGTTCCATCAGATCTGCTCCATGTGTTCACTGTCCTGCTGTTCTCTAGCTGGTTACTGCAGTGCGGCTCCATCTAGTGGCACAGATGTGTAATGACAACAGAAAGTATATTCCTCGAATTTAAAACAAATTCAGTTCTGTGGCCCATTTTTTAATTTTGTGTTTTTGATCCATGTCTAAAATTAAAAATAAAAAAAACAGAGATTATTTTCATTTTTTGTTAGATTAAAAAATGAAAATGAATAAAATGTCACTTTTTAATTAATTTTTTTTTAATTTTTGATTGACAATTGAAAATGGAAAGAATGAATGATACACGAATTGGTAAAGTTACTGAACTTTAACATGGACATTTTCATTTTAAAGTTCTCCCAGACGGAGGATTCAACAGAAACAAGGTTATTTGTAACAACTGACAAGTTTAACTCCCCGTTAAAAGTTTCTGCTGTTACCTCAGAAATGACCTGTTTTAATGTTCTGATTGTGCTGAGCCACAATCATTTTGTTGGATTTTGTTTGTAAACTTTTTTTTTTTATTTTTTATAAAAACAGGATAATATTAATGCCCTGGCAGTGGGAATAAGCTTTATTTTATTTGACATTTTTTAAGATGAGATTTACACTAAATATGTGTTACTGACAAGTGCTGATGTTAAAAGTGTTTGAACAACAATTGTTATGACACTTTAGTTCATCCGGCAGCAGAACATTTAAATAAAAGTGACCTTTACACTACTTTTGAATTCATTATTTGATTTTGCGTATACAATGTGATTAACTGTGATAAAAAAATTTTAAATGTTGCCCAGCCCTAACGCAGACAAGAAACACCCAGCAATGTTATAGATGAAGATTTAAACACTGTTTTTGAATGTGGTTTAAACAGCTACTTCAGGAGCTCGTTCACTTGCTGCTAAAGATTGTTCTCCCACAGATGCTTCCAAGTTTTTTCTGAACGACCAGCTAACGGTCGTTAGTTAGTTTGTAACTTTCTTCTCTGCTAGCTCGGCACAGGTGTAATGGTCACAGTGTTTTAATTGGCCAGGATATTCCCACCGTAGCTCCTGATGGAGCTGGTCCTTGCATCTGGCTCAGCAGACTTTGTACCAGATTTCCAACTGTTGGCTGTTGGAAAAGGATGAACTGGTTTTGAGTTGGGCTCTGGCTCTCAACCAGCACTGGAACTGGAACTCGGTGGAAACAGCCAATCTGTAGATAAGCCCTAACCACAGGGGGAATTTTTGGTTTTTGTTGTAATGCTGCTGGTGGCATTGTTTGACAGGTTTTAACTCACTGGCTGCCATTGAGGCAACAGCGTTGAGCATTTGGATTGTAACTGGGGTCAATGGCAGCCAATGGGTTAATCTATAATGTACCTTAAGCATCTGCTCAGATCTGTACATGAAAAATGTAGTCGGCGAAAGCGTTCTGTGCGTGAGCTGACCCTTTGAAATTAATAACTCAGCAACAACTGAGAAATCCTGACCTCCGTCACCTCCCTCCCACCTTCCAGCTGGTCTTTCTGTGTGCCACCAGCAAGCTCCACCTCCCAGCTAATCAGGATCAGCAGCCATGAATGAGACCCAGAGAGAGAGCCCTGGGAGCCCCACCGCTGACCCAGACACCTGACTGCAACTGGGTCGCGAGTACCGAACCTGCAGAGGGCCTGCAGCCATCGCAACCGACGGAGGTGAAGTCTCTGGGGAGGATTTAAACGACAAGAAGAAGAGGAAGACGACACATTATCCCTCAGCTTCTCTTTTGGTTCTTGTTCAACCATCACGTCAACTTTGGGCGCTTAAGCGACGATAACACACTGCAGGAAGGACGGGATAGAGAGGAGGAGGCAGGAAAGGAGGCCTTGGGAAGTGTGTTGTGAGGTAAGTGTGGCAGGTGCATATGGGTCGTGCCTGGCGGCTTATGAGCCTGCAGCCGGGCCACGGTGCCGCTTCCCTGCTGTTGCTTCAGGCTAAAGCCTCTTACTGCTCATTCTGTCATGTTCCAGCACTTAAGCAGCCATTATGCACCCTGGAAGTAACTGCTGTTGGTTTTATAGTGTATTTGTTGTATCAGGGCAAACCTTCTGATGATTTTACCCACTAAAGCTCCCTAATAATTGTTTTTTTTTTTTTAAATCATACAGTATTTTACAGTCAACCACAAAGAAAATCAAGGACTGAAGCCTTACACTGATACCAAAGATGGGATAGTGACCTGAACACAATAGCACAATCAAACCATTGACTTTTTTTCAGTTGATGTTGTCTTCAGCCTCTCTGCTGAGACTGAAAAATTAAGGCGTTTAAGAGCAAACGCTGCTGTGGTGCAGAGGTTTTCTCCATCACGTCAAAGGTTCAATACTGCACTTTGTTTTTCTTGATAAAAATGTGAATTCTGGTTGAACAGTCACAAATACGAAAGAATAATTTAAAATGTTAGTCACTTTTATAGATGGGAGGGAAGAAGAAGATATTCAAAAGATGTGTTTTTGTTTATTCATGAGAACTAGGGGTGTGAAAAAAAATGTATTTGGCAATATATCGCAATTTTCAGCCGCCCAATATAATATCAATTTTTCAGCTCCTAATATCGATTTTTTAAGAAAAATTTACAGTGGTTACAATGCTGTCAGTATTTTGTAATGGTTACTTTAATGTCCAAAAACACTAATAATAAACAATAAATAGGTTGTTTTGAAGCAAATAGTTTTGACACAATTTGTCCTCTGAATGATCAATATCATCTGATGAACATATACAGCAACTTGATTTTTCATCTCTACTTTTAATTTTGATATTAACTGGGTAGAATATCACAATATATTGTGATATCGTGATAGTATCGTATCGTGACCCAAGTATCATGATACATATCGTATTGTGAGGTCTTTGCCGATACTCACCCCCAGCTAAATTTCTTTGGGCTCAAGAACTTTATGTGATCTTTGAGGGAGCTTAAATGCCGCTGATCTGCAAAAATGGCTCTGAGGTGAGCTGCAGTGAAAGCATTAATGTTGTTTACATCTAACATCTTCATGTAACTAATTTTACATCAGCAGGTGGGTTTTTTTGTCTGCTTTCCCCCAGAGTGACATTTGTGTCATCGACAGGCCCGACCCGCTCCAAATGCCAAGACGCACGCGGTACCATTATAAGAAAAATGACATTGATGTAGTCAGTAAAGTCGGTTTCAGAATTCTTTCTTTTTTTTTTTTTAATTACTCTAATCGTTTTTGAGCAATGACTTTTTCCTTCAGGACTCTAAAATCGATGAGTCAGCTGAGACGACATGAGAAACGTAAAGGGCGCTTCTTTCCCTCTTTAGGCTTCCTCCACTCTTTTAAAGACACTTTATGGTGAAGTACCACCTCCGACCACACGGGGGCAGCGTATCATGAGGACGTTCACGCCTCAGCCCCTGAATTAAGACACAATGAAGTGTTTTATCATAAGACCTGTCGGACTCATCTGCACACTACTGTGAGTGGGTCAAGACAGCAGATCTGCCCCCATGTGGTGAGATGTGGTATTTCTACATAGCATGGCTTTAAATCAGACTACCTGTGTGTCATTTTACATTAACAATGGTGGCAGCTGCGTTGGTTCAGGGTTCAAACGTCCTTCAGAAACTGAAGAGTCGTTCTACAGGAGTTTAAGTGAACTAAATAACAGATCTACATTTTCTACTGGCCTTTTAGCTGATTAAACAATGTATAAGTTGTGATTCTTTACTTTATTTTTTCTGCATTTGATTCACTTCTGATCATTTAAAAAGGACCGATTCCAAGAAAAAAAAAACTATTTACAGTCAAGTCAGACTGAAAAAAAGTTTATGTTGACAAAATAGATTCAGGCGATGAATTCAATCATTTCTTTTTCTTATTTAATCGCCTCTAATATTTTATTCTGTTTACATATTTTGATCAGCAGTTCATCTATATGATGGGAGAGAAGTCACAGGGCTGGTCTTTACAAACCTGCAGCTGCCTTCATGATATCTGGAAAGATACTTTGTGAAATATTAAAGTATCCACCTGCTCCAAAGGTGTCTGGGAAGTCCATCTCTTATACTTTTCTAACTTTATAACAAACTGTTTGCAATGCCCACATTTAAATTTACGCAATGGCTCTGGAGCTACAGAAATACCTGCTCTAAGGTTCATTAGAGTTGAAGTAACAGAAAAGTAAATCTGGAGCCAAACTCACCAGACTCCTTTGATCAAGTTCACATCCGTTCTCATTAGGGTGAGTATTGGCAAGGACCTCGCAATACGATATGTATCATGATACTTGGGTCATGATACGATATTATCACGATATCACAATATATTGCGGTATTCTACCCAGTTAATATCAAAATTAAAAGTAGAGATGAAAAATTAAGTTGCTGTATACAGTCATGGAAAAAATTATTAGACCCATTTTTTCTTCACTTTCTTGTTCATTTTAATACCTGGTACCACTAAACGTCATCATGTGACTAAAACAGACAGAAAAGAAAACACTGAATGCATAAAAGCAGTGTTTTTGGCAGTACAACGCCATAGCTATTGATGTAAAAACTTAAGTGATTTAGGTTATAATCAAGAAAACCATGGAAAATGGTAAGATATCAGCTCTTAAATAAAACTCTTATGAGCAATCTTTGTGGTTATCGTTATGTTTGTCCAAACAAATGTACCTTTAGTTGTACCAGGCATTAAAATGAACAAGAAACTGAAGAAAACAAGGGTGGTCTAATAATTTTTTCCATGACTGTATATGTTCATCTGATGATATTGATCATTCAGAGGACAAATTGAGTCAAAACTATTTGCTTCAAAACAGCCTATATTTATTGTTTATTATTAGTGTTTTTGCACATTAGATAAAATAAATAGAATAAAATTTTTCAAAAAATAGATATTAGGAGCTGAAAAATATATCGCGCCCAAGATATATTGCCAAATAGATTTTTTTTCACACCTCTAGTCAGTGTAAAGCTCAGTAAACTTTGTTTTAGGTTGGATAGTGTTACAGGTTGCTCTATTTTTATCTGATTTGTAGCGTGTCAGATTTGTACCTTAGAAGTAACTAACGGTTGGAACTGTGGGTACCTGAGCTGTTCAGACCTTCCTCCTGTTCACCCCCCCACCCCCCCTCCCCCTACAGCCTCCGACCCACAGCACTCATGGAAGCGAGGCTCCTGAACCCCCTCGACCGACGATGAAAGTTTCACACCCCTCTGTGCCTGCGCCTCTGAATCCCTGCCATGTGAGTCGCCACTGACACATGTGAACTCACACACCTGTTATAATACCACTACAAAACACACACACACAGATTAGCAGCCAGGGCATTAGCAAGCTGGCGACCTTGACGTGAAAATCTCCCACCAGGTTGACTTGGGGTCTCCTGAGGCGCCGCAGTAAAGCGTTTGTGGTGTTCTACGCTGAGTTGTGCGTTATATCCCATGATGCTTCATGCTTTTGATGGAGGGAGTAAATATGTGGGAGATAAACGGGAAGAGACGAAGGGATGTGAACGTGAACGACAGACAGACTGTGGTGATGCTTCTAAGTTTACCCTGTCGTCTTTGGTGTCATTATAAAGAGTATTCATTCATTTTTTAGCCACATGGCAGGTTTGTTTGTCCAGATCCAAACACCTCAACTACTTCTGAATGGATTACTTGAAAATCTGGGACCAAACATTAATTTTTGGACCCCGGAAGATGATGATGATGACGACAGTGGTGATTTCTCCAGAGCCACCGCAAGGTTCCTGTTTGCAGTTTTGAGTGATTTATCATTGCAACAACTGGATGAATTGCCACGAAATTTAGGTTCATTGACTTTGCTTTTACCAAGATTAATAAAGAACAGTGGGTTACAGTTTAGAACTGGTTTGGTCAGTCCCGGTCCTGGAGGGTCTTAGATGTTTTTCCACCACAACACACCTGATTCTAGTGAATGGATCACCATCAGCTGGTCATCCAGGTCTGCAGGAGACTGTTAATGGTTCATTCAGATGAATTAGTTATGAGTTGCAACGAAATACAACCAGTGAACCATCAAAAGCAAATGCTTTATGAGGAAGAACGAGGGTGAAAACATCTTCAAAAACAAAGTGAACAACTGCAGCTCTTTCTTGACATTCCCTGATAATGACCTTTGATGGTATGAATTATTCTGACTCGTCACATCTCTGAAAGCTGTTACACGTCGCAGGTGGAAAGAACCAGAACAAAGGCAGGAAGAACTTAGCTTCCACAAGTTGGTAGTTGGCATTAAAACTAGGGCTAGGGCAAATTAACGTGTTATCATCGCGTTAACGCATTATGCTTTTGTTTTGAAAAGTCTGTTACTGGCTGCTGCGGAACCGGAAGACAATCAGCAAGTAAACAGGAAAAGCTAAAACAGACATGAAGAACGATAAAAATCCGTGAATTTTACAGTTCAGGTAGCAATATTAACAATTCTGTCTAAAAAAAAAAAAAAAATTCTGGACTGCAACAAAACTTTCCCGTCATTCCTCCGTGTTCCATCAGATCTGCTCCATGTGTTCACTGTCCTGCTGTTCTCTAGCTGGTTACTTCAGTGCGGCTCCATCTAGTGGCACAGATGTGTAATGACAACAGAAAGTCCAGTCCTCGATTATAAAAGAAACTCAGTTCTGTGGCTCGTTTTTTCATTTCGTATTTTTGATCCAAGTCTAAAATTGAAATATTATTTTTTTAAAAAAACAGGCATTTCTTTCATTGTTTTTGTGAATGAATGAAAAAAGTAATAAAATGTCACTTTTTGATTGTTTTTTTTTTTTTTTTTTTTTTTTTTTTGACTGACCATTGAAAATGGAAAGAATGAAAGATCACGGATTGGTAAAGTTACTGAACTTTAACATGGACATTTTCATTTTAAAGTTTCCACTGAAACAAGGTTATTTGTAACAACTGACAAGTTGAACTCCCCGTTAAAAGTTTCTGCTGTTACCTCAGAAATTACCTGTTTTAATGTTCTGATTGTGGCTCAGGATTTTGTTGGTAGGACTTTTATTTTTCATAAAAAACAGGATGACAATTAATACCATGGCAGTGGGAATAAACTTTATTTTATTTTACATTTTTTAAGATGAAATTTACACTAAATATGTGTTACTGACAAGTGCTGATGCTAAAAGTGTTTTAACATTTAAATAAAAGTGCATTTTACACTACTTTTGAATTTATTATTTGATTCTGCGTATACGATACGATTAATCGTGATTAATCAGGGAAATAATGTGATTAATCGCGATAAAAATTTTAATCGTTGCCCAGCCCTAATTAAAACGGTAAAACACCGATGCAAAACCCAGACTGGGTTGTTTTTTTTTTTTTTTTTAGATGAAAACCAAACTTCTGGAAGCTGTGGAGCAGCAGGTGCACGTTAAACGCTCCAAACTGTTTCCAGAGACATTGTCGTGGGTCTGGAATTACACCTCTCAGCAAGGATGAGTGCTGTCAAATAAAATGCATTTTCTAGACTTCTAAACCGCCCCCTCTCCTCACACGTGGCTCAGATCTTCTCTGAAACCGTCTGAAGTGTTCACGCACGGCCAGAAGCTCACGTAATGTCGACGCACGAGTCTGAACGCGCTCGTGGTGGTTTGTCTTGAAAATTCTCGTATCTGCCTTCCTGCCAACTTAATGTGCAGTGGCATGTCTGGGGTCAGGGTTGGTGGACCGCCATGGTTTCTGGGACAGTCCTGGACCTCCGCAGGGACCTCTGGTGTGACTGCTGCTGGTTCACAGCCGTTCAACTTAACTCCAAGCTGTTATCAGCCCATAAAGTCCAGCCCCACCCCGCTTTAGCTGGTTTGGTATGTTCTGTACCAGTGGAAATGGCCGTTGGTAGAAGCAGTACCAGACCCATTTCAATGGCAGAATTTTCAGGAAGTGACCAGGCAGACGCCCAGGCTGAAACTTTCAGCAGCGAAGGGCTAACTTCCTGGAGGTCCAGGTTTTTCCGTTCATGGCGGTTATTTGAATCGTTCACAGGCTGTTTGGGTTGTGATCCGTGAAACAGGGCTGCGAGTCGAGGATCCACAGCGTAGAGTTGAGTGCAGATCTGTAGGCCTGCGTTTGGGACGGAGGCCAGATCGGCTCCCTGTGGCTGTGGATAAGAAGCTCTGTCATGGCGTGAGCTCAAGACGCTGCGACGAGCTGGATACGGATGACCAGGAGGTCAAGATCCGGAGCTCAGCTGGACCTTTCGAAGTGTTTGCTCCTCCAAATTACTCTTTTTTATGCACATATGTATTTTTCTTTAATATAATCTTAGTCATGGATTCAGATTTCTTTAATTGGTCATCTGTCACAGCCAATTAGATGCTTAATCTACTTACCTAACCACTAATGGGTACATGCAGCCCCTCCCCCATGACGTGGGTCATCTTTATCACTCGTACAGTCTGAGGTTTTTAGCCTCACAAACCACTTAGCCACCAGAATTCATTCAAATCGATCTGTTTATTCTATTGGAGCCCTGAATTTAACAGCGGCGCTCAGACCCGAGCCGTGTTCCCGCCTTCACCACAGCTACGCTGCAACCAGTGTAAAGTGCCGGTTCACTGGTAGCAGAGGTCGTTCCTGCCGTGTTCGGCGCCACCTCACCGTGAACGATGGAGACCAGGGAAGGGTGACTCGGTGGCGGGGGGAAATGATTCAGCAGTCACAACTTGCAACAACTGTGCCTCGTACTTAAGGAATGGGATTAGCCCAGGAATCCGTGTAAGCCGTTGACCAGTCCCTTTAGCCCTGCAGCCGCCCCCCCTCCCAGCCACCCCCACTGGTCTCTGGGTTTCCACTTGAACCGCCAGACAGCTTTGTGGTGTCACCCTGAATTTTCTGGTGATCGTATGAAATGAAAAGCATTGTTTTTTAACCCCTAATCCGGACGGCAAACTTATCCTGCTTCCACCGAATCTGGTTTACACGAATCTTTGCAGTTGGCACAACTCTGCTGATTATTTTAGCCCTTAATTTATATTTGTTTTCCTTGCAAAGCTCTTAAAAACAGTCCAGAGAACCGTCGCTGCCTCTAAGCAGATGAAGCTTTGCATTGAGCAGATGCAGACTGTTGCAGAGCTAAATGCTCTACAGGTGGCCTGAGATGTGACTCTAAATGGCTGATTATGTCATTCTCTGTTGTATGCAAGCTGGGCGGCTTGGTGCTGGAGATGTCTCCTACCATGCAGGAGGTCCAGGTTTAAATCCCAGTGGTGTCCCGGAGAAGTGGGCGGATGTTGCGTAATCCGTGTGCTCTGACAGTCAACAGACAACACTTGAAAATAAACCGAGAGGATGAGAATGTTGCCCCGTCATGTTCAGGCAGAAGAGGTCAACTTTGGATCCTTATTTTTCTCTGGAAAGGTGCTGCATCGCAGTAATCAATGCGTCATTTCAGGTAGTGTTTTAATTGTTTGGTAAGTAGATGGAGTTGTAGAATTTCTGACACTATTACAAATTTATATCAGCTCATCTTTGGATACAAAACCAGCGTGACGAACATCAAACTGCTTTATACTGTAGGACGCAGGACAGCTAATTTGAACCAAAGACATCCCCTCGATTCTTTCTCCATGTTTGACCTTTCACCTGCGACGGCCCAGCGTCAAACTTGACTCCCGCAATACAAACCAGCCCATCTTCGTCTTGAGAGCGCACAAGGACTTTTGTGTACTTTGTAACGAGAAAATTTCTGAAGAATTTCGAAGCAGCGCTTTTTTGATTCGGTATTGACATCAAACACTCGAATAAGTGAGCAAAGTCGAGCAAGAAGGAGACCGATGGAGAAAAGGAGCAATTTTACATCAGAAAGCCATGAATCTGCAAATGTTGCGGATTTTTAACAGAAATATGCAATTTTACGATAAAGTCTTAATTTTATCTCAAAAAGTTCTGATTATGCAAAAATCGAAGTTTTAATTTCAAGTCAGACGTTTTTAAACACTAATGAATATGAGCATGTTTGTCCTGAACAGAAACAGACTCTTAACGTCTCCAAGAAACGCCGTCGTAGATGAACACAGCAACCAGAAACCTGAGCAACACTTTCTATCTGCACCAGTAAAGTCTTTGATGGTAACATGATGCTGATGTGAAACTGACTTACCATCCAAGTGTATGTAGACTTCAGACTTTGTAGAAAGCAATAGAAAAATGTTGCAAACATTAGGGATGTAGCGATACACTAATCTCGCGAAACGATACACGATATTCAGCTCGCAATACAATATATATCGATATTCATCTTACAATACTTTTACATCATTTTCTGAAAGATTTTAACGGGACAAAGTGATTTTGGTGACATCTTGTGAGTGTTCCAATGACTTTGTTTGAATTGATTGAACTGAAAGCATCAATTACACATTATATGGCTGACAGGCAGCTTGCAAATGCTGGACAAAATGAATAAAAGATTGTTGAGAAAAATTGTTTCATTTATTTCAACAGTGCAAATTTTTGCTTGCAAGCTTTTAAAGGTGGGACACGGGGGTTTTGAAAGAAGCTTAGAATATTGATACCCGCGGCTAAAAAATAGATACTCAATAAAATATCGCTATATATTGCAGAATTGATAAAATTGCTCAGCTCTAGCAAACATATTATCTCCCATTGTTTTGACTTGTCAAAAATTAACAAGGAAGCTACAACAGATGTCATTTTTGTTTTGTAGGTCTTGTTAGAAGCAAACACAGACTTAAACACACACTCATGTAAATGTTTGGGAGCATAAACCAACATCACAGTGACCAATCATTCTTTTAAATGGACGTTAAATATATAAATGTGACCTTCTCTTTACTGGCGTCCTCACTGAGGTCACTGGTTTCCTGAATGTAGCCGTTCACCCAAACCTTTTACTTCCCAGTGTTTGAAGGAACCAGGATTTACTTTGGCTTCATGTTTATCAGAATAGAGAAATTAGATTTTGTGTGTCTTGGAGATGTTGACGTGTTGGTCACATCAGGTCCTAATGGAGCAAGATGCTGATGAGAATCGTTCATAGATCATCAGTCGAGCAGAAGATGCAACCTTTAACTAACTTGTGGTTTGCATCTTGTTCTTTTGGCGCATTAAACGGTGCAGCGTCCAGTTTTCGCTCTGAGCAGGGATCAGAGCTGCAGTCTCGTGACTGGAAACACAGTTTAACTGAACCAGTCAGTGTTTACAGCACGAGCTCACACAGAGACGCCATTTTTGGGCTGCTGGACCGCAGCTCATCCAGCAGGGATTTGTGTCTTTGGATAAATTATTTCAGAGTGAATGTTCTCATCATTCAACTCTCCTGGAAATCACCGCACGGTTTTGGTTTCTGGTGGATGGTCACGAGTTCATGATGGTTGTTCGATAAAGCTTTAAGACTTTACAGCAAATTGCATGAGATGTCTAATTGTGAGCAGTTTGTCCTGTCGGTTGTGTGACATCTGTCGTCTTTGCAGAGTCCACACGTGGTGACGTCTGATGTCCTGGAGTCCACGAGCAGCTGAATCATGGTCATTCTGCAGCAGGTAGGTCATGTCAAGTCTCCTTAGCCGACAGCCACTTTTCCTTCCTGTTATTTCAGCCCTTTGAGCTTGTGAAGTGTCTTTTTCGTAGCTGGAGCGATGTTCTCACACTTCTGCACAAGAGCTTTAAGAAAGAAGCTCCTACAGTTTTCAAAACAAACAAAAAAACCTGACTGTAGTTGTCCATAGAGGTGTTGAGGATTGTTTTCCTTCCACTGGAGACATCCTCTTTTATCATCAACCATCTCAAAGATTCTGTGATGTGAACTGGACCTTTCTGCCTTTTATCATTTAAACCATTCTAACTGAATGGTGGCCTGAGATGTGACTGAAACGTCTCTAACTAACAGAAACATTTCTGAGATGTGAAACTGCCCACACCATGTTTGATCCACCGCCGTGCTCCACAGCTGGAAAGGGAATTCCCATCTTGAATGTCCGCACCTCCTTTTCTATTTTTTTTTTTTTAAACCAACCTTTATTGAACCTGTCTGGCCAAGTCAGGAAGAGAAAACTAGCAGCTTTTCCTCCTCTGTTCCTGTTGAATACCATCCTTCAACTTTGTGACCATCAGCTGTTTAGATTCGAAGGCTGTTTGCATCACCTGACCTTTCTTTGGAAAGTCTCCAAACAAGCCACAGCCCTTGAGAAAAGCTATTTAAAGGAAAATTCCACAGTTAGATCAACCCCAGGTCTATCATTAGATGTTAAAACCCTCTGTTAGGGACCAAAGCATCGTGAGTCAGAGCCGTTTTGAGTTCGACCTGGTTCGTATATTTGCAGTAAAATGGTCATCAATGGTCATCAAGTCTTTGTGGGGTTTTGGTAGTTGACATGTACAACAAAGGACATTCTTGAACAAACAATGCTTCTTATAGACTTTTTGTAAACGTGCAAAGTTAAAAATGACCTTGGTTTTTCTCTTGGGACTTTGGGCCTGATCTTCGGCTAGATCTGCTAAAGCCGCTATTTAGGGATAGCATGTAGTGGGAGAGGGGTTCCCCAAAAAACTTAATCTTCCACCCTTGCTAAACCAGCTATCCCACCTGCTCTACCCGCTGCATTATGCGTGGGAGTGGTTAGGGTGTTTCATTAGTTATCAGTCAATCAGTGCGTCAGCAGCCATTGCGCAATCTACTTTCCCGGTTTCCCAAACACGCTCTGGTCGTCTATGGTTTAACTGGCGAGGAAGCCATTTAAGACAATCTCTGCCATTTTCTCAGGGGTTCAACTGAGGCCAAATCACACTTTTTATATAAGAGTTAATTCAAAAGGTAGAGCCATTTGTGCATGTCCACATGTGACCAGGTGGACGGGCATTGACGCCATTTGGACACGCTCTTGTATGTGCCAACATGGGTGGCGGGTGATGGGGCCACCGGCTTTGCTTTTTCCTAAACCCGTGATGGCAAGATACTGAGTTTGCAGAAAGGGCAAAGGACACGCCCACTGCCACACCCACAAAGTGAGTAAGGGAGTCGGCATGACGGGTAGCGGCTATAGTGGGTGGAAGATGGCATTAGCGGTTAGCGGAGGTTCCTGTACACGCAATTTGAGGGTAGCGGCTAGTGGTAACGGGTAAGGGGTAGTGTACAATCGGGGCCTGTATCTACACAATTACTTAAATGAAATTACATTTTTGAATCTGTCATCAGCTTAAAATTATTTATTAATGTATTAACATTAGTGGGCATTTTGCTGCAAACATACTCTGCTCCAACTTAATTTTTTTTTTCCACATTGTCTTGGTCCATAACGAAGGTTTACACTAATTACACTAACCTTCTAAAAAATAGACGTATGGTTGTTTTAAGTTGTCTGGAAGTTTAAATCTCTGGGGTACATAAACCTGTGGTCACATTTTCTTTTAAACTCAAAAAATTATATACTTTTCTGAGTCAGAACTTTAGGCAGAATGTTTCATCACAAAATTTTGAATGCTGAAATCAGTTCTAATATTAGATAAGGCAAATAAATTAGATTGTTGGAGCGAAAAGGATAGTTTCAAGATGGTATCACGTCCCTGCTTCATCTCATCATCGTTGAGGAAATGTATTCTCGGTATCTTTTGCATCACTTTATGTAAATGTAGCACAATCCAGCATGACATTAAGATGTCTTTGGAGATTTAAAGAGAAGCTGGATTTTAAGAGTTTTTTATGGTACTTTCAGAGAATTTATGCAGACGTTCTAGCAGAGTGTGTATATTAGCGGCTGGCCTGCATCAGACGGTTTCAGTAGATTTCATTTTCCTCCACAGAATCCTGCAGGGTGAAACTCAGACGCCGTTTAACTCTCAGCTCAGAGCACAAGCGATGAATGTCGTTCAAGACCAGAGACATCCTTGACCTCGCAGCCTCGACTTTAATGCTGCACACTAAACTTCGTGTTTTTTTTTAAAAGATTTTTCAGCAGCTTTCCGGAGTATCTGAATCAACAAATTTATTTATTTATTTCTTTGGAATGTAATTTTTTGTCTCTTGTATGTAAAGTTTGATCACAATCCAGTCTAAATGACTTATTACACTGTATTTCACACTAATTGGCTGTTGTGAAAAGGTGCCTCATTGTGTATTTAACTTTTGATTTTGATCAAAACTTCAAAGAAGCAGCACAAAGGTTTTGTCCTCACAGTGAAATGTTTCAGTTTCTTTTGAAGGGCTATTTGATTACTGGTGTCTAGAGTCAGTGGCCCCGATCGTATACCTTCCACCTACCCGCAAATTGCGGGTCTAGGAACCTCCGCTAACCGCTAATGCAATCTTCCGCTCCCTAAAGCCGCTATCCGCTTTGCTGACTCCCTTATTCACATTGTAGGTGTGGCAATGGGTGTGTCTTTTGCGCTTTCCGCAAACTCTGTATCTTGCGAATTGCGGGTAGCGAGTCTGACCACCCGCTACCCGCAAGATACCCGCAAAATACCCGCAAGATACCGAGTCCACTGGCTGTGCTGATGCTCTGAATTTCACTCTTAAAGCTCCAAGAAGTTTATGTTTGTGGTTTTGAGGGAAATATCATAGCAGGTGTTGTCGTTTTTAGTATTTAACATACAAGCAAAAGCGTTTCTTTTGGATTAAGGAATGTTTTATAATTGTTTTAGTTCCCTTCTGTGTTTTTGTTCCTTTTACTTTAGATCAAATGCTTTCAAGAGCTCTGATCTGTAAATTATCTGGAGTTTATCTGTTATCACCATATAAATGAGTTTACCTGAATGTCACTGCAGAGTCTGGATTTCAGCTCCGTTCGACAGAAACAAAACCTGATTTGATGTAACAGGCACTCGTGTGTTACATCATGTCCTCTTTGGGCCAAAGTTGGTCAGTTTTAAGCCTTTTTCAGACTAAATCCTCCCTTTCAGTCATATGGAAGGTGTAAGAGTAGCCAACTCTGGCTCTGTGATGCAACAGGGCCAGAGTCGCCTGTTTGGCAACTTAAATAGGTTATTCAAGATATAGTTATGTGAAACCCTCTCCCAAATCCTCCAATTACATATCTTATGAGGACTTGCCAAATAAAATCATCTGGGTCTAAAAATGACATAAATACAACCTTGGAAGCAACTCAAGGGGCTTTACAGAAGCAATAAGATTAAAGAAAAATAAGAAAAATTGAAAAAAATTACTAAAAACAGCAAATCATAGACAGAAAAGAGAATAAAATAGAGCTCAGGATAGATAGGTGAAAATAGTGCAGTAAAATTAGACCGGTAAACAAAGGAAAAGAGAAAACAGCTCAGCCCTGAGTCGGTTAAAACTACCCTGATGATTTTGTCCCAAACCTCTGGATTCAAGCTGGGCAGCAACCTTTCCTTCTTTCTGTTTTGTTGCCAGATATAGTTATTTCTGTCTTGTCTTGGTTTCATTGATTACATTCAGCTGTCCACGTGCTCCAACCACTGACAGAATGAGTCTAATGGACCAGTCATTTGGAGTCATCCGCATAGTTCTGGTCAGCAGCATTGTTGTCATGTATGATCTAACTTAGAGAACGCATGTAGAGGTTGAATAACAGCGGTCCACATGACGTATAACAGTGTCCACATCAATTGATGATTTAACTCTTAGTATAATTATTTCCTCAAAGCGTGGCCAGTATTGTGGAAGTCAGCAGTGGAGCAGCTCTTTGTCCTCTCTGGGGTTCTTGGTGGAGTCAAGGAAGTTTACCCGACTGGTCCACATGTGCTTTGTGGACTTGGAGAAGGCATCTCACCCTTCCCTCAGTGACTCTGGGTTTTCTTTGATGCTCAGAAAGTATGAGATACAGTCAGTCCATTGTTACAGGCCATTCAGTCCCTACACCAGCAGGGTTTGGTTCACATTAACCGAGAGTCAGAGTTGGACTTCTTCAGGGCTAGGGTTATTTTTTTTTATCCCTTTAGGATTGTTTGGGCCTTTCTTTCTGACAGCAAGCACACATGAAAGTGGGGAGAGGAAAGGACTGGATCACAGGCTGGGACTTCAGCCTTGGTTGGCGACAGTAAGGCTCAAGCCTCCGTACGTGGGCCGCCTGCTCAACCAGTTAGCTGCCCTTTGTCACATACTGTCTTTATAACTTTCACGGACAGAGTTTCTAGGTCGCTTCCCTCGTGGCACCAACAGGACTCTTGGATCTCTTTCCCGCTCCTCAATTTGGGGGAAGTGCTGCCTCAAGTACCTCAAGGAGCTCAAGCACCTTGTAGTCCTGTATCTAAGTATAGAGGGGGCTGTTGACAGGTAGACTTGGTGTGACATCTGCAGTGATGTGGGCTCAGTACCAGTCTGCTGCGGTGGTCGATGTAGGTTCATACCCTCATTTATGGTCACATTTTGTGGGTAGTTTCTCCTGCAGAGTAGCTGGACTCTCCCTCAGAGGTCGGTGAGACGTTCAGGTTTTGGAGTAGAGTCACTGCTCCTCCCGGTCGAGAGGAGCCAACTGCGACGGTTCAGGCATCTGGTTAGGATGCCTCTCAGGAGTAAGTGTCTTTAAGGTGTGTCCAAATGGGAGGAGGTCCCAGGGCAGACCCAGGTCACATCTCCCAGCTGGCTTGGGCATCCCTCGATATTCCCCCTGAAGAGCTGGAGGAGGTGGCCGAGGGAGGGGGGGGGGGCTCTGAGCCTCTCTGCTGGCCTTTTAATCTGATCCTGGATAAGCAGGCATTGATGGATGGATGGATGGATAGATAGATCCAGATTTCCCAGTTTTAGGAGGCACTGAATCAGAAGAAAATGATACAGTCAGTTTTTAAAGCAGACGACTGTGATTCTGCAGTCGGTCACTGAAGCCCATCTTTAGAGTCAATAGAAAAGAAAGTCTTAATGACAAAGATTCATCTTTCACCTTTTAAAATGAATAATTCACATTAAAACAAAAACATTTCAGAGCTGTAAGATACTTTAAATGGAAACAAAGAAATCCAGAGATGGATTAAACACAACATCGGTGTTAAAAGTACCAGGAAGTGTTCCAGTCTTTTGAAAACAGATTACTAGAAAACTAAACTTTGACCCTAAACACAACATTTTCACATCTTCCAGCTCTTTTCTTTTAATCCCATAATCTCACAGCGAACGTGCTGTGCTCTCACTCTGCTGCCGGTTGATGACAGATGTGACCAGAGTTGTGATTGCAGGGCGACTACGTGTGGTTGGACCTGAAGACGGGCCGGGAGTTCGACGTCCCTGTGGGAGCGGTGGTCAAACTCTGTGATTCAGGACAGATCCAGGTTCTGGATGATGAGGGCCGGGTAAGTCATACCGTGAGTGATGGGAGGACGAAACACAACTGAAAGCTTTCCTAGATAAAAAAGGCTGGCTACAAAAAAAAGGAGCATTCCTAACTAGGGCTGGGCAAGTTAATGCGTTATTATCGCATTAACGCATTAATTTATTAACACAGACATTTATTTTAACGCGTGTTTAACGCATGTTGCTCACATGCTTTTGTTTTGAAAAGTCTGTTACTGGGTGCTGCGGAACCAGGAAGACAATTGGCAGATAAACATGCGGAAAAGCTAAAACAGACATGGAGAACGGTAAAAATCCGTGAACTTTACAGTTCAGGTAGCAGCTCAGGTAGCAATATTAACAATTCTGTCTGAAAAAAAATTCTGGACTCCAACAAAACTTTCGCGTCATTCCTCTATGTTACATCAGATCTGCTCCATGTGTTCACTGTCCTGCTGTTCTCTAGCTGGTTACTTCAGTGCAGCTCCATCTAGTGGCACAGATGTGTAATGACAACAGAAAGTCCAGTCCTCGATTATAAAACAAATTCAGTTCTGTGGCCCGTTTTTTCATTTCATATTTTTATCCAAGTCTAAATTGAAATATAAAAAAAAAAAACAGGCATTTTTTTGTTTTTTTGTGTTAGATTAAAAAACGAAAATCGTAATAAAATGTCACTTTTTATTTATTTATTTTTTTTTTTTTTTGATTGATACACGGATTTCTTAAAGTTACTGAACTTTAACATGGACATTTTTATTTTAAAGTTCTCCCAGATGGAGGATTCAACAGAAACAAGGTTATTTGTATCAACTGACAAGTTGAACTCCCTGTTAAAAGTTTCTGCTGTTACCTCAGAAATTACCTGTTTTAATGTTCTGATTGTGCTGAGCCACAATCATTTTGTTGGATTTTGTTTGTAGACTTTTTTTTATTTGTCATAAACAAACAGGATGACATTAATGCCCTGGCAGAGGCAATAAGCTTTATTTTATTTTACATTTTTTAAGATGAGATTTACACTAAATATGTGTTACTGACAAGTGCTGATGTTAAAAGTGTTTGAACAACAAATGTTATGGTATCTTTAGAGCATTTAAATAAAAGTGCATTTTACACTACTTTTGAATTCATTATTTGATTTTGTGTATACAATGCGATTAATCGTGATTAATCAGGGAAATAATGCAATTAATCGCGATTAAAAATTTTAATGGTTGCCCAGCCCTATTCCTAACATTAAATCTTCTTAGCGAGGGAAGCGAGGAAACGCCGCATTTTGGACAAAGTGATTTCATTTGGGTTTTATAGGCATCGCTGCTCTGAGGAGTTTTCTCTTTCCCCACTCACACAGGAGCACTGGATCTCCCCTCAGAATGCCACCAACATCAAGCCCATGCACCCGACCTCCATCCACGGGGTGGAGGACATGATCCGCCTGGGCGACCTGAACGAAGCCGGCATCCTCCGCAACCTGCTCATCCGCTACAACGAACGCGTCATCTATGTTAGTTCCACGCGTGACATCCAGTCGCACAGCACCAATGTTCAAACAGGTTTCTGTCACGTCCTGGCTTCTGCTCACCACCTGCAGTTTCAGGATACAGGCAAACCTTTTTTAGAAGAAGCCCTCAGTGGCCTCCTCCTCTTTCTATAAAGCGATAGAAACAGGGAAGTTTCTATGTTTGCTTTCAGCGAAGTTAAACAACTGTTAAGATAGTAAAACTTCATTCTGAGATATCAAAGTGAAAAATCAGTTTCTTTCCTCTGGTGAATGGAGACTCCTTTCCATCTGTCTCAGATGTGAAGTTGATGATACAAGTTATCTAAGTCTTACTAGCATTTTTCCCAAAATTAGGTTTCTGTGGTTGCAGAGTTTAGTGAACTCTGTTTACATAAAATGCTTCTTCTCACCCAAATTGAACTAATCTGTGGCGCCCAACCAGGCAGGATTAGGTACGGGATAAAGTTCAAATCTTAACTGGTGTGTGGTCCTTGGAGACTGTGTCCCAGTTAGTTCTGTAACACCTTTTGGATATTTTGTCGTTACATGCAAGTTAATTTTGGTGGAAAGGTGAACATTCAATTCAATTTTATTTGTATAGTGTCTATTACAACTCAAGTTGTCTCTAGGTGCTTTACAGAGACTCAGAGAATGACCCCTGACCAAATATCATTAAATAAAATTATAATATTAAATCCTAATCAGAGAAAAAATGGCAAGTAAAAAAACTCAAATAACAGGAAAAAACCTTTAAGCCAAACAGTGGCAAGAAAAAACTCCACTTTAAGAAGAAGAAACCTTGAGCAGGTCCTGGATCATAAAGGGGTAGCAGGAGTGGGCGTTCCCCCGCTAAGAACACAATCTTCCACCTTGCTAAACCCGCTATCTCACCTGCGCTACCCGCTACATTATCCATGGGAGTGGTTAGGGCGTTCCACCAATCAGTGCGTCAGCAGCCATTGCCTTTAAGAGCAGGTTGCGCTACTAGCTAACCGCTATGAAGCGTCTTTTCATCCAGATCAGAGCAGCTCTCATGCGCAGCTCGTCTGGGACTCTGCTGTAGAGCTTCCTCCTCTTCCTTCCTCCTGCTCCTCTGCACTGATATATACATATAAATATTTTTACACAGACAATTCCTATCAGCTACCTGAAAGTCCCAGATAGTTGGTGTCCTCCCAGTAAACACGCTCTGGTCGTCTATGGTTTAACTGGCAATCAAGCCGTTTAAGACAATCTCTATAATTACGCTTTTTATATGAGAGTTAATTCCAGAGGTAGAGCCGTTTGTGCACGTCCACATGTGACCAGGTGGACGCGCTCTTGTACGCGCCGACGCAACCCTAAACCCACGATCGCAAGATACCAAGTTCACGGAAAGGGCAAAAGACACGCCCATTGCCACACCTACAAAGTGAGTAAGGGAGTCGGCATAAATGGGTAGCAGCTTTAGCGAGCGGAAGATTGCATTAGCGGTTAGCGGAGGTTCCTATAGACCCGTAATTTACGGGTAGTGGCTGGTTTTAACGGTTAAGGGGAAGTGTACGATCGGGGCCGAGGTGTGCAGCAGGGGTAACAGATATGTTTCAGGTAGAAGTGGGACTGCATCAAGGATCAGCCCTGATGATCTTCTTTTTTAACCATGGTGATGGACAGGCCTTTAAAGTCTAGATTGAGATTATTTGGATGCATAAAGAGGAGCAATAATGAATACAGAGGTAGAAGGATGCTGGAGAGCTGCCAGGCAGGTAGAGCTGAGCGATTTTATCGATTGTGTGATATATAATGGTATTTTGAGTATCCAGTATCGATTTTTCAGCCGCTGGTATCGATATTCTAAGCTTCTTTCAAAACCCCCGTGTCCCACCTTTAAAAGCTTGCAAGCAACAATTTGCACTGTTTAAATAAATGAAACTACTTTTCTCAACAAATCTTTTATTCATTTTGTCCAGCATTTGCAAGCTGCCTGTCAGCCATATAATGTGTAATTGATGCTTTCAGTTCAATTAATTCAAACAAAGTCATTGGAACACTCACAAGATGTCACCAAAACCACTTTGTCCTTTTAAAATCTTTCGCAAAATGATGTAAATGTATTGTAAGATATTGATATATATCGTATCGTGGGCCAAATATCATGCATCGTATTGCAAGATTAGTGTATCGCTGCAGCCCTACAGGCAGGAGAAAGATTTCTGGATGTGGGGAAAGAGGATATGAGGTTGGTCGGTGCTTCAGAAGAAGATGCAGAAGACCTAACGCCAACATGGAAACAGTTAGTGGTGCCGACCCCTGAAGGGAAAAGCTGAAAGAAGAAGAGAAAGCAGATCACTAAGCTCAGAAGTTGCTGTTGATATATTTCTCTATTTCTTTAGTATTAAAGAAAAAAATGTGACAGTGATGATCTTAACGGGTAAAGAATTCATCCTGCTGCAGTCTGTTTAACTGTTATAAAGAAATAAACCATATTACCTGGATATTAAAGACAGAGTGAAACAGAAAGCAGGACGACAGGAACGGTTTGATCCGTGACACCATCTGTGATCATCCTGATTAGGAAATGTGAAAGTCAAAACTTCATATCTGGACATATTCAGAGTTTGTTCTTCTTCCATGGGTGACCCCCCCCCCTCTTCTGTTCGCGGTCTCCTGCAGACGTATACCGGCTCGATCCTCATCGCCGTCAACCCCTACCAGCTGCTGCCCATCTACACTCCGGACCACATCCGCCTCTACACCAACAAGAAGATCGGTGAGATGCCGCCGCACATATTCGCCATAGCAGACAACTGCTACTTCAACATGCAGCGGAACAACAAGGACCAGTGCTGCATCATCAGGTGACTTTGCAGGACACTGAAGCAGCTGTGCTTCGACTTACATCATGATGGAGACACTTACGAGTCCAACAATGCTCACAAAAACGTTGAGTTTATTTTTTTACCCCCAAATTTAACGTCTTGTAATTAAGTTGAGACTTTTTTTTTTTGGACTTCCAACGAGTATTTTCTAGGGATGCAACAGTACTCGGTAAAATACGGTCAGGTTCGGTACGACCTGCACGGGACAATACGCTTTTATGTCCCGCGGTATTTATGTTCCAATAACTTTGCATTGGACTTGCACGTGAGCGTGCGTGGCTTTTAGATATGCGGGTTGCGCTTTCCGCAAGCTCGGTATCTTGTGATCGCGGGTTTATGGTAGCGGGTGGTCTGAAACTGTACCGAATCCGTACCGAAACCGTTACACAAAAACCTCTGTACGGACCGTACCGTGAGCCACCTAAATTAATTGCACCCCTAGTATTTTCCTACTTTTCTTACATGTTTTTGACACAAACATTCTTTGTTACTAACTTTGATTGAACCCCTAAAGATTATAATGACCTAGATGACTGAGGACCTACGTCGTCACGACTGATTAAGGAGTTTTATACCTCTGTAAAATGTTTGGAAAGTCTACATTTTAGATTAGAGAAACCATTAAGGTACATTTCAAACAAGAGCTGTTTACTTCTGAGTGTAAAGAGGCTGTTGAGAGGCTGTTCCAGCTGTATTTAAGCAGTTAAGCCATAATGTAATAAGAGATCAAGGCACGTACGTCTGCACCTGTTTCATTATCTGTCATGTAGCTCAGTACTGCGACAGGCATCATTTTAGGAAACAGTGGGTCAGACTGGAACTTGTAGTCCGTTAATTTTCTTAATTATATGTTATTTCAAGTTTGTTGGCTCACAAACTTAGAGTTCTTTTGTTGCTCCAATAAATCTGTCTGCAGAGGGGAACTTTCTTGATTATTAATTTCTTTATTTTTAATTTTTTCCAACGACTGTTTGCATATATACATTAGTGGTTAATGCCAGTTGGATGTATATGCACACAGGGAATTTTATTTATATATTTATTCACATCTTTCTTTTTTCCCCCTTGTAAATTGGAAGCAGTTCCTGCATCAAAACACATGTAAATTTCCATCTGTTTAATGCATACATTTGTTCTGCCCGTGAACGAGGCTCGTCGTCTCTGAGGTGGGAGGAGAAGGGAGATAATGGGAGCTGGATCGACGTGTGGCGTTACACAAAACAACCACGCCTTTTTATGTGTGTGTGTGTGTGCCCGTGTGCGTGTGCGCTGCAGTGGTGAGTCCGGAGCCGGGAAGACGGAGAGCACGAAGCTGATTCTGCAGTTCCTCGCCGCCATCAGCGGCCAGCACTCCTGGATCGAGCAGCAGGTGCTGGAGGCCACGCCCATCCTCGAAGGTCAGCGTTGAACTCCAGAGCAGCTCCACCCGCTCCACTTCCTGTTTTCAGTGGCGTCACCACAGCAGAAGATGTCATCTTTTAATTTCGTTTCTTTCTCCAGTCCTGGTGAAAATGTTGCTGCTTGACGTAAATGACTCAGAAACAGCAATACAGTGATCCCTTGACAATTCGTGCTTTAAGTTTTTAGTTTTAGTTATTTGCGGAGTTTTCAGAAATATATAATATAGTAAAAAAAATCAAGAAAAAATTGCAGAAACATCACAGGATGTTGTGCACGTTCTCTCTCTGCGAAGAAATGTTGTGAGCCAGCCTGGCCCCTTTGAGAAGGTGGTCTTATGGGTAATGGTGTGGCCTTATGGGTAATGGAGTGTGTGTTGTGGGATGGCAGAATGAAAACAGGGTTAGATGAAAAGTGTAGTGAGCATCAGCAGCAGCCCAGCGTGTATAGATTTACATTCTCTGTTAACCTACAGGAGCCCAACAATACAACCTGTGTGACGTTACAAGTTCCTGCAGTGTCAGAATAAAGTGCTCGTTCCATGCAGAGAAAACCAGACTATTTCTTTTGTTGTTGTTAGCGTGTTAGCCGCTAATTATGAGCCAAAAATAGCACAATACCAGCAGTTTTTTACTACAGTTCAGAGACCAGAGGCTGTGAAGGTAACAGAAAGACCACAGTTGAGCCTTTGTCTTGTTTCACTGCAGTGTCTCGCTACTTTTTTGCGATTTTTAAACATATTTTAAACACATTATTTAGGCTCGGGGGGCTCCTGGCTCCCGTTAGCGGATTTTGATCTTGGTGGGGGGATGCCGGTCCCCATTAACTGCGAAAAATAAGGGATCACTGTAATGTATTTAAAATACAGTTATTTATTTCTAAGGACATGCAAAGTTATGTTCAGTTTTTAGTTTCTTTTATTCTCATATTTCTAAGCAAATTAGTCCATCTTTCAGTTCTTTCACATATAAATTATGACAAACTGAGTTTAACTTTGAAAGAGACTGTATGTGGTCAAATGATTGACTGTTTTCTGAGCATTTAAAAAAATGTCATGCTACTATAAGGCCCAAAAACTACTTTGAGGACAAGAATGAATATGCTGTGAATGTATTAATTTTTTGTCCTTTTCACTTGGACGCGTCACCATAGCGAAGCTACGACTGTTGGCGGTCATCCAGCTGTCTCTGACTCTGTTTTCATCTACGTTTAGCTTTTGGGAATGCCAAGACGATTCGCAACGACAACTCCAGTCGCTTTGGGAAGTACATCGACATCCATTTCAGCAAACGAGGGGCCATCGAAGGGGCCAAAATAGAGCAGTACCTGCTGGAGAAGTCTCGCGTCTGTCGACAGGTAAGGGAACAGGTGATGTGATGTCACCACTTTGTCCCCTTCACTCGAGTTAAATCAGATAAATAAGAGCCGTACGAGTGTTTGTGTGAACAAAGGCCAGTTCTAACTGACGATTTAAACATGTTTAAACATGTTTCAGCAGCATCAGGTAGATGTGAGTCAGGAAAGAGTAAAAGTGTATTTAAGTTAGGGCTGGGCGAGTTAACATGTTATTATTGAGTTAACTCATTAATTTATTAACGCTGACATTTATTTTATCACGCGTTAACGCATGTTGCTCACATGGTTTTGTTTTGACAAGTCTGTTTCTGGCTGCTGCAGAACCGGAAGATAATTGGCAGGTAAACAAGGCAAAGCTAAAACAGACATGAAGAACGGTAAAAATCCGTGAACTTTCCAGTTCAGGTAGCAACTCAGGTAGCAATATTAACAATTCTGTCTGGAAAAAAAATTCTGGACTGCAACAAAACTTTCACGTCATTCCTCCATGTTCCATCAGATCTGCTCCATGTGTTCACTGTCCTGCTGTTCTCTAGCTGGTTACTTCAGTGTGGCTCCATCTAGTGGCACAGATGTGTCCAGTCCTCGATTAGAAAACAAATTCAGTTCTGTGGCCCGTTTTTTAATTTCGTATTTTTGATCCAAGTCTAAAATTGAAATATAAAAAAAACCAGACTTTTTTTTTGTTTTTTGTGTTAGATTAAATAACGAAAAAATGTAATAAAATGTCACTTTTTCTTTTTTTTTCAATTTTTGATTGTCAATTGAAAATGGAAATAATGAATGATACATGGATTGGTAAAGTTACTGAACTTTAACATGGACATTTTCATTTTAAAGTTCTCCAGACGGAGGATTCAACAGAAACAAGGTTATTTGTAACAACTGACAAGTTGAACTCCCCGTTAAAAGTTTCTGCTGTTACCTCAGATATTACCTGTTTTAATGTTCTGATTGTGCTGAACCACAATCATTTTGTTGGATTTTGTTTGTAGACTTTTTCTTTATTTTTTATAAAAACAGGATGACATTAATGTCCTGGCAGTGACTATAAGCTTAATTTTATTTTACATTTTTTAAGATGAGATTAACACTAAATATGTGTTACTGACAAGTGCTGATGTTAAAAGTGTTTGAACTACAAATGTTATGACACTTAAGTTCATATGGCAGCAGAACATTTAAATAAAAGTACATTTTACACTACTTTTGAATTCATTATTTGATTTTGTGTATACAATGCGATTAATCGTGATCAATCAGGGAAACAATTCGATTAATCGCGATTAAAAATTTTAATCGTTGCCCAGCCCTAATTTTAATACTAATAAATAATATAAGATGCAAACAGTATGAGGTAGTTTTAAGCAGCTGTAAAGAAAATTAAAGCTTACAGGAGGAGCTGTCGACAAATGAGCATTTCAGCGACCTACAACCTCATAAAAGTGTCTTCAGACAAAGCTTTTCCGTGTGAAGTGGGACGGACAGTTAAACCAGTGTTGGTCCCCTGCTAACAGCTGCGTGTCAGACGGACAGTCGGTGATCCTGCTGTAGAGCAGAGCCCACCGCGTTTCACGTGTGTCTCCTGCAGGCTCCTGATGAGAGGAACTACCACGTCTTCTACTGCATGCTGAAAGGCATGGCTCCAGAGATGAAGGCGAAGCTGGGCCTGGGCCTGGCCACCGACTACTGCTACCTCACCATGGTGAGTCTGCTAGCATCGTTTTCACTCCGTCTCTTCACCTCTGGATGGAGCTTCTGGCCGTACAGCAGTCCGTTTACACAGCTTGATGGTTATTCTTTTTTTTTTTTTTTCAACCATCCTGTTGCTGTTTTGCTTGTGCGCTTTCTGTTGCACGCGTCAGTTTGAGCCAGGCTTTAGCTGTCACTCAGACATCCTTAAATCTGTCTCCAGAGGACTGAACAGACTGAACAGAGGTTGTCCTTCCCAACTGATGGGCAGCAGCGGCTGCTTCTCTGAGGTCATTGCTGTTGTCTTTCCTCGCTGGCATTGTGTTAACACACTCCCGAATCAGCGCTTGGACAAAATGTCAGCTTTTACAGAGGTGTTTGAATCAAAGTTAATCAAAGTGGTGACTGTAAATGCGACAGCACTGGCAGCTCATGAGGAGCAACTAGACGAATGTTTAACGGTGGTTTTATTTCCATAAAAGTCTCAAAACAAGCTGTCTGAACCAGTAAACGTCAGGAGGTCTGTAGACAAAGACCAGCGGTTTCTGGAAGTAGCTCAGCTGAAAAGAAGCTCTCCGTCTCTGTTCCAGGGTAACTGCACCGAATGTGACGGCCGTGACGACCTCACCGACTACTCCAGCATCCTGTCGGCCATGAAGGTCCTCATGTTCACTGAGACGGAGAACTGGGAGATCTCCAAGCTGCTGGCCGCCATCCTGCACATGGGGAACCTGCGGTTCCAGGGTGTGTGGATAGAAATGCACTGCGCACACACGATCCACGGAGGATCTCTCGGTTTTTATTTGACCCACGCTCTCGTCTCCTGCAGCTCGCACGTATGACAACCTGGACGCCTGCGTGGTGGTGAGATCTCCTGACCTGGTAACAGCTGCATCGCTCATGGAGGTGTGCACACACACCATTGTCTGCCTCGATTGTTGTGATCATCATGTATCTAGCCTGACTTGCATTCATGCCTTCATATTCCTGTACAGGTGTCGGTGTAAGTGTCCCCAGACAGTTTTTCTTTTCTGTTTTTAAGCCTTTCCCATCAACAGAGACACCAGTTTCATTTCATTCTCCATCCTGGAACATTGTTCCTGATGACACTGGGCTGCTTTTAAAAGCCAGCTGTGATTGATGTGTGTCAGCCAGCATGTGTGGAGCTGCGAAACGGGCAAAATTCAGACGACAGAGAGGTTGTCAAAGGCCCTGTTCTTGCTGAAACAAGCTACTGAGCTTGTTCATTCGAAGTCGGTGCTTGAAAATGAGAGCTTCTGGCTCAGCTAGCCATTAAAGGTAGGGTAAGCAATTTTTTCGGAGCTGTCTAATCCGGACTGGTCTTTGTCACATTCAGTGAGCGTCTCCTCACCGTTTAGAAGCTGAAACCCTGATCTTTATTTAAAACTGCAACTGTTAAAACTGGGATATTTTTCTAAAGAAAGGGAGTTGCGTCTGTTTGTGATTTTTAAAATAAATGAAGGGAAGTTCACACAGGGCTGTAACTTTTGGTCATTTATTGAATATTTCAACCGATTGAAGTGACTGACATGGGCGAGTTGACGCCAGCTAAACGTTCTGAATTTCGGTTTTGATTAATTTTTGATTGATTAGCCAGCGCCTCTACCATTAATATCTAAAATACGTTTCTGTATGCTAAAATTTTAATGCACCGGCATTGAAAAAGCATCTTTCAGGTATCACCATCTAAAGATTTTAAACGATACCCAGCCCAAGACGAGACTGAGACAGACAATGATGATTCATTGAGGCGATCCCTGAAGAGAATCGCTAGAAAAGAAGAAATGAAAGAACAACTAACCAGATGCTTTGATCATGAAGGTCCGAAGGTTCAGTCCCATCCAGCAGGTTTCTGGCTGCTCCTCTACTCCATCATTTTCTGCACCGTATGTCGTTTGATCTTTCATGAATGTTTTACTGTAATATCAGTCATGATTTGCCCAGTGGAGTTCCGGGCAGGTTCCCTGACCCGGCGCCGCTGAAGCTCATCAGAAACAGATATCATTGAGCCTTGAACCTGGTGCATCGTGCGTTACTTCAACCCGATAAAGGCCTCGCTGCGTCTTCAAGACTGAGGCTGCTTGACGCTGAAATCTGTCTTCGTTCCCGCGGGTCGTAGGTGGAGCCGAAGGACGTCATGGTGTGTTTGACCACCCGGACGCTCATCACGCGAGGCGAAAGCGTCACCACCCCCCTCAGTGTGGAACAAGGCCTGGATGTCAGGGACGCTTTCGTTAAGGTACTGATTGTTTCATTGCACTGACAAACCCTAGAATAACAGAGGGATGCGCCCGGTTGGGACGGTGATGGATGATGTTGCTGTTTTTCCCTCAAGTTTCCTCTCTCTTTGAAATATATTTCTCCTGATTGGATCCGTAACTTTTATTTCCGTGTTTACTGATGTGTGTTTTTATCATCCAGGGCATCTACGGCAGACTCTTCGTCTGGATAGTAGACAAGATTAATGCCGCCATATACCGGCCTCCGTCCTGTGAGAACACGGTCATGAGAAGGTCAATCGGGCTCCTGGACATCTTCGGCTTTGAGAACTTTGTCGTCAACAGGTGATGCCGATGTTTCTGGATGAGAGGCTGAGCAAAGGTCGGAGTAGCCGCTCGCTAACTCGCTGTTCTTTCTGCAGTTTCGAGCAGCTGTGCATCAACTTCGCCAACGAGAACCTTCAGCAGTTCTTCGTCCAGCACGTCTTCAAGCTGGAGCAGGAGGAGTACAACCTGGAGGACATCAGCTGGCAGCACATCGAGTTCACCGACAACCAGGAAGCGCTGGACATGATCGCCAACAAACCCATGAACATCATCTCGCTCATTGACGAAGAGAGCAAGTTCCCGAAGGTGAACTGTTGCCTTCGGACCGATTTAGGGCTCACCTGAACATCCTGTGTTGTAAAATCTTGGTTCATACTGTATCTTTGCAACAACGGTTGACATTTGCTCTGTATTTTGTCTTTTTTGTCAGGGAACTGATGCTACGATGCTGTATAAACTTAACTCGCAGCACAAGCTCAACTGCAACTACATTCCTCCTAAAAGCAACTATGAAACCCAGTTTGGCATCCAGCACTTTGCCGGAGTGGTGCACTACGAGTCCAGAGGTGCGTCACGAGACGACTGTGCTGTATTTTATACTCCTCGTCCTCGCACTCCTGTCATCTGTGTTGGCTTGGTTGCAGTTGTGATTAGCGGTGTGAAAAAAAAAATCGATTCGGCAATATATCGCGATATTCGGCCCGATATAATATCGATTTTTTTTCAGCTCTTAATATTGATTTTTTAGGAAAATTCATTTATTCACTTAAATGTCCAAAAACACTAATAATAAACAATAAATAGGTTGTTTTGAAGCAAATAGTTTTGACTCAATTTGTCCTCTGAAGGCACGGCAAGTTTATTTTTTAGAGCACATTTCGTGTACAAGACAATTCAAGGTGCTTTACATAAAACATTTGAAGCATTATAGAGCATTAACAAAACCCTTTATGACAACAACCTGAGATGTCACGTCCGGTGCTCATCCTATGTCGCTGACCGTTATTACTATTTATTATTTATTTATTTATTGACTTTTGTTTACTTTATAATACTCCGCAATCAGTAAATCCCAAAACCAGCGGCTACAAAGCTTCAAATTATCCGTCTACCCCAGTCGTAACCAGGACGGTTTTACTGCTGTTTCATCTCTCTTTTTTTGTAATTTTTATACATCTTTTATATTTTTTTGAATGATCAATATCATCTGATGAACATATACAGCAACTTGATTTTTCATCTCTACTTTTAATTTTGATATTAACTGGGCAGAATATCGCAATATATCGTGACATTGCGATATTGAGATAAAATTGTATCGTGACCCAAGTATCACGATACATATCATATTGCGAGGTCCTTGCCAACACTCACCCCTCGTTGTGATGCTTCAGTGCTTCCGTCTTTACTCTGGTTTTGCATCAGAAAGTCAAACAGAAAGTTGTCAAACATGCAGTTCGTGTAAAACTTGAATTTGTGCAGCCAGCTCTTTGTTAGACTGGCCGAACAAAACCTATGCTTCAATATTTGGATCAATGGGGATTGACTCACTTTTTTAAAGTTAACTAAATGCTATCTGGCCACTTTGATTTGATTGGGATTTGCTGTGTTTTTTTGAGCCAGCACCTAGTGGTCAGTTAAGGAACTGCAACAAGAACGACCCACTGACTGACTTGATCCAGACTCTCAGTGTGAAGTTTGACCCTGTCTTTATACACTGCACGGCAAAAAAAAGGTCATAAACTCTAATATTTCGTTGGACCACCTTAAGCTTTGATTACGGCCCGCATTTGCTGTGTCATTGTTTCGATAAGCTTCTGCAACGTCACCAGATTTATTTCCATTCAGTGTTGCATTAATTTTTCACCAAGATCTTGCATTGATGATGGTAGAGTCTGACCGCTGCTCAAAACCTTCTCCAGCACATCCCAAAGATTCTCAATGGGGTTCAGGTCTGGACTCTGTGGTGGCCAATCCATGTGTGAAAATGATGTCTCATGCTCCCTGAACCAGTCTTTCACAATCTGAGCCCAATGAATCCTGTCATTGTCATCTTGGAATATGGCCGTGCCATCAGAGAAGAACAAATCCATCGATGTAATAACCTGGTCATTCAGTATATTCAGGTAGTCAGCTGACCTCATTCTTTGAGCTCATACTGTTGCTGAACCTGGACCTGACCAACTGCAGCAACCCCAGATCAGAACACTGCCCCCACAGGCTGGTACAGTAGGCACTAGGCATGATGGGAGCATCACTTCATCTGCCTCTCTTCTTATCCTGATGCTCCCATCATTCTGGAACAGGGTCAATCTGGACTCATCAGACCACATGACCTTCTTCCATTGCTCCAGAGTCCAATCTTTATGCTTCCTAGCAAACTGAAGCCTTTTTTTCCAGTTAGCCTCACTGATTAGTGGTTTTCTTAAGGCTACACAGCTGTTCAGTCCCAATCCCTTGAGTTCCCTTAGCATTGTGAGTGTGGAAATGCTCTTAATTCACTATTAAACAGCCCTGAGTTCTACTGTTGTTTTTCTTTGATTTGATCTCACCAAATGTTTAAGTGATCGCCGATCACGATCATTGAGGATTTTTTTCCAGCCACATTTCCTCCTGGAAGACGATGGGTCCCCACTATCCTTCCAGTTTTAAATAATGCGTTGGACAGTTCTTAACCCAATTTTGGCAGTTTCTGCAACCTCCTTAGATGTTTTCTCTGCCTTTGATCTGACCCTTCTCAAACAGGCTAACATCTTTTCCACGACCACGGATGTGTCTTTGACATGGTAGTTTAGGAAATGAGAAGCAGCTCATTGCACCAGTTGGGGTTAAATAACTTGTTGCCAGCTGAAAGATAATCGCCCATGTAGTAATTATCCAATAGGAGGCTTGGACCTATTTGCTTAGTTAAATCCAGGTGGTGACTTTTCTTTGGCCAGGCAGTGTATTTTAAAGGTTTAAACTGATTATGAGCTGAAGATGACCAGGTCCTCTGATTGGACAGTTTGATTTGGGACTGAGTCGTGACTATTTAGAGACGGGGTTTACAGGGTGACAGATTTTAATCTACAACTACAAGCTTTTTTTATGCTCAGAATATTTTTCCGTTTAATTTGAGCTCATGCATTTTTATCTATTACCGTATAAATAAGATCTAAAGTATCATCAGATTATCTACACAAGTCCTGAATGGAGAAAAAGATAATCTGAGATCTCATCTGTGCTTGAGGGAAGCTGTGGAGCAGCTGTGTCCGTCCTGCATCGTGACAGCATCTCGCTCCTCGTGACTCTTGCAGGGTTCCTGGAGAAGAACCGGGACAGCCTCCACACCGACATCATCCAGCTGGTCCACTCGTCCAAGAACAAGTTCATCAAGCAGATCTTCCAGGCTGATGTCGCCATGGTGAGGGCGACGTTAATCCGTTTAGATGTCACCGCGTGTGTTTAACGGTTCTTCTCTGTCGTTGTGCCAGTGAGCAGAGGCCTCTTTAAATGATCATGTGACTCTCACCTTCTTCAGGTGTTCTGTTCTTCCTCTCACTCTGCTGTTTCTTCTGTTTCTTCCATCTTTTCCTCTAACATCAGTTTCTGTGTGGCTATCAGCAGCCCAGCACCCCCGCTCCCAAGGTAATCAACAGGCTTCAGTGTGTGTGTTTTAAACGCCCAGCATCCCTCTGCTTCTTTAAGCAGGTGTACAGCCTGAGTGTAGCCCCGATGACGGGGGACTGGTCACATGACGGTGTAGAGGAGTTTTATTTGTGTGCACCCCATCTTTGTTGTGGTTGTCAGCGTGTCTTTTTCACTGTTAAAGGAACACCAGGGAGTCTCCTCATGTTGAAATATCAGTCTCAGCTCCATTTTGGGGAATATTTGATCAGTTTCGTCCAGCTCTGGCAGCCTCCCGTCGCTCCTGTGGGCAAAAATCAGCCAAAGCATCCTCCGACTCCGACGTAGCTCCGGGTCACAGACTCAGACTGGTCTGTTGTGAGAACGGCTCGTCGTTTCGCAGAATCGGTAACTAGGGATGTGAATCTATTACTGTCTCACGATTCAATTCGATTCCGATTTTTGGGGCCACGATTTGATTCGAACAGTTTTATTCATAATGATTACTGATCATGATCTGCTCCCATTTTATTTGCAAGTGTCTTTTTCACATTTATTAAGTTTTAAACATTTATCCATGGAATTGTTGCAGCTGTTACATTAAAGCAATATCAAATACCGCTGAAGTAACAAAAATAAAAGTGCCTATTTATTGAAGAAATAGTGCAGTTAAAAATGCTGCCTTTTAAATTCTGAGGAAAGCACCTTTTACCAAAAACAGTGTGTAGTCCTTAACTCTAAGGGCCCAATCTTCCGCCAAACCTCCTAAAGCTGCTATTAAGGGATAGCGGGTAGCGGGAGGGGCGTTTCCACGCAAAAAACGCAATCTTCCACCTCCATAAACCCGCGATCTTACCTGCGCTAACCGCTACATTATGCATAGGAGTGGTTAGGGCGTAGCCAGCAGTAGCCATTGCCTTTAAGAGCAGGTTGCGGGTAGCGGCTAGCTGGAGGTGTACGATCGGGTCCTAAGTATCGCTCACTATTTTTTTTTTTTTTTGCCCGCTTGAAGCTGGCAGAGAGCTTCCTTGGTCTGCAGCTGACTCTGACACTGCTCCGTGTCTTAGATCTCTGGCTGATTCCTCGTAAAATGAGACCAACCATTTGTTGTGCTGCTAAAGGGCTTGATCTTAGTTTTGCAATGCTTGCACGCTGTTTGCTTCACGTCCAGCTGGGGGTTTCCGGGCATCCGGTGAAAACAGAAATGACACCAAAATTTAACTTTTTGTAAAGAGGGAGCCGGTTGGATCTCCTTTCCTCCATCTTTGTTTTGGGTTAGGGTTAGGGTTAGCACGCACGTTCCAGAACCAGCTGTGTCGTGACATCAAGACGTCCTGCATAGTTACAAAATGGTTGCAGACAGCCAGCGGATTTTTAAAAAAATCAATTTTGAGACATTTTGTATCGATTCTGCGTTGTAGCAAATAAGAATCACGATTCTTATGCGAATCAATTTTTTTTTGGCACACCCGTATCGGTGATCCTATCTAACAGCCCCAGATGCAGCAGTGATGACTGGTTGAGACTGGTGCTGCCACCTAGTGGATCCAGTTTTGGTGGTTCTCAGGTCGCCCCTGTAGGGATGCTGATTGGAGGTCCAATGACTTTCTCTGTATTCTGTGAACATTAATGACTTCATACACTGAAAATGATTAAATCTGTAAACTGCTTAACTATTTTCCTGCGCTAATTTTCACAGAGGCGAACTTTTCTCAGTTTCAGCGTTTGATATGTTGTCTTAATGTATTTAGTGCAATAATTATCTGCAAAAATGTCAATTACTTGCAAATCCTTGTGTTTTGTTTTCATTCTGCCTCAGTGTCCCAGTGTTTCCCTCCAATTATTGACCATTAGATGTTAAAACCCTAACAGAAGTGTAAACCTGTATGGCAGAGTTGTATCAACGAACAGTGTGTGTGTGTGTGTGCGTGTGTGTGGGTGTGTGCGTGTGTGTGTGTGTAGGGCGTAGAGACCAGGAAACGCTCTCCCACTCTGAGCAGCCAGTTCAAACGTTCCCTGGAGATGCTGATGAGGACGCTCAGCGTGTGTCAGCCGTTCTTCGTCCGCTGTGTGAAACCCAACGAGCTCAAGAAACCGATGGTGGGTGTTTCTGTCCTCAGCTGCAGAGTCGAACAATAAAACCATCCTCAAGGTCACACGGCTCTTTCATTGAGCATCCTTTTCTAAATGCAAAAGATTAAGGTCAAAATGTATAAAAGATGAGCACATTAAAACAAGGAGTGGACAGAAGTAAAGGTTTCAGATTGAGTCCTAAGAGTGGTATTTAGTGGTATTTAAAAAGGTCGATTAAACTCAACTTTGAAATGTCAGCATTTCCATTCGGTCGAGTCCAAATATTTAAAATGATCCAAACGCTAAAATGTCCAAAAAGTTTTTCCCTTAGCAACGGCCCGAGACCGCTTGTAGTCCAGGAGGTGACCTCTGGTCTCTGGTCTCTGGTCTCTAGTCTCTAGTCTCTAATCTCTAGTCTCTGGTCTCTAATCTCTAGTCTCTGGTCTCTGGTCTCTAGTCTCTGGTCTCTAGTCTCTAGTCTCTAATCTCTAGTCTCTGGTCTCTAGTCTCTAGTCTCTAGTCTCTAGTCTCTAGTCTCTAATCTCTAGTCTCTGGTCTCTAGTCTCTAGTCTTTATCTCTGTCTCTTATTTATCTTTCTCTAATTCTAGTCTCTGGTCTCTGGTCTCTAGAGACTAGAAACTAGAGACTAGTCTCTGGTCTCTAGTCTCTAGTCTCTAGTCTCTAGTCTCTAGTCTAATTCTATGGTCTCTGGTCTAGGTCTCGGTTCTTGGTCTCTAGTCTCTAGTCTCTAGTCTCTAGTCTCTAATCTCTAAGTTCTGGTCTCTAATCTCTAGTCTCTGGTCTCTGGTCTCTAGTCTCTAGTTTCTAGTCTCTAGTTTGTCTAGTCTCTAGTCTCTAGTTTCTAAAGTCTCTAGTCTCTAGTCTCTAGTCTCTAAATCTCTGGTCTCTGGTCTCTGGTCTCTGGTTCTGGATCTGGTCTCTGTCTCTAGTTTCTGGTCATCTAGTCTCTGGTCAACAGGTCTCTGGGAGCCAGTGGCTCTGAACCTTTTAGGGGTCCTGGACCCCCTGCATGTTTTTGATCAAACTCTGAGGACCCCCTGTTACTCTGTAGGTTTGGGGGGGGGGGGGGGTAATAATCTATTTGACTATGAAACAGTCAGAAGATTGCCTTTTTAAATTGCATATGGCATTATTTCTCTTTAGCAAATATGACTTTCAGTTGCCCATTTCCAGAACAAAAAAATTACAAACTAGAAAAGCAGTCGGAGAGTCCGCGGACCTCCCGGCCAAGCACAACAATTCCCCCATATAGCGATTTACAGATTGTGATAAAATCCGCCTACTGGATCAGATCAGGATCAGCTTTTCAAATTTGAAGAGGTTTCGATTGTCAATCCCTGGTCAAATTTCATGGGAGTTTTGGGCAATAATTAACGGAGATATTGAAAAACAACATTTTCGGCCCCATTGACCGCAATGTTATCAAAATTTGAAAGTGATCCAAAATCAGGATTTTTCCGGATCACAGCCAAAATGAAATCAGTTCTTCCTTTTTTACATTTCTGACAACTCCTGAAAATTTCATCAAAATCCATCCATATCCATCCATAAATTCAAAGCTCATACCAGCATGAAAACTTTGTCTTTTGTGAGTTTGACTTGTTTCCATCAGGACCTTCAAAGGACAGTTTTTAAGTAAGGAAGAGCTTGACCTTTGACCCAATGTCAACGTTTCTGAGTATTAGAGGAGTTTGAGGGTTTTGTATGAGCTCTGTAATATCAGGCAGCATTCATTTAAGAATTATCCAAACAGCCAAATAAAACAACTTTCAGAGTCCAGCTGCTTTAAAGCTCCAAACCAGTTCAGAGTCACTTTCGGGGAGAAAAAGAGGGTCCCAGAACCACATGGAGACAATTCTGCTCTCTTGCTGTTTCTGTGCAGAAAAAAAAAAGGTTTGACGTCTGACTGTACTGTAACTGGTGCTTCTGTTTCTCCTCTTTCCTCAGTTATTTGACAGGGAGCTGTGCATCCGCCAGCTCCGCTACTCCGGCATGATGGAGACCATCCGGATCAGGCGGGCGGGCTACCCCATCAGATACAGCTTCGCTGAGTTTGTGGACCGTTACCGGGTCCTGATGCCTGGAGTCAAACCGGCTCACATGCAGGTCAGCGTGATGTCTGTTTGGTTTACGTCCCAACGTGGGACTGATGGTTCACGTTTCAGGCGTCGGCTGTGATCGGTTCGTTCCAGTCGTTCGTTCAGGGCTGCAGTCTGATTCCCGTACAGTCGATTTGATGTGGTATCTTCTTCACTGGTCCACGTGACGTTACTTTTCCACTCTTTGGTCTCCGTCCAGGAGGACCTGCAGGGGACGTCCCAGCAGATAGTCCTGGCCCGGCTGGGGAAGCACGACGACTGGCAGATCGGAAAACCAAGATCTTCTTAAAGGTTGCCCCCTTTTTTTCTTTTCTTTCTGCTGACTTTCAGTTCCCTCCTCTGTCCATCCCAGCGTTTACCTCCACCTGTGTGTGTAGATGTGTTCAGGGTGTTTCTCCCTCTGTGGGAGTTTTTTTACTTGCCATTATCCTTGATTTCAAATTCAAATATACTTTATTGATCCTCCAAGGGGGAAATTCAAGTTTCAAGTACACCAGACGCTGCAGTCTGGTGTATTTGAGGAGCTGCCGGCGTCCAGCGCTCCTTCTTCATGTCCCGGTCCTGTGGTCCGAGTGCTAACTCCAGTTAACAGCCGTTAAAACCAGTATATCTCCACAATGGTGAATCAAGTGAGAAATCTCCAGGTCAGAGGAGGAAACACTGATGAACCAAACTCCGATGAACCAAACTGTCTCTCAGTCCGGCAAGTGATGGAGCCGACCGCCCCAGAGCCCGGTTCATCATGCGGACCAGGTTGTTGGCGTCACCCCTGGTGGTGCCGGACCCCACCAGGTCTCCAGACCTGACTCACCCCGGCGTGCAGACTGCTGGATAGGGGCAGCATGCCGCTGCTGCCACGTCGGGGGCTCCCGCCCCGGCTCAGTTGACGCTGCAGCCCGGATCCAGTGACGGTGGTTGCCGCGGGTAGCAGTTCAGGATTAGCTTCCCCGAACCGGCCCCCATCAACACCATCCATGTCCGCGGCAGCACGTCTCCACCAGCCACAAGAGGACCGGTCCGCACCCGCAGACAGCATGTCAACACCCGACCACAAAATCACCACACACCGGGCACAAACTGGAGCGTCCAGCGTCGCAGGGATAAGTCCCCCGGAGCAGCAGCAAGTAGCCTCCATGCCAGGCGTCTCTGGGCAATATTGGATTTAATATTATAATTTTAATAGGGCTGGGCAAGTTAACGCGTTATTATCGTGTTAACTCATTAATTTATTAACGCCGACATTTATTTTATCGCACATGTTACTCACATGCTTTTGTTTTGAAAAGTCTGTAACTGGCTGCTCCAGAACCAGAAGACAATCGGCAGATTAGCGCATGCAAAAAGCTAAAACAGACATGGAGAACGGTAAAAATCCGTGAACTTTACAGTTCAGGTAGCAACTCAGGTAGCAATATTAACAATTCTGTCTGGAAAAAAAAAAAAATTCTAGACTGCAACAAACCTTTCACGTCATTACTCAATGTTCCATCAGATCTGCTCCATGTGTTCACTGTCCTGCTGTTCTCTAGCTGGTTACTTCAGTGTGGCTCCATCTAGTGGCACAGATGTGTAATGACAACAGAAAGTCCAATCCTCCATTATAAAACAAATTCAGTCCTGTGGCCTGTTTTTTCATTTTGTATTTTTGATCCAAGTCTAACAATGAAATATTTAAAAAAAAAAACAGGCATTTTTTTATTTTGAAAAACGTAATAAAATGTCACTTTTTCTTTTTTTTTTTTTTTTTTTTTTGATTGACAATTGAAAATGGAAAGAATGATTGATACACAGATTGGTAAAGTTACTGAACTTTAACATGGACATTTTCATTTTAAAGTTCTCACAGACGGAGGATTCAACAGAAACAAGGTTATTTGTAACAACTGACAAGTTGAACTCCCCGTTAAAAGTTTCTGCTGTTACCTCAGAAATTACCTGTTTTAATGTTCTGATTGTGCTGAGCCACAATCATTTTGTTGGATTTTGTTTGTAGACTTTTTTTTTATTTTCATAAAACAGGATGACATTAATGCCCTGGCAGTGGCATTAAGCTTTATTTTATTTGACATTTTTTAAGATGAGGTTTACACTAAATATGTGTTACTGACAAGTGCTGATGTTAAAAGTGTTTGAACAACAAATGTTATGGCATACACTACTTTTGAATTTATTATTTGATTTTGCATATACAATGCGATTAATCGTGATTAATCAGGGAAATAATGCAATTAATCGCGATTAAAAATTTTAATCGTTGCCCAGCCCTAAATTTTCGTTAATGATATTTGCTCGGGGGTCATGATCTGGGTCTCTGTAAAACACCTACAGACAGTTGACATTGTTACATACGCTATACAAATAAAATTGGATTGAATTGAATTAGTTAAAAATCAGCCTGCTGAGCCAGACAATAATGAGCTGTGATTAAAGGCTAATGACTTTTTCAAAGATCTTAAATGCTCCTTCAGCACTTGGCAACAATTAAGCAAACTATTTAACTAAATCTGCAATTCCTTGCTTTGTAATTTTTCCACAAAACCAGCCCAAACGATGATGATAATTGGTGTCATTATAATAGCTGCTTGTCTGTCTGGATGAATGTTTTAAAAGCTCAGTTTTATTTTCCACTTACACAGAGGCGAAGTGCTTTATATGACTGTCGATTGTTACAAGACAACAGTGAGTATAGAAACCTAACACGATGAAATAAAAGACAGAATAAAAGAAAATAAAGGCCAGGATGAGCTGGTGAGATAACAGATGTAAAACACTGAAGTACTTGACCGTCACCAGCGTGCCGTCCTCTAAGCTCCACTCGGGTTTCTCGAGGTTTTGGGGGTCCTTCAGGCTGCGGTGGGAGCTGTGCTGCCATGACATCAGAGCGTCCCCGAGCAGCTGATCCAGCAGGATCCTCCTGATCCAGCTCCTGGACCGGCTCAGACTCTCCTGACTCCGGTCTACGGTTGAGGATGCCATAGAGCCACTCCCCGGTCTTCTTCACTGCAGCTCGTATCCTCGTCGTCGTAGATGACGGGTAGAAAAATGCGTTGTGCATCCAAGTCTGCGGCTCAGAGGTGTTGTTCATGTCTTCTAAGCACTTCCTGGGAAGCTTTTCCCTCCAGATCCGTCTGACAGGCCCTTAAAACCTCTCCAAGAGATGCAATTAATATTTTTGAAATGTCCAAGTGTTAATGACTCCCTGAAAACGTTTTTGATTCTTTTCTTTCTTTTTTTTTTTTGTTGGAGTTGATCTGGTAAGTCCTGTTTTAGATGACGCTGAATGACCTGATGCCTCTTCTTTGTTCCCGTCAGGACCACCACGACATGCAGCTGGAGATCGAGAGGGACAAGGCCATCACTGACAAGGTCATCCTCATCCAGAAGACGGCGCGCGGACTGAAAGTGAGGTCAGGAACACTCGAGCACTTGAGTCTGGAGGACCCGTTGTCTAGAAAGATATTTATCTTCTGTACACCATCTATTTAGGTCTCTGAGTAGATGTGTTGTGTATATCCTTACCACCATCTGAAGGAAGTCTCACTCGTCTTTTCCTTTCTTTTCTTTTGAGAAAAGCCTCAGAAGTTCTCAGAATTCAAATTACAGGAAGTTTTGAGGCTGATCTTTGAGATATGAAACAGAAACCTGTTTCAGGTGACGGTGAACGCGTTAAAGCACAGGTGTCAAACTGATCCGTGAAAGGGCCGCGTGGCTGCAGGTTTTTGTTCCAACCATGCAGCAGCTCAGCTGACTTGTTTTAGTCAATCAACTAGTTGTCTTCACTAAAGGTCTAAACCAGTTCAGTTGATTGAATGAAACCAGTCAGCTGTGTTTCTGTGTGGTTGGAACAAAAACCTGCAGCCACGCGGCCCTTAAACGGATCAGTTTGAGACCCCTGCGTTAAAGGCCTGTCAGTAAACGTGACACCTGACTGCACACGTTTAACCTCCTGTTCATCAGCGAGGAAGAGACTCTGGATTCACGATTCAAAGTTGAATTTTCTTTTCCTTTACAGGACAAGCTACCTCCGACTCAGGAGAGCCGTGACGGTCATTCAGAAGGCCTGGAGAGGTTACCGATGCAGGAAGAACTACCAGATTGTGAGTCTGTGACGTCATCGACATGTAATCTAAGCTTCCAGTGGAAAAGCTTTGTAATTCCTCCCTGAGCTACCCCACATTCCCTAAACTTCTCCAATCAGGTGTTTCATGAGCCGTAAAGCAACCTGTGATAACGCCCGGCCTCTAAATCATGTTTCCCTCTTCCAGATGAAGTCGGGCTTCCTGCGCCTGCAGGCGGTCTGCCGGTCCAGGAAGTACTACAGGAGCTACCGGATCACCCGCCTCCGCGTCACTCTCATCCAGGCCCGCTGCCGGGGCTTCCTGATCCGAGAGGCTTTCTGGCGGCGTCTCCGTGCCGTGTTGACCATCCAGGCCTACACCAGGGGCATGATAGCCAGACGCCTCTGCCAGAGGCTGAGGGCAGAGGTAAACCGTTACTACGTTAACTACTGCCACTTGCATCTCATTGTTTGCGTGCCAGAAAGGGAGGGCCGCTGGTTCTGATGGAGGCGGGAGAAAAAGGATCCCGTGTCACACATCTGATGTGGTCGAAGGAAGCCGTGAGCCCGTGTTGTACCTGTTCATGTAACTAGATGGAGTTTATGGGGCTTCTTATGACCGCTGAGCTCTTTGGTTGACGTCAATATGAACGTCTCCATTACTGCCGCCATCAGGATCAATGCAGCTCTGATTTCAGGACTGACATTATTTGTGCTGTTAAAACATATATTTTTCATCTGCACTCACAATTACAGACTCTTATTGGTTGGATGATACTATCTTAGCTGTTCACCCATTTATTGGAATCTGCATTTTAATGATTGATCAATGAAAATTATAAAAATGAAAGAAGAGGCTTTAACTGTTGAGTGTTGATGTTGCATAGCTGGTCCACCAGAGGGCGCCCTGCTGCCACCTGTTGGCAACATGTTGAACCTCCACAGACTTTGATATATTCATCTGCTTGTTTAAAGTACCATTTGTTGTGAAAGTAAAACTAAACATCCATCCGGCTATAATTCATTAATTTGCTTTTAACTTTTTATTATTATTGCAATATAAATATTCCAACTGGACAAATAAAGAAATGAGGTTTGGTATGAACTTGAAGATGCCTTTTACAGACTCTCTGCGGAATTAAAGGGGACATATTATGCTGTTTTTTTTTCCATAAGCTGACACTGTTTCCTGAGATCTTAATGAAATGACTGCAGCTAGGGCTGTCCCGATACTATATTTTCACTTCCGATACGATAACGATATTTCAGCCTTGAGTATCGGCCTATACCGATATTAGCAAACTACAGATTAAACATACTTGGAATTATTTATTCTGTTGTGTGGAGTGTTAAAAAAGCGATATTCCCGATATTAAAAAGTGATATGACTCAAACAAGAATAATAGTCAACAACAGTAGTATTGGAGAACAAACCGTTTATTATTAGCATTTTTTTTTTTTTTAAGATTTTTTTCTGGCACTAGTGGCCTTTATTGACAGTGAAGAGACAGGAAGGGGGGCAGAGAGAATGGGGAAGACACGTGGCAAAGGGTTGACAACCGGGAGTCGAGCTCGCGACCAGCCGCAGGAGAACTGTAGCCTCTGTATATGGGCTGCCTGCTCTAACCACTACGCCACTGGGGCGGCCCTATTGTTAGCATTTTAAAAAACTGTGGAATAGAACAAAATTAATTGGGAGGCCCTGAACAATGAACCATATAACTTATAGTGGAAACAATTCAAAACAAATTAACAAGTTTACTGCACGTATCTTCTGAAAACAATCTGCAACGTAAAGTCAGCGTGGATCCAGTGTGCAGTCAGACTCAATAAAGACAGCGGACGATGCTCTGAGCTCCATATGTCGGTAGTGAAGCTAAGAGTGTTAGCTTTCTCCACATGTGCGGGAATATTCCTCTTTGTGCATCTGAAGTATAGTTTTGTCAGCAATATGGTAGTGGCTAGAGATAAAATAGCATGGCTCCAGGTGCTCAATTAAGGGTTTAAACCCGACATTACTCACCACCGACAGGCTGGTCATCAAGCACATCTTTTCTGTTATTGCCATCGCGATGGAGTTTTTCACACTTTGACAACCTTTCGGCCAGCGTTGGTTGTTTGAGGAAGGTAGTGTAAATGAGAATTTGGGTGTACTCTCACTTATAAGAATATACTATTATTGTGCACTGGTGAGGCAGTCAATCGGCTGTTAAACAATGTGCTGGACAACGACGGAGGTGCAAAGCGGATTTATTCTCCAAGTTGTGTACAATTCAGAGAGGTCATTCAACTCACATCACAGAATGCAGGATGATCATAAATGACAAATGGCAAAAGGTTAACAGTCATCTGAAGCATCACACAAAAAACAAGGGGACCTTGAGACGCTGTCTAGACGCCTACGTGTCAAAACTTAGCAACTTGATGGAGCCAGAACGATAACAAAACTGTGGCCTTCGGCAGACAGGAATCGAGACCAGAAGTCATGGACTCATGACACAGCAATTAAGGCCTCAAAATGCAGTTTTAATATTACTTATACGTCTTGCTGGTCTTTTGAAAATCGCCATGCTGTTGTTTGTGGTTCTTTTTCAAACGTGCTATGATGTTGGTCGTATTAAACTTCCCTGGTTTTGCGCCACGACGGGAAACTTGTCCACGACAAACTTTGCACTCAGCGACAGCATCTTTGTTGATCTTCAGGGAAAGTTACTGCCACACAGCTGACGTCATTTCTTCCTATGGCACATACGCTGTTACTGTTGTGGTCACGTGAGCGTTACATGCTAGAGCCGAGCACTCTTCTTTGGCGAGCGCACCAGGTGTGTTACCGCCACCTAGCGCTTTGTTGGAGTATAAACAGTCACCTATTTGCACAGGACAGACACGCCGGAGCAGAATGGACTGCTTTTTATTGGAGTGATGATATCGGAGACTTTACATGACGTCCGATATAATCCGATATTCTGTTTAAGGCTGATATCGGACCGATATCTGATATCAATATCGGATCGGGACAGCCCTAACTGCAGCCCACTCCAGATGTTCCAGACTTGGTACCACAGCGCCCTGTTCAGCCTTGTCTCCACAGCTTCGTATAAAGCAGCAGGGCTCAGAGGGTGGAGACATACTCCACCCGCCTCTTCAGCAGTTTTTCAAATGGATGATTTCAGATTTACAGGACACACTTCCACAGTAGCAAACGCAGAAATATACCATATTTCCTCCAATAAACGCTCCCTCCTTGATAATCGGTGAAGCTCCTGCACACTCTTCCAATCATCTTTAAACCTCTGCAGCAAAGCGCTTGTCATTTTTCTCAGCAGTCTCGACGTCTTTCAGTCTAAAAGATACTGTGTGCTTCTTGGACGACATCTTTACAACGACTGCGCGTCTCTGATGGACTTGTTACTAGAGCTGAGCAATTTTATCGATTCTGTGATATATATATCGATATTTTATTTCCCCAGAGTATCGAATTTCAGCCACGAGAATCGATATTCTAAGCTTCTTTCTAAACCCCCGTGTCCCACCTTTAAAAGCTTGCAAGCAACAATTTGCATTGTTTAAATAAATGAAACTATTTTTCTCAACAAATCTTTTATTCATTTTGTCCAGCATTTGCAAGCTGCCTGTCAGCCATATAATGTGTAATTAATGCTTTCAGTTCAGTTAATTCAAACAAAGTCATTGGAACACTCACAAGATGTCACCAAAATCACTTTGTCCCTTTAAAATCTTTCAGAAAATGATGTAAATGTATTGTAAGATGAATATCGATATATATCGTATCGTGAGCCGAATATCGTGTATCGCGAGATTAGTGTATCGCTACAGCCCTACTTGTTACGATTACATTGTAGCGTAGCGTCAAAGGTACCATAACTGTACTTTCTAACGCAACGATTGTGACGTTGTGAGAAGCAGCGGGAAATAAAAGGTGTTATGGCCAGAAAATAACGTAAAACCATTTGAGATTTTAATCTGCGAGGTTGTGTAAACGATGGCTGTTGAAACAGACGCGTTTATTAGGAGAAATGAGGTGTACTGGACAGAAATAAACAAGGAGCTGTATGATCTGGGTTTGTGATGTCACTGCGCCCCAACATTTTGAACCGCTCACTGACTCACTATACTTTTGCCATCAAAGTGAATGATGGTGTAACATTAGGACGTCAGACGCTCACTTATATGTTTTTCATAATATGTCCCCTTTAACTCATTTCTTTAGTTATAGAATAAGGTTATAATTTGGCTTTTCTGTAGAAATGTTCCTTGCTATGATGAAAAAAAAGCTTACAGTATGTCCAGTTTTCAACATAAAGTTTTTTTAAGGAGTGAATGTGGACGATGAGATTTGTCACCATGAAACCCTTTTTTTTAAAGATGCTATTTTTTAAATGTGTTTGTGGAAAACCGATTGTACGTCCGTCTGTGAACACGGAAATGTGTGTGAGCTCTTTGCTTGTGTTTGCACGTTATTTTATTGTCATGTTCTCACGGAGACCTGAATAAATGATCCTGTTGTTTAAATGTCTGCTTAATCTCAGTTTGTTATTAACTTGAGCCTTTTTCAGGAGGTCGAGCAGCTGGCTGACCCGAACACACTCCAGTCTGCTGCTGTTGCATGTTGTACGAATGACATCTTTAATCTCTGCAGCATTTGTTTCATTGGCTGCTTATATGTTACCATATAAAGTTCATATGTTCTGTTGCATCTATTATCAGCGCCAGTGACCAGGTAAAAGTACCCAGCACCTCTCAGCCTGTGTTCCTCTACTGCTGCCGTCCCCTCACGTATTTCTACATCTGTAATATTTCCCTGCACCTGCGCATCTTCTGGTTCCAAACAGCCAAACTGTCGAGTTCCCAGCAGAGAAAGTCAGATGGTGGTTGAAATGCACCGGGCCTGCCCCTGTGAACCCGTCTCCCTCTGTCTCCTCCTCCCCCCCTCACCTGCAGCTGCAGCGCCGCCTGGAGGCCGAGCGCCAGCGCCTGGCCGAGGAGGAGCAGCTGCGCAACCAGATGACGGTCCGGCGGGCCAAGGCGGAGGCCGAGAGGAAGCACCAGGAGCGGCTCATCCAGCTGGTCCAGCAGCAGGAGGAGAGGGAGCGGGAGGAGAAGGAGGAGGCCAGGAAGAAGAAGGAGCTGCTGGAGCAGATGGAGAGGGAGAAGGAGCAGCCCGTCGACCACTCCGACATGGTCGACCGTATGTTTGGCTTCCTCGGGGACTCCGGGCCATTGCCAAACCAGGACGGACAGGCGCCAGCTGGTTTTGAGGTATGCAAGCTGAGAGCATTTATGGAGAAGGATTTATAGTAGGGATGCACGATAACTGTTTTTTAAAACCGATACCGATAACCGATAACTTTCAGCTCCTAAAGGCCGATACCGTTAACCGATAACTTTCAGCTCCTAAAGGCCGATACCAATAACCGATAACACACACATATACCTAAGATCATTACATCAATACTATGAACAAAATCAAAAATAGTTTTGACTTTTTAAATGAACAGATATTCATTTTTTCCAAAGAAAAACTACTGGGAAGCCTCTCAAACATTTGAGAGGCTTCCCAATAGTTTTTCTCACACCTACACTTAAATAAGGTTCATTACTGACTGATATAAAAAAATAAAGGCTTCTTGAACTGATGGAAATACATGCATCAGAATTACTAACTGAAAAAGCATTTAAAGGATTTTGACTTGTGGTTCCATTTAAATTAATACATTTAATTAAAGTAAATGATTTTTTAATCTTATGGAAGCTTTAGATAAGAGTAATTGAGGGAGAGGGGAGGGCAGACTGCTGCTGGCTTGCGCACGTTAGCATTAGCTTCCGTTAGCTCACGTTAGCGCGATTTCAAAACTCCATGGAAGCGATTGTTATGTTGTAGGTGGCTGATCAGGTTTTACGTATTAAAGCTTGTGCTTCCCTCCTCGTAGAATTCACTCGGAGGATTTGTCACAAATAACCACCAAACTATCTTCTTCTGAAACTTTAACGAAGTTCCGCGCCACCATGGTTGTTGTGATCAGCGCTGTGCTGCAGGCTGCATTCAAGGTGTAACGTAAATTCCCACGTTCCCTCATTTGCTAGTCGTTCTTTCAGCCTTTTCTATATTTTTTTCTTTTTTTATGTGTAACATGTGGGAGAATATTGCAAATATCAATTCAAGTCAGCAACTACCAAAATTATGACCGAGTTAACGAGTTGTTTTCTGGCATGAGGGGGTATTCTTGATTTTCCTTACTGAGAAATCGTTTTTCTGATTATGCCGACGTCACTTGAACATAACATTCACTGCCGGTCATTCAAGGTTCAGAGGGAGTGAGGCACTGCCGTGTTGACAGAAATATATGTTACTGGGCTATTCGTCGTGATATTGGACTTATCGAGACGACGTCATTATTTCCTGTTACTGGCCCGATAGTTATCTTGCACCCCTAATTTATAGGATCCAGAAGTAGCATTTAGAACCTCATCAGCCATTACATACTACAAACGAAACCAGTAGTTCACCATGTGCCAACCTTTAAAAAAGTTTTTTAAAAGAAGCCTGCAGGAGCTTGCGTTAAAGCCACTGTATGTAGCAATACCAGCTCTGGCCACATGGGGGCATGCAGATCTGCCTGTGTTGGCAAAAGAGTCACCAACAATACAGTCCTAATGAGCGGGACCAATCAGGCTCATCGTCTAACGTCCCACTTTAATCCCACATTCATATGGTCAGAAGTAGGGGTGAGTATTGGCAAGGACCTCACAATACGATATGTATCATGATACTTGGGTCACAATATGATATTAGCACGATATCACAATATATTGCGATATTCTACTCCAGTTAATATCAAAATTAAAAGTAGAGATGAAAAATCAAGTTGCTGTATATGTTCATCAGATGATATTGATCATTCAGAGGACAAATTGAGTCAAAACTATTTGCCTCAAAACTATTTATTTATTGTTTATTATTAGTGTTTTTGCACATTTAAGTGACCATTACAACATACTGACAGCATTGTAAAAAAAAATTGATATTAGGAGCTGAAAAATCGATTTTATATTCGGCGGCTGAAAATCGCAATATATTGCCAAATTGATTTTTTTTCACACCCCTAGTCAGAAGTGGTATTGCTACATAGAAGGGCCACTTTAAATTACAAAACCTGACGAGACTCATAAAGGGTATCACAGCAGCCTCGCTGAGCTACATGATTTAACAAAGAGATCAAGAGAAACAACGTGAATATTGATTACTGGGCTGAAAGTAACATCACCAAAGACTCAAACGTTACATGGTGTGTGTGAGTGTGTGTCTGGTGAATAAATAATGCGCTATAAATATGTATTATTTTTCTTGGTTCTTAGTTTTGAGGCAGCGTGCTGCTTGGGCCTACGTGAGGGGAATGTTGGAAAATAGTTGTGCAGGATGAGACAGAGGTCTCCTTGTGTTAAACAGAATTACTTAAACTCTTAAAATTTCACCGTATCAAGTTCAAACAACATCTCAAGAAAAGAGACCTCCAGGAACCGAGGTCAAGCCAAGGTTCAGCTGCAGGATTATATCTTTCTAACCCAACAGAGGAGTGAATGACTGTTAAAACTTGTTGATCCAGGATCTTGGTCCATTTGAGTAGTGGTTCATGGACATTCCCACATGAGTCTTTTACGTACAGCCCACCCCTGCCCCGCTATAATTGGTTCGGTACGTTCTGTACCGGAGAAAATGGCTGTTCATATGGGGGAGTACCAGACACTTATTCTCAGTGTTCATGAGAATAAGGAGCAGGTGAGATGAGTGGGAAGTGGATCTTCATGAACTCTTTGAGATAACGTGGAGGGAAGAGCGGGGAGAGTGACGCCACGCCTACATGTGCCTCCTCAGGACTTGGAAAAGACGCCTCGTGGCGAGGAGGCGGAGGAGGAGGAGGAGGTGCTGAATGAAGCGCCGCCGTTACCTGAAGAGGAGGAGGAAGACTTGTCCGAGTACAAGTTCTCCAAGTTTGCTGCCACCTACTTCCAGGGAGTTTCCACTCACACCTACATCAGACGACCGCTGAAGCAACCTCTGCTTTTTCACGAAGACGAAGGAGACCAGCTGGTGAGACTGGACGCATTTACTGCAGACATTCTGCTACAGCGTCTTTTCTTTTTATGAAAAGAAACTTTCTGTTTTTGAACATCTGTTGACAGAAATACATTTACAGTGTTCTCAACCATCTTCACATTCTTCCAGAACTGTAAAAATCCAAATAATAACCTTTTAAACCCTCCCCTGTCCTCCAGGCGGCTCTCGCCGTGTGGATCACCGTGCTGAGGTTCATGGGCGACCTCCCGGAGCCCAAATGTCAGATGGTCATCAACGACGGCAGCGAGAAGATCCCCGTCATGACCAAGATCTACGAAACGCTCGGGAAGAGGACGTACAAGAGGGAGCTGCAGGAGCTGCAGGTGGAAGGAGAGGTGAGATGACGGCAGGGCAGTTAGCGAGTTGGCGTTCAGGTCCGTTAGGTTGCCCACCAGGAAACTAAATGTCCTCACACGTTTGTGTCTCCAGAACAGCTCCATAGACACCCAGAAGAGGAACAGCGTCAGACATAAACTGGTGTCTCTCACCCTGAAGAGGAAGTCCAAGATCACAGAGGAGGTGAGACCCAAACCGTCAGCTCATCTTCAGCACCGAGACAGAACCGCACTGACAGCAGCTCATTGTGTGGTTTCCTATTAGTATTTATCCTTCTTTCTCCATCAGAGGTTCCCTGTTAATGGGGTTATGAAGGCAGAGATCACTAAAAACTAGGGCTGGGCAATGATTACAATTTTTAATCGCGATTAATCACATGATTTCCCTGATTAATCACGATTAATCGCATTGTATACGGAAAATCAAGTAATGAATTCGAAGTAGTGTAAAGGTCACTTTTATTTAAATGTTCTGCTGCCATATGAACTAAAGTGTCATAACATTTGTTGTTCAAACACTTTTAACATCAGCACTTGTCAGTAAAACATATTTAGTGTAAATCTCATCTTAAAAAATGTAAAATAAAATAAAGCTCATTGCCGCTGCCAGGGCATTAACGTCATCCTGTTTTTTTTAATGAAAAATAAAAAGTCTACCAACAAAATCCTGAGCCACAATCAGAACATTAAAACAGGTAATTTCTGAGGTAACAGCAGAAACTTTTAACGGGGAGTTCAACTTGTCAGTTGTTACAAATAACCTTGTTTCTGTTGAATCCTCCGTCTGAGAGAACTTTAAAATGAAAATGTCCTGTTAAAGTTCTGTAAATTTACCAATTCGTGTATCAATCATTCTTTCCATTTTCAATTGTCAATCAAAAATTTAAAAAAATTATTTTTGTTTTTTTAATCTAATACAAAAACAAAATAAATGCCTGTTTTTTTCATAATTCAATTTTAGACTTGGATCAAAAATACGAAATTAAAAAACGGGCCACAGAACTGAATTTGTTTTATAATCGAGGACTGGACTTTCTGTTGTCATTACACATCTGTGCCACTAGATGGAGCTGCACTGAAGTAACCAGCTAGAGCAGTGGTTCTCAACTGGTAGGTCGCGACCAAAAAGTGGGTCGCAGACTCGTTTCCAGTGGGTCCCGGGGCTTTGCCTGGGGAAGGAAATGCTTAAAAAAAAAAAGTGTCATTCATACTCCATAACAGTAGATGGCGATAATGTCCATGTTAAAGTTCGGTAACTTTACCAATCCGTGTATCATTTATTCTTTCCATTTTGAATTGTCAATCAAAAAAAAAAAAATTAAAAAGTGACATTTTATTTTGTTTTTCAATTTTTTAATCTAACACAAAAAAAGAAAAAAAAATCTTGTTTTTTTTTATATTTCAATTTTAGACTTGGATCAAAAATACAAAATGAAAAAACGGGCCACGGGACTGAATTTGTTTTCAATATTTAATTGTCCAGTTTACGTGACCCAGAAATGTCTTTGTGCGGCAGTTCAGGTAGCATGGCAGCGCTGGAATCACATACTATAATATTTGCAATATTGTGAAAATCTGAATGAAAACTCATATTTAGATCGAACCAAAGCCTCTCCAGCTCTGCGTCTTCTCCTCAGATCATGATGAGTGCAGAATCTTCTGATGCTCATTTCCAGCATTGCAGGACACCCAGGACGATATTTTAATCTAGAAGTAATGTTCTTAAAAATGGAGGTCGTTTTATAATCGAGGGATATACTTTCTGTTGTCGTTACACATCTGTGCTCTGAAGTAACCAGCTAGAGAACAGCACGACAGAGAACGCATGGAGCAGATCTGATGATAAATGGAGAAATGACGCGATTCTCTTGAACAAAGGGGTTTGACAGTTTTGTTGTTGTCGACTTTTTTTTTTTAGACAGAATTGGTAATATTGCTACCTGAGTTGCTACCTGAACTGTAAAGTTCACTGCTTTTTACCGCTCTCCATGTCTGTTTTAGCTTTTCTGCATGTTTACCTGCCAATTCTCAGCAGCCAGTAACAGACTTTTCAAAACAAAAGCATGTGAGCAACATGCGTTAACGCATGATAAAATAAATGTTGGCGTTAATAAATTAATGCCATAATAACACGTTAACTTGCCCAGCCCTACTAAAAAGATGAAACTTTTAAAAACACCTGAAAGTATTCGAAGGTTTTATCCTGATTTCTATCGTCTGTGGCAGGTTGCCAGGAGGCTGACGGAGGGGGGGGACTACGCCCTCCAGGGAAACAGCATGCTGGAGGACCGACCCACCTCCAACCTGGAGAAGCTTCACTTCATCATCGGGAACGGCATCCTACGGCCTGCCCTCAGGTAGGCAGCTTCGCCGAGCGGGCGACTGCAGCCCTGGAAGTCTGGGTGCAGCTTGAATTTCTTGGGTGAAAGAAAATCCTGAAGTGTTCCTGAAATGATGAATGAGAATGTAAATGCGGAGTTTCTCCTGCAGATGGCGACACAGGAACATTTGAGTTTATTGTAATGAGTGTCTCTTTGAATATTCTTATGATTTGTTGGAATTCTGTTTAACTCGATTCATTTGAAGAGAAGAGATGTGTTAATGCAGGCGAGAGGAGCAGCCAATAAGCCTAACCCCTAACCCTAAATGGGATAACCCCAGAAACGTATCTAGAGAAAATCCAAAATGGGAAAAGCTTCATAAAGAAGTCAGACACTCCGTAGACATCATGTGAGTCTGTGGGATCTCCTGGTCTGATTGAGATGTTGCCGATTTTTAATGCTCCCATCTTTAATCCATCCATCCATGGTTTATAGCTGCTTATTCCTGTGCTGAGGTCCATTCTTAATTCAGTTCAACTCCTTTTATCCTTGTAAAGGATGAATGTGCTCAGATAAAAGATTTACAGACAACAGAGAGGTCAAGAGAAAAGACCAGTGATATTTGTAGCTTTGCTTCAAGAATCATCGCGACGTGCCGCTCCATCACCGTTCCACCGTAATAATGAAAGGGTCATGAATATTTATCCAGAAGCTTATCTACATCTGGGTCGGCCGGTTACGATTCAAATCTGTCTTTTGGATGTCTCAGGGATGAAATCTACTGTCAGATCTGCAAGCAGCTCACCCAGAACCCGTCCAAGAGCAGCCACGCCCGTGGATGGATCCTGCTGTCGCTCTGCGTGGGCTGCTTCGCCCCCTCCGAGAAGTTCGTCAAAGTAAGAAACTCACTTCTTCAGGAAGGTCGCCAGCTGTGAGGTGATCCAACAGTTAGGACCGCAGCTGTAAGAGCTTCCAGGACGCTTCCACGTAACAGTTTGGTCTGATGCCGTCTGCATGTCACCTTGATGGGAAACAAATCTCTTCAAAGTAACGCAGATGTCCACCTGGATTTAACTAAGCTTTTTTTTTTTTCTCTGTGTTTCTGCCGTCAGTATTTGCGGACATTTTTGAACAACGGTCCCCCCGGTTATGCTCCGTACTGCGAGGAGAGGCTGAGGAGGACATTCGTCAACCTGACGCGGACGCAGCCGCCATCTTGGTTGGAGCTGCAGGTACAGAGCCTGAGTCATGTGATCACTTGGAGACTGATTGAAAGCAGTGGGTTCAGATTGTAACCAGGGTTATAATAGTTTTGGATTTTCCATTAGTTTTAGTTTTTATTTAGTTTTTAGTTTAGTTTTTCAAATTCAGTTAGTTTTAATTTGTTTTTAGACCAGTGTTGCTAGTTTTTATTCGTTTTTGTTTTGAAATACTTAGTTTTAGTTTAGTTTTTATTAGTTTCAGTGTTAGTTTTAGTTTTATTTTGTAAATTAGGGTTGTAATTTTGGTTGGAGTGAAGCACTGAACTTTTTGAAGGCTATAGTATCAGATAGTCGTGTTTACATTCTGGTCTCAATAAACATATTTATCAATGCGTCTTCCCACTTGTGGTGTTCCTGCGTATTTACTGACCAGCAGCTATCTGGTCTCCGGTGGAAACAGTCCATTATAGTTGCTGTTTTCTCCCGTTCCTTCCCAACACTGACTGGCCTGCAGCTGTAGCTTCTTTCCAGGGGGCTAGCTGAGGCTAGCTTATCCAGCTAGTCTTGGTTAGCCTTCTAGTGCAAGCTTTTCAAATGGACTTTCAGATTTGTGGGTTTTTTTCCCCTTGAGAAGTTTTCCACACATTGTATCACCTGCTTCTACAACAAGACACTTATTTTTATCATTAATACAGTCATAGTCAAAGAAATCCCAAATAGGACTGTACCGCTTTCTCCCAACTTTTGCCGCAGCCATCACTGCTGATCACCTTTTTTTTTTTTGCGGTTGTTGTTGTACGACGGAGCGAAGTTAATAGATTTCAAAAGTTTATGAGAAAAAAAAATTACAAATACAAAAACGAAGGAAGTTCTTGATATTATTATAGTTAATTTTAGTTCGTTTTATAAACACATAATACCGTTTCAGTTAGTTATTGTTTTTTTTAAAAACTCTCGTTTTTATTTTATTTCAGTTAACGAAAATGTTTTTTCAATTCTAGTTTTCCGTTATTTTGTTCATTTTCGTTAACGATAATAACCTTTATTGTAACATGTTTTAGTTTGTTGACTGGTTGTGGTTCTCTGATTGAACTAAGCTGGCCTGGAAGAAGTGAGGTGTTTTGTTGCTAAAGTTGAGGCTGAAGGCATCATCAGAGGTTCATTCTGCAAGTTAGCTGTGGCTAATGAGAAACATGTTATTTGGGACATATTGATGCGTTACTGTTAAACATGTTGGTGGTGGATAAATACTTGAATCTGATGTCTTCCACTAGGAGTGTGAAAAAAAAATCGATTTGGCAATATATCGCGATTTTCAGCCGCCCAATATAATATAGCTCCTAATATCGATTTTTTAGGAAAATTCATGTATTCATGTATTAGACGGATTGTGAAAACTTAAATGTGCAAAAACACTAATAATAAACAATAAATACGTTGTTTTGAAGCAAATAGCTTGTCCTCAGATGATCAATATCATCTGATGAACATATACAGCATCTTGATTTTTCATCTCTACTTTTAATTTTGATATTAACTAGGTAGAATATCGCAATATATCGTGATATTGTGATAATATCGTATTGTGACCCAAGTATCATGATACATATCATATTGCGAGGTCCTTGCCAATACCCTATCTTCCACTCCTCAGGCCACCAAGTCTAAGAAGCCCATCATGCTTGCCGGTCACGTTCATGGACGGCACCACCAAGACCCTGCTGGCGGACTCGGCCACCACAGGCCAGCGAGCTCTGCAACGCTCTGGCGGACAAGATCAACCTGAGGGATCGCTTTGGCTTCTCGCTGTACATCGCTCTGTTTGACAAGGTACGATTCGGTTCCCGCCGTTACCGCGCGCTAAAGGGGCCCGGTCAGGGCTGCGAGACGTGACGAAGGCTGTCTCCCTCAGGTGTCGTCGCTGGGCAGCGGCAGCGACCACGTCATGGACGCCGTGTCGCAGTGTGAGCAGTATGCGAAGGAGCAGGGCGCCCAGGAGAGGAACGCCCCCTGGAGGCTGTTCTTCAGGAAGGAGATCTTCAGCCCCTGGCACAGCCCCGCCGAGGACTACGTCGCCACGAACCTCATCTACCAGCAGATCGTCCGAGGGGTGAAGTTTGGAGAGTACCGCTGTGAGAGGGTGAGCAGCAGATGTCCGTACGACTGTCTGGGCCAACAGCCACTCAGAAGGGTCGATTTCCATTCACCTAAACAGCTGAAAATGTCTTATACTTCAGTTCAGGTGCTGCTGATCATCAGCAGATGTTTTAGTGAAGATCTGGAACAATCAAGCGTGTGTCAACACAATGCCAGGAGGAAAAGACAGAGGCAGTGGTCTTAGAGAAGCATTTTTTTTTTTTTTTATCTGGAAAGAGTTACAAATAGGGATGTGAAAAAAATCGATTTGGCAATATATTGTGATTTTCGGCCACCCCATATAATATCGATTTTTCAACTCCTAATATCGATTTTTTTCAAAAACACTAATAATAAACAATAAATAGGTTGTTTTGAAGCAAATAGTTTTGACTCAATTTGTCCTCTGAATGATCAATATCATCTGATGAACATATACAGCAACTTGATTTTTCATCTCTACTTTTAATTTTGATATTATCTGGGTAGAATATTGCAATATATCGCGATATCGTGATATTGAGATAATATCATATCGTGACCCAAGTATCATGATACATATCGTATTGCGAGGTCCTTGCCAATACTCACCCCTAGTTAGCCATTTCTGGAGTTTGATGTTCTAAAGTGAGAAAAATTCTTAGAAATGTAGGATCAATAGAGGGCGCACTAACTTTTGCACAAGACTTGACTTCACAAAGCCTCTCCTGAATTCCTTTTAAGCTGTCGTTCGTAATGAAAGTAATACTCCGTGTTCTTTTATATGGTGCTATTGACTAAAAGCAAAAGTCAATTAAAGAGTTTAATACAATCATGAAATACAAAGATTCAAATGCCATGCAGAATATTTTAATCGGCCGATGCTACACCTCCCTGTCACCACAAAGAGATGCCAGGAAAATGCACACCGATGTTAAATTGTCCCCAGTTCTTAAAAGATCCAGCGGAGGCGGATCCTTGGTTCTTCTGAGTTAATTGCTCTTTGTCTTCGAGTCCAGATGGTAAACAGCAGGTTCAGACACATGTGGTTGTTTTGTTTGTCTAGGAAATGAGATGTCCTTCAGATGTGTTTATCTATGCTGTCACAGACTTTTGGGGGTCAAGAAGCCAGGATGTTCGAGCCGTTTAAATTATAAAACCTAAAGCTGAGGAACTCACGGTCATAAAAGAAAACTGGACTCTTACATGCAATAAAGTTTAGTTTTAACAGTTAAACAGTTTTCTCAGTTAATTTTAATCCTAACAGTAACATGTCACACAGTCACGGAAGAATTTTTCTGTTTATCTGGGCCGTTTCGGGTCATATTTGAGACTTTACAGCTGTTCTTTTAAGTTTGTTGACCCTTGAGGATATTTTACATACAGTCACGAAAAAGTCAAGGGCTTTTACTAGCTTGCAAGTCCATTTGCAAGCTACTCTAACTCTTCTTCAGCTCAGTGTCTGGTCTCCAGCAGCTCCCAGATAAACGTTTGGCTCAAAGGTCTCTGGTTCTCAGCACACTAAAGCATCTGCATGGATCACAAATTTGCATCAGAACGCGTGACCTGCCCAATCCAGTGTGCTAAAATATGAGTTAAACTGTGTTGGTTTGTCTCATCCACATGACATCATCACATGATATCTCCTCTTCAGCTCCAGGAAATGATCAGAGTATGTCGTGTGTGTCTTAAAGGAGGATGATCTAGCAGAGCTGGCGTCTCAGCAGTACTATGTGGATTACGGCTCTGAGATCCTCCAGGAGCGCCTGCTCAGCCTCATCCCGTCCTACATCCCCGACAGAGAAATCACCTCTACCAAGACCGCAGAGAAGTGGGCTCAGCTCATCATCGGCGCCCACAAAAAGGTAACCTGCTGCTGCGGTGACCAAAACCACCTTGTCTCTGCTCTCTGTGTGGCAATACATAACCGTAAATCACCGTGCAGGGATTACACAATAAAAGGAGGCTGAACACGCAGAGGGTGAAGGAGGACGTGGTGGACTTTGCTCGGTTAAAGTGGCCTTTACTCTTCTCCCGTTTCTACGAGGCCTTCAAGTTCTCAGGTTGGTCTGATGGTCACCGCCGTGAACGATGCCACACAGCTGTCGTCTGTCAGGTTTCTCATGGATGTGATCCTGTCTGATCACAGGACCCAGTCTTCCTAAAAACGACGTCATCGTGGCAGGTGAACTGGACCGGGGTTTACTTTGTGGACGAGCAGGAGCAGGTCCTTCTGGAGCTGTCGTTCCCAGAGATCACAGCAGTGTCCAGCAGCAGGTTTGATGTCGCAATCTCATCGTAGCAAGACCGACTGGTACCTGCTGCAGGATAACGTGCATGATGCAGTGGAGTAATGAATAGGCCATCCTTTCGTTGGTGCTTATTTTTACCTTTAAGCCACCATCGATAGTAGTACCACTTCTGACCTAATGGGGGCACATAGATTTGTGCTATGTCAGCGGTTCCCAAACTTTTTTAGCCGCGCACCCCCTTCTATGTCTCAACCGGGTTGACGCACCCCCGATCCCCCACCCCTTAAAAAAAACGCAACAAGGTTTATTATAGCCATATTAAAGTCGCCATGTTTATTCATGCTAAAATGACCAGAACACACATATAACATAATAATCACAATCACAACAATGCGCTCTCGCATTTAAATTAAACTGAAACACTGTAACACAGTTCCAATATAATGAAACAAAGTTATGCGCAGGCTTCCACTTTTAAGAGCAAAGAGGATGGATGACATGCTTAGACTCAGTGGCAGAAAGCAGATAAGTTGAGGAAAATGTTAGAATATTTTAAACATTGAACAAAAATTGCAGCAAGTTTAAATGACCGTGGAACTAACACAACCCGTCATCATAACACAGCATTGAGCATATTTGCGAGAATGAATAAAGTAGAGGCCACAAGCTAGATGCAAATGCAGTGGTAGAAGAATATAACTTCTTCTTCTACGCTTCACTTTAAGATGACGTGCATTTTGAATAGCCTGCATTTATTTATTAATTAAAATTACAGTTTTTGATTTAAAATTTTACAAAGGAAATGTTTATTTACACATCTTTATTGTGTGAAAAAAAAAAAATTATCAGACCGCCATTACATTTTTCATCTCGCGCACCCCCTAGAGGCAGCTTGCGCACCCCTGGGGGTGCGCGCACCCCACTTTGGGAATCCCTGTGCTAAGGAATGGGGACGGTCTCGCTGTCCCACTTTGACCCAATAGATCTGGGTTGGGCAAATCCAGTCCTCCAAGGTTGCTGTCCTGCAAGTCTTAGATGTTTCTCAGCTTCAGCACACTTGATTTAGATTAATGGATCATTAACAGACCTGGATGACAAGCCGATGGTGATCCATTCGTTTGAATCAGGGGTGTTGTGGCGGGAAAACATCTAAGACATGAAGGACAGCAGCCCTGGAGGACTGGAGTTGCCCATCCCTGCAATAGATAGTGTTCATATGACATCACAACAAGCCTTCCAGCGTTTTGTAGGTCAAGCGTTCGTTCATAAACAAGGCAGTATTTCCCAAAGTGTGGGCCGTGGCCCCCTGGTGGGTCGTCGTGGTACTGCAGGTGGGCAGTGTGAGGACTAAATTAAACAAAAATGTTTTATATCCTTGATCTTTTTTAAATATGTTTTGAATTACTATTACATATTAATGACATGATTCTAAAAAAACATTAAGAAGTAATAAAACAAACCAGTTAAGTGTTATTCTACCATCATCTTAACTTAATATGACAAGTAACACCTTATTTGTTGATGCCTCACATTAATATCAGAACGTAGCTTCTAGTCCTGGATGTTGATCACAGTTGTGATTAAAGGTTTGGTTGGACCACGGAGATCTTTCACATTTCAAACTGAGCCTTGATAATCTGAAGTTTGTGAATGTCTGAAATAAGGTGACCAATATTTAAAACTAAAAGGATCCCATTTGGAAACCTGAAGATAGGGATTAGTAAAATGACCACAGATGAACATCACTCATTTCTGCTGATGTTATGGATGACTGACTAGAGACTCAGTGAAATGTGTAGGCTGAGGCTAAACTGATGAACATTTTGGGGGGAATTTACATACAATCAGCCTGCTCAAATGAATTTCATCAAATCTCTCCTGCAGCTATGACATGTCATGCTGATCAAATGTAGCCCAGATCCTTCAGCCAGATGATTGTAGCCTCCAGAGACTTCTAGGTCTTCATATAATTGTAGCGGTGCTATGACATCAGTAAGTACTTCAGATCGTGTGTATAATCCTTTTCAGCCGTCTGTTCCACCGTTGCTTCTATTTTCTCGCATAACGAGATTTAGATTGAACATCGAGCGTTTTAATGTACCTCCGCTTCTTTCTTTTGCTTCCTGCTGTGGTTTGGGCATCATCCTCTGAGTTCCAGCCATTTCTGATGACCGCCGTTTATAATTTGTGAATACACGACTGCGCTTAGAATGAACGAATAGCCGGCGCCGTGCGGCGAAGCTTGACAATGTTGGGTCAAAGTACCCGGATGTGTGACGTCAGCGAATGCTATCTATAGAGATGCACTTCGTTGTGTCTTCACACCAGTGGGGGGGATGCGTGAACATTGTTTTGATGTGCTGCCCCCAAGTGGTCAGAAGTGTCACTGCTACAGAGGGTGGCTTTAATGCACAATATGACCGTAAATATGAATTTACAGCCAAATAACAGACTGATGAGACCAATTCTTTATTCCAAGATGTCCAACTTAGCATTTACCTGTTACAAAAATCAAATTTTAGTCTGGATGCTTTGTATCGTTTATAATTTGGAAGTTCTCACTGTGGAGGGAACTATATTAAAGAGGAGTGATTTATTGTTTTTTCCAGAGGGGGTAAGCTCCAGGGTCAGAGTTTCACGTTGGCCACCATTAAAGGGGACGAGTACACGTTCACCTCCAACAATGCGGAGGACATCCGTGACCTGGTGGTCACCTTCCTGGAGGGTCTGAGGAAGAGGTCCAAATACGTGGTGGGACTGCTGGACTGTCCGAACCCCGGTGAGCTCCAGCTCCAGCTCCAGACGTTCTGAAGAACGAACCCTCCAAGGAGCTTTCATGACCTGAACTGTGACCCCCCCCCCCCCCCCCCCTTTTTTTTTTTTTTGTCACCTCTGTCTGGCAGCGGGGGTGGATTCCAACTTCTTGAGTTTCTCAAAGGGGGATCTGATCATCCTGGACGAACACGATGGGGAGCACGTGATGAACTCTGGCTGGGCTCACGGCATCAACGACCGGACCAAACACCGAGGAGATTTCCCAGCCGACTGCGTCTACGTGCTGCCCACCATCACCAGGCCACAGTACGACATCGTGGTGAGTGGAAGCTGAACATTATTCATGGTTTGGCGTAGGGCTGTAGCGATACACTAATCTCACAATATGATGTGATACGATACACGATATTTGGCTCACGATACGATATATATCGATATTCATCTTACAATACATTTACATTATTTTCCGAAGATTTTAAAGGGACAAAGTGATTTTGGTGACATCTTGTGAGTGTTCCAATGACTTTGTTTGAATTAATTGAACTGAAAGCATCAATTACACATTATATGGCTGACAGGCAGCTTGCAAATGCTGGACAAAATGAATAAAAGATTTGTTGAGAAAAATAGTTTCATTTATTTAAACAGTGCAAATTGTTGCTTGCAAGCTTTTAAAGGTGGGACACGGGGGTTTTTAAAGAAGCTTAAATATCGATACCCGCGGCTGGAAAATTGATACTCGATAAAATATCGAATATATATGGCGGAATCGATAAAATCGCTCAGCTCTAGTTTGGTGTTTTCTTAGTGAAATAAGCAAGACCTAACCATAAACAGATGTCACCTAGGATGGGAGCATTCTTTCTTTCACCTTGACAGCTCAGTTCTTGTCATCTTTATGAATTATTTCTACGAACTATTTAGTAATTTGACTGGTCAGACCACAAACCACTTTTCCTTTTTCGACTCCAAAATAAGACGTTGCCATTTCTGGATCTTGTTTCAATTGGCAGTTTGTACTGCTGATATATCTGGATCTGTCTTGCATCCATTTGTGGAAGTTTTTTCTTTTTCGTTTTGAGTCCCAGCCGTCATTTGATGAGCTGTGCTCAGCGACGTTACACGCTACGATATTATCGCAATATCACGATATATTGTGATATTCTACCCAGTTAATATCAAAATTAAAAGTAGAGATGCAAAATCAAGTTGCTGTATATGTTAAGAGTCAAAACTATTTGCTTCAAAACAACATATTTATTGTTTATTATTTGTGTTTTTGCACATTTAAGTATTCACAATGCATCTAATACATGAATACATGAATTTTCCTAAAAAAAATCGATATTAGGAGCTGAAAAATCAATATTATTATGGGTGGCCAAAAATCACGATATATTGCTAAATCGATTTTTTTTCACACCCCTACCATGAAGTGGTTTTACAGAACTGGTTCTGCACCTAAAGGAAACTAAAGTTCCCCAGTATCAAATATTACTTCTTAGCTTCATCGCGCTCACAGCAATGTCTTCTTTTTCCTGGTGGTTGTCGTTGGTATGTGGAACGCCACCATAAAACCAACTGGCTTCCTCTGCAGGGCTGCATTGCATTATGGGCTGAAGTACACTTCGGTGGACTTCGGTATGGTAGACTGTTCGGTTGCACGTTGGAAATTGTTCCGTCGGCAGGACTGTCCATGACCTGACGTGGATCTTACTCTTTCTTAGTTCTTTCTTTAAGTCTTCCCTACTGTGTCTCATCTCTCAGGCTCTGGTGACGATGACTCCTGATCAGAGGCGAGAATCCATCAGTCTGTCTCAGATGAGCCCTTCAGACCAGGACAAAGCGAAAGCCTACACGCTGGAGGAGTTCTCCTACGACTACTTCAGGTGCGTCACCAGGCCAGAGGTCGTACGGTCGGTGTATGAAGAGAAGGTTGTAATGTACGTTTCCTGTAACCCCGGCTGATTTCAGGCCTCCTCCAAAGAGCACCCTGAGCAGGGTGATGATCTCCAAAGCTCGAGGGAAGGAGCGTCTGTGGAGCTGCACCAGGGAGCCTCTCAAACAGCCTCTGCTGAAGAAGGTCCTGGCTCACGAGGAGCTCTCACAGGAGGCCTGCCTGGCCTTCATAGATATCCTTTACAGCACTTCTGCCTTCAGTATGAGCTCGGTGGCTTCAGTTCCTACGTACAGACGTCATCTACGATGTCAGCCATCAGTTACATGCAATGTCGTCCAGCTTTCAGACCGCCATCCATTTGTGTTTAAGGTCACCAATGAGCTTTAAATAAATACCTGAAATTGTCATCCAGCAGAAAATGTTCTGAGAAGACTTCCTCATGATCCAGAAGAGTTCCAAGTTGTTTGACTTTACCATAGAAACCATGGCGTAGATGTCACAGGGTTTACAGAGCAACAGACCTACCCTGTAGTGGGAGTTACACATTACTACCAGCTGCCAATTAAAACAAGATGGTCAATTCAATTCAGTCTTATTTGTATAGCGTCTGTTACAAAGTCAGTTGTCTCTAGGCGCTTTACAGCGACCCAGATCATGACCCCTGAGCAAATATCATTAACTAAAATCCAAATCAAGGATAACGGCAAGTAAAAAACTCCCACAGAGGGAGGAAAAAAACCTTTCAGCCAAACAGTGGCAAGAAAAAACTCCACTTTAAGAGGAAGAAACCTTGATCAGGACCTGGATCATATGGGGGGACCTTCCTGCTGAAGACCAGCCGGGTAAAGAAAGAAAAAGAGAGGAGAGACAGGACAGAGAGAGGATGGAGGACAGAGAGAGGAGAGCACACAAATAATTAAATGAAATGACTATATAAACAGATGCAGTTAGCAGCACTGAGGTGAGATGGTAGAAACTCAGGTAGCAATATTAACAATTCTAAAAAATATTCTGGACAACAACAAAACTTTTAAATCCCTTCGTTCAAGACGATTGCGTCATTCCTCCATGTTCCATCAGATCTGCTCCATGTGTTCACTGTCCTGCTGTTCTCTAGCTGGTTACTGCAGTGCGGCTCCATCTAGTGGCACAGATGTGTAATGACAACAGAAAGTCCAGTCCTAGATTATAAAACAAATTCAGTTCTGTGGCCTGTTTTTTTCATTTCGTATTTTTGATCCAAGTCTAAAATTGAAATATAAAAAAAAAAAAAAAACAGGCATTTTTTTCGGGGGGGGTTTTTGTGTTAGATTAAAAAATGAAAAACGTAATAAAATGTCACTTTTTAATTTTTTTTAATTTTTGATTTTTGATTTGATTGAGTTGGACTGGAGGGAAGCCTCTATTCCAGAGCAGTTGATTGTTTCCAAGCACCCATACCTCCTGCACCCTCCTGCACCCGCCTGCCACGTTAACGGTCCATGTCCTTGACTGCATCCGTACCGGTGATGAAGTATATGGGCGACTACCCGTCCAAACGAGTGCGATCTGTCAACGAGCTCACCGATCAGATATTTGAAGGAGCCCTGAAGGCCGAGCCTCTCAAAGACGAGATCTTCTGCCAGATTCTCAAGCAGCTCACGGACAATCACATCAAGTGAGTTTGAAAGATGAAGCAGTCAGGTGTTGGATTTTATATCAGTTACTCAGTCAGTTTTAACTCATTATTAACCTCCGTTTGCTTTCATAAAAGCTCTGTTCGTAACCGGTTGTTGTCCGTCTGTGTGCAGGTACAGTGAGGAGAAGGGCTGGGAGCTGCTGTGGCTCTGCACTGGTTTGTTTCCTCCCAGTAACAACCTGCTGCCTCACGTCCAGAAGTTCCTCCAGGCCAAGAAACACTATCCGCTGGCTCCAGACTGCATGCAGCGGCTCCAGAAGGCCCTGAGGTAGATGACGTGTTCTCCGTCATCATCCTGGAGGCTGCACCATCCCTTCCCCACTTCCTCACGCTGTCGTTTGTTGTAGAAATGGATCGAGGAAGTATCCTCCTCACCTGGTGGAGGTGGAGGCCATCCAGCACAAAACCACTCAGATCTTCCACAAGGTTTACTTCCCTGATGACTCAGATGAGGTGAGTGACATCCAAAGATCTGGACCGCTTTAGCGTATAGCATGTGATAGCATGTGTGAACGTGTGTCTGGTGTTATTAAATGAGACTGGAGGGATTAGATCTGACCTTCCTGACCGCATGTGATCGCATCTCCTGGAACACATTTTAATACCAAGTCTAAACCCTGTACAGTGTTACCTCTACTTACGAATGTCTAGTCATTATATAGCATTTAAATGGTTAAGTAGATGACATAACTACAGCCTCACATGGGTTTGTTAGTCCGATCGAGATCAGACCAAGATCAGATTTTATTCGCTTTCACAGTCACCATGTACTCAAACGTTTGCTCTTTAGGCTTCGGTGATGAAGACCAACATGTTTTACTCTACATCAGTGGTGCACAAACTGTGGTATGCATACCACCAGCGGTACGTGAGCGCTCTCTGGTGGTATGCGGAGTAAGGTCATGACTTTCCACATATTTTCCACATTATCACACAAATAAAATCGGAAACCTACAATGCATCATAAATGCGTTTCAAACTAAATGTGTAGCTTGAGATAGTTAAAATTCTCTTATAAAAAATATTTGTTGCATATTAAATTGCAGTGCAGATGTAACAACTTTTGAGTGTGTTTATTTTGCTCTGTATGAGAGTATGAGTATGTGAAAACTGTTGGACAGAGTTATAAATGTATGATTCAGTAAAGTAACAATTCAGGTAATAAATAACCACAATAAGGAATAAACATCTCTGAGTGTTTAAAGCTAATTGAGAAGGCATATATGGTTATATTTTAAAACTGGTCATCATGGTGGTACTCAGAGAGCTGAACAGTTTCTCAGGTGGTACGCAGCATTGAAAGTTTGAAAACCGCTGCTCTACAAGAACCTTCAGAAGTGTTCAGAAGTTGCATATTGAGTGCGTACACCATTTCACAGGTGTTTGAAGTGGAGTCGAGCACAAAGGCCAAAGACTTCTGCCAAAACATCTCTGGACGTCTGATGCTGAAATCCTCTGAGGGATTCAGTCTTTTTGTGAAGATCACTGACAAGGTGAGAAGTTAATATATTATATTAGTATATATTATTATTAACAGCAATTTTCATTTTCACACGCGTTTAAGAAACTATTGTAACAAACGTTTGTGCAACGCATTCCCTCACCCAGGTCATCAGCGTGCCAGACGGGGACTTTTTCTTTGACTTTGTGCGGCACCTGACTGACTGGATCAAGAAAGCCAGACACGTTAAAGACGGTGAGAGGACGAGCCCGTCTCTCGGCCCCGGACCGTTACACTTTATTTATTCTTCGTGTCATATTTCTCTCGTCACATCTGTTGGCAGGAAGTGCAGGTGTGGTGCCTTCACTGACCTACCAGGTGTTCTTCATGAAGAAGCTGTGGACCAACACGGTGCCTGGCAAAGACTCCATGGCTGACTCCATCTTCCATTACTACCAAGTGAGCGTGTATATTCATCAGGGCTGGGCAAGTTAACTCGTTATTATCGCATTAACTCACTAATTTATTAGCGCCAACATTTATTTTATTGTGCAGTGAACACACTGTCGTGCTATTCTCTAGATCATTGGTTCTCAACTGGTCTGGCTTCAGGACCCACCATCACCCTTAATGACAAGCCGTGACCCAAATCAAGGAAAATTTCCAACTTCTCAAATTTATTGAATGAAAAGATCGTGCAGTTTGAATCGGCAATAGTAGAATAGAATATCACAGAATGCCAACACAAAAAAATACGTTTATTGGTGAACCAAAACGGCAAAAAGCAAACTAGCATAACCAAAATGACTTCAAGTGGGAAATATTCCCTTTGATGCTCAATTAGCTGCATTTTAATTAAATCCAAAACATTTCACTTCAGTAACTTCAGCCTTTTTTAACAGACTTAACATGCACAAACATGAAATAAAAAAGTGCAATCACTGAGCAGTAGTTTCAAAAAGAACTCAAATATGTAGCATTTGCTGAGTACCCACTTCCTGAATATATAACAATTTCCTATTAAAACTATCTAGTCACTTATTTAAGCATTAATCATAAGGCTGACATAACAATCAGAACATTTCAGTAACAGCCATTTTTAAGACTCAACAGTGTTTTTATGCAAAAACATGAAATAAAACAGTGCAATCACTGAGCAGTAGTTTCAAAAAGAACTCAAAATATATAGTTTTAGCTGAATAACCACTCACTGAGCTTTGTCTTCAAGATAAGAAAATCCATATCTCATATATTCTTCGTTGTATCTGTGTTTCACCATGCTCAACATATGGAAACAAACGTTGCAGGTCTTTTTCTAGGGTGTAAACTGGCGGGTGTCAACTCACATTATAGGGCATTATCGCCATCTACTGTTAAGGAGTATGAATGACACTTTTTTTTTTTGTTTTTTTAGCATTTCCTTCCCCAGGCAAAGGCCCACGACCCACTGGAAACAAGTCTGCGACCCACTTTTGGGTCGCGACCCACCACTTGAGAAGCACTGCTCTAGCTGGTTACTTCAGTGCGGCTCCATCTAGTGGCACAGATGTGTAATGACAACAGAAAGTCCAGTCCTCGATTATAAAACAAATTCAGTTCTGTTGCCCGTTTTTTAATTTCGTATTTTTGATCCAAGTCTAAAATTGAATTATAAAAAAAACAGGCATTTTTTTTTTCTATTAAATTAAAAAAACGAAAAACGTAATAAAATGTCACTTTTAAATTTTTTTAATTTTTGATTGATTCACAGAATGGTAAACTTACTGAACTTTAACATGGACATTTTCATTTTAAAGTTCTCCCAGACGGAGGATTCAACAGAAACAAGGTTATTTGTAACAACTGACAAATTGAACTCCCCGTTAAAAGTTTCTGTTGTTACCTCAGAAATTACCTGTTTTAATGTTCTGATTGTGCTGAGCCACAATCATTTTGTTGGATTTTGTTTGTAGACTTTTTTTTTTTTTTTACATTTTTTATAAAAACAGGATGACATTAATGACCTGGCAATAAGCTTTATTTTATTTTACATTTTTTAAGATGAGATTTACGCTAAATATGTGTTACTGACAAGTGCTGATGTTAAAAGTGTTTGGACAACAAATGTTATGAAACTTTAGTTCATATGGCAGCAGAACATTTAAATAAAAGTGACCTTTACACTGCTTTTGAATTCATTATTTGATTTTGCGTATACAATGCGATTAATCGTGATTAATCAGGGAAATAATTCAATTCAATTCAATTCAATTTTATTTGTATAGCGTCTGTTACAATGACAACTGTCTCTAGGCGCTTTACAGAGACCCAGAGCATGACCCCCGAGCAAATATCATTAACTAAGATTATAATATTCAATCCAATCAATGATAAGGGCAGGTAGAAAACTCCCACAGAGGGAGAAAAAAAACCTTCAAGCCAAACAGAGGCAAGGAAAAACTCCACTTTAATAGGAAGAAACCTTGAGCAGGACCTGGATCATATGGGGAACCTTCCTGCCGAAGGCCAGCCGGGTAAAGAAAGAAAAGAGGGGAGAGACAGGACAGAGAGAGGAGAGCACTCATATGACTAAATACAACGGCCATATAAACATAAACATAAACAGATGAAGGTAGCAGCACTGGGATGAGATGGCCAGAGGACCAGGTCGCCGATCACCACGCCAGTCGGCACCCAAACACAAGTGGAGGAGAACCCCGGGATGGACAGTGGATGGAACTGCAAGTCAGCATGAAACCCAGGAAACTCTGGCCTGTAAATACACTGAAAAAAAGGGGGCAAAACAGCACAACAAACCACAGGAATGTAAAGAAAATGGAGCACAGTTTCAGTAACAGGGTGCTCCCAAATAATTATAAATGAGCTGGAGGAGGAGGAAGGGAAGAAGAAAGGAAAGAAAAAGGAGAAAAGCAGTGGAGACACCACTCAGCAGATCATGCTGGTGTCCCCCTGCAGCGTAGGCCTATAGCAGCATAGCTATGACGAAGCTGTGATTAAGACGAGCTACTCTAGTCTTAGCTCCTACAACTATGGCTATAACTATTAGCCCCTACACACTATAGTTTAGACTAACTGTAGGCTTTACTGACAAAAAATGTTTTCAATTTAGTTTTAAAAATGGAGGTGGTGTCAGCCTCCTTAACCCAAACTGGTAGCTGGTTCCATAATAAAGGTGTCTGGTAGAAGAAGGTCCGTCCTCCAAATCTGCTTTTAGATATTCTAGGAACGACGAGTAATCCTGCACTCTGAGAGCGGAGAGCTCTATTAGGAGCATAACGTGCTATCAGGTCTTGTAGATAACGAGGAGCTAGGCCATTAAGGGCCTTATATGCGAGAAGCAGAATTTTAAACTCAATTCGAAATTTCACGGGAAGCCAATGGAGGGAGGCTAACACGGGAGAGATGTGATCTTGCTTGTGGATTCCTGTCAGCACCCTCGCTGCTGAAATAATGCGATTAATTGCGATTAAAAAACTGAATCGTTGCCCAGCCCTAATATTCATCTTTCAGGGTTTGTTCCTTGTCTTTACTGTGTTGTACTTTTTTATGCCTTGTGCATTTGAATTGATCCAGAGGGACATTTCAGACATTTAACCATCTTAAACCAACTGTAACAGAACCTAAAAATAATATTTTGCATCTCTAAGCAGCCAAGTTGTAAGATGACGCGCCCAGATACGACTGAGCGTATATTTAACGTTTCATAACACTGTTTTAGAAGAAGGTAGCCTCGTTTATATTCTAAAGCTCTTTTTGAAGCAAGTCTGTCAAAATGATCCAGAGCAGAAACGGCTCCAGAGGAATTCTGGGTTTGCAGCAGGGTTTGCCTTTACGTCACCGCTTTAAACCAGTCGTCTTATCGTTTCCCTGTTCAGGAGCTTCCCAAGTACCTCCGCGGTTACCACAAATGCTCGAAGGAGGAGGTGCACCAGCTGGCCTCACTCATCTACCGGGCCAAGTTCGAGGAGGATAAGACCCACTTCCAGAATGTTTCCAAGATCCTGAAGGATCTCGTCCCCCAGGACCAGATCAGACATCTGTCCCCCGACGACTGGAAAAGGGTGAGAAATTAAAGAAGCACAAACACTCGACAGGCAGGTTTGGCACCGTTTTATTCCAAGTTTGGTCCAAATATTTCTTTAAAGGTCACAGTTTGCAGCATAGATTAAAAAACAAATGTATACAGAAGTGTATGTTGCTATTCTAGTAGTGACATTTAAACAGCAGAAAAACTGAAACTACAGCTTTTTATCAGCTAAATAACTGCAGGCATTTATAGGCAACAAAACACAGCCAACTAAATAAACCAAGCGCGTGTGAAACGCTCATTCATTTCCTCCTCAGTCCATCATGACGGTGTTCAACAAACACTCGGGGAAGACGCGCGAAGACGCCAAACTGTCTTTCCTCAAAATCATTTACAAGTGGCCGACATTCGGCTCTGCTTTCTTCGAAGTGAAGGTAAACCCCTCTGTTGTTGTTTATTCTCACAAAAAAAAAAAAGAATTTCAGATAAATGTTGATTTGTTTTTCCCGCAGCAAACAACTGATCCAAATTACCCAGAAACCCTCCTGATAGCGATCAACAAGCACGGAGTCAGTCTGATTGATCCCAAAACGAAGGTGAGGCGGGGCTGCTTTTGTATATTTCAGCGCGACATCCAGCTTTTCTTTTTTTTTTTTAGCTGCTCTAAACTGCGTCATTGCAGGACATCCTCACCACTCACCCCTTCACCAAGATCTCCAACTGGAGCAGCGGCAACACCTACTTCCACATCACCATCGGAAACCTGGTCCGAGGCAGCAAGCTGCTCTGCGAGACCTCGCTGGTGAGAGTTTACAGTTTTTACAGCAACGTGACTCTCAAAGATTCAAAGTAAGAGGGTCATTTGGATCCAGTCGACAGTAAGGGTGTGAAAAAAAATCGATTTGGCAATATATCGCGATTTTTTTTTCGGCCGCCCCAATATAATATCGATTTTTCAGCTTCTAATAACGATTTTTTTTTTAGGAAAATTGTTAAATTTTCACATTTAAATTGTTTACAATTTAAATGTGCAAAAACACTATTAATAAACAATAAATAGGTTGTTTTGAAGCAAATAGTTTTGACTCAATTTGTCCTCTGAATGATCAATATCATCAGATGAACATATACAGCAACTTGATTTTTCATCTCTACTTTCAATTTTGATATTAACTGGGTAGAATATCACAATATATTGTGATATCGCAATAATATTGTATCGTCACCCAAGTATCAAGATACTTGGATTTTTTTTAGAAATATATAATATTAAAAAAATCGAGAAAAAATTGCGGAAACATCACAGGATGTTGTGCGCGTTCTCTCACAGCGAAGAAATGTTGTGAGCCAGCCTGGCCCCTTTAAGAAGGTAGCCTTATGGGTAATGTAGTGTGTGTGTCATGGGACGGCAGAAGAAAACGGGGTTAGATGAAAAGTGTAGTGAGCATCAACAGCAGCCCAGCGTGTATAGATTTACATTCTCTGTTAACCGACAGGAGCCCAACAATACAACCTGTGTGATGTTACAAGTTCCTGCAGTGCCAGAATAAAGTGCTCGTTCCATGCAGAGAAAACTGGACTTTTTCTTTTGTTGTTGTTAGCGTGTTAGCTGCTAATTACGAGCCAAAAATAACACAATACCAGCGTTTCTTTTCTACGTTCGGAGACCAGAGGCTGTGAAGGTAACAGAAAGACCACAGTTGAGCCTTTGTCTTGTTTCACTGCAGTGCCTCGCTACTTTTTTTTTTGCGGTTTTTAAACATATTTTAAACACATTATTTAGCCTCGGGGGGGGCTCCGGCTCCAGTTTGCAGATTTTGATTTTCTGGGGGGCGGGGGGCGGGGGGGCGCTCGTCCCCATTAACCGTGAAAAATAAGGGATCACTGTATACTGGAGTTGGAGAATCCTTTAAAGCTTTGTTTGAACCGATACAGCGCCTGAAAGGTGCTTTACCAGATAAACTCTTGAACAGGCATTTATGTTGCCATGTCAGATTTGGCGGGAAAGCATCAATCTGGCAACCCAGTTCGAATGTTTTTATCCGGCACTGGTTTTACAGCTGGAAATGCATCAATTACCAGTCCTGTTTTTGAATTCATGCTTGATGAAGCTGACTTTTCTTCTCTATGCGTCCGCCTCCTTCAGGGCTACAAGATGGACGACCTCCTGACCTCCTACATCAGCCAGATGCTGACCACCATGACCAGGCAGCGAAGCTCCCGGGGCAACAGCAAGTGAGCGCACAGCTGGAACGGCTCAGTCACGTGCACGCACGCACGCACGTGCAACCTCATGATGTCGAACTGTGACGCTGTGAATGTTTTCATTTGTAATTACACATCGGCCCTGTCTTAAAATTCACCTTTGCCTTTAAAAATAATCCCGTTTTCCCGACTCGTAACATCTAACAGCAGCTCATACAACAGCTTTTCTCTTCACGCTGAAGTTCTGCACCTAAAATTATCATCACCACAGCTTCTAGGTTTGATTTGACTTCTTTTAGATCAGCGACAGAGTTGGGAAAGCTGAATATTTGCAGTGGTTCCATTAAAAACCGCATTTTAAGGCTTTTAAAAACACATTCCCCCCCCCCCTTTTTATTTCAGAAAATCTATTACAACAAAAACTTTGGTATGATTTTTTTTTATTTATGCTTTATGGCTCTGGTGTTGCAGAATTTTTAATTTCTTTGATACTTAAACACAGGCCCTGATTTTAAACTGTTAGACATCTGTTAAAATGTATTTATCTAAAAATGAAAGGATTATTTATCTCAGAGCTGCAGTTCACAAATTGACTTGAAGACATTCAACATCATGTGACAATCTGAATTTAAATGTAGTTTAGTTTGGAGGAAATGAGTCGTATTTTTATTGTATCGGTAGTCGTGTGTGTTTCGTGCCACAAAATTCAAACACAGTCTTTGTTTCCAGTGTGTGTCCATTATTTTACCTTTTTTTTTAAAAAAAACAAACAAACTACATGTCCAACTACTAGTGTTGATTTTTAAGCATGAAGTCTTAATCAAGATACTTTTTTAGGGTATGAATGTAAAGAGGAAATTGTTTTATCCATGATGTGACCACATCTTTATGTAGCAATGAATAAATGACATTTTTCAAAGAAAATAAACGTCTCTTCTCATTAAAACGGCCTCCACAAGTTGCTCATTAACCAGATTAGCTTCAAGTACATGCAATTTTCTTCCAGCCCAACAGGAATTTCTTTCTGGAAAAAGAAGAGCAGGAAGCCGAAGCCAGAGTGTAATAAATCACTTTTTATAGTAGGTTCATTATAAAAACCAAATTCAAGCTGGATTTTGAAGCCAGTTTCTAAAGTAGCTGGTAATGAATCTCAGTTACTAACGAGTGTTTTACAGCAGAGCTCCAGCTCCAGTCTGAGCTGAAACCACAAACACTTTCTACCTGAGAGGAGCGTTGGACTTCTGTGCTGAGATGTTGCAGTCACGCTGTGGTGTTGGTGGTTGGCAGCGTAGCACCTCCGAGGAGGAGGAGGAGGAGGAGGCGGCGGCAGCGGCACCTCTGAGGCGGCGGCAGCCCTTCCTCCGAGGCGGCGGCATCCCCTCCTTCGAAGCGGCAGCAGTTCGTCCGAGGCGGCAGCAGCAGCTCCTCCTCCAAGGCGGAGGAGGCGGCATCCCCTCCTCCGAAGTGGCAGCAGCCCCTCCGAGGCGGCGGCAGCAGCTCCTCCTCCAAGGCGGAGGAGGCAGCAGCCCCTCCTCCGAAGTGGCAGCAGCCCCTCCGAGGCGGCGGCAGCAGCTCCTCCTCCGAGGCGGCAGCAGCAGCTCCTCCGAGGCAGCAGCAGCTCCTCCTCTGAGGCGGCGGCAGCCCCTCCGAGGCGGCGGCAGCAGCTCCTCCGAGGCGGCGGCAGCAGCTCCTCCTCCGAGGCGGCAGCAGCAGCTCCTCCGAGGCAGCAGCAGCTCCTCCTCTGAGGCGGCGGCAGCCCCTCCGAGGCGGCGGCAGCAGCTCCTCCGAGGCGCAGCTCAGCTCCTCCTCTGAGGCGGCAGCAGCCCCTCCGAGGAGCGGCGGCAGCAGCCCCCGAGGCTCCAGCAGCTCTCCGAGGCGGCAGCAGCAGCTCCTCCTCCGAGGCGGCAGCAGCAGCTCCTCCAAGGCAGCAGCAGCTCCTCCTCCGAGGCGGCGGCAGCCCCTCCGAGGCGGCGGCAGCAGCTCCTCCTCCGAGGCGGCGGCAGCCCCTCCGAGGCAGCAGCAGCTCCTCCTCCGAGGCGGCGGCAGCCCCTCCGAGGCAGCAGCAGCTCCTCCTCCGAGGCGGCAGCAGCAGCTCCTCCTCTGAGGCGGCAGCAGCAGCCCCTCCGAGGCGGCGGCAGCAGCTCCTCCTCCGAGGCGGCGGCAGCCCCTCCGAGGCAGCAGCAGCTCCTCCTCCGAGGCGGCAGCAGCAGCTTCTCCGAGGCGGCGGCAGCAGCTCCTCCTCCGAGGCAGCGGCAGCAGCAGCTCCGAGGCGGCGGCAGCAGCTCCTCCACCAAGGCAGCAGCAGCAGCTCCTCCTCCGAGGCGGCAGCAGCAGCTTCTCCGAGGCGGCGGCAGCAGCTCCTCCTCCGAGGCGGCGGCAGCAGCAGCTCCGAGGCGGCAGCAGCAGCTCCTCCTCCGAGGCAGCAGCAGCAGCTCCTCCTCCGAGGCGGCAGCAGCTCCTCCACCAAGGCGGCGGCTACTGCTCCGTCTTGGATGAAACGTTGGCCGTGTTTGTTTGAGAGGCAGAACTGGTGACCGACCAGATGTCGCTCATCCCTGTGAGGAAAGGAAACGTGAGCCGTGGACCTGCTAGACACCAGTAAGAGAATATCGGATGGAAAATTCAGTCAAGTCCACTTCGTTCCCGCCCAGAACAGCTCACCTGTTGTAAACTGGCTGTAGGTGCCGTTCTCCAGCATCATTTTGCTGTTGGAGCAGAAGGCCAGTCCTCGCTCTCGCCACCTGAGGAGAAACACGACTTTCATGTCTGCAGCCTCAAGGACGCCGTTGTTTGTATGATTACTGGGTTGTTTAATGGAAGTTTGGGATTCACCAGTGAAAGCAGAAGATGATGAAGATCAGCACAAAGGACATTGCATCTGTGAGAATCCACATCAGGTTGTACTCAGCTGGAGTCTGTCAGAGGAAAGATGTGAATGGAGGTGAACTTTAGACATCATAACTTTGTCCTATATATTTACACCTGGGCATTAAAACCCCTTTATGAAAGGTTTGTGCTCTCTGTTCCCTGATCAAAGTCAAGCATTTAATCAATGTGGAATTATGTTAAAATAGTCCTGTCTGATAGGAGATGAGTCAGAAATGGAAAATACATCTTATGTTTGGAAACATGTCTCACCAGCCACTTTATCAGGTCCACCTTGTTAATACCTGGTTGGACCCCTTTTACCTTCAGAACTGCCTTAATCCTTGGTGTCATAGATTCAACAAGATTCTGGAAACATTCCTGAGAGTTTGGTGCATCTTGACATGACAGCATCACCAGTTGCTGCAGATTTGTCAGCTGCACATCCATGATGAGAATCTCCCGTTCCACCACGTCCCAAAGCTGCTCTACTGGACTGAGATCTGGAGACTGTGGAGGACATCTGAGTCCAGTGAACTCATTGTCATGTTCTAGAAACCAGTCTGAGATGATTCAGGCTTTATGACATGGACCGTTATCCTGCTGGAAGTATCCATCAGAAGATGGTCCACTGTGGTCATGAAGGGATGGAGATGGTCAGCAACAATACTCAGGTTGACTGTGGTGTTGACACGATGCTCAGTTGGTACTAATGGACCCAAGGTGTGGCAGGAAAATATCCTCCACACCATCACACCCCCACCACCGCCAGCAGTCTGAACCGAACCAAATTCTGACCATCTGAATGTTGCAGCAGAAATCCAGACTCATCAGACCAGACAACGTTTTTTCAATCTTCTATGGTCCAGTTCTGGTGAGTCTGTGTGAATTGTAGCCTCAGTTTCCTGTTCTTAGCTGACAGCAGTGACACCTGCTGTGGTCTTCTGCTGCTGTAGTCCATCCACCTCAAGGTTGGACCTGTTGTTTGTTCAGAGATGCTCTTCTGCAGACCTCGGTGTAACCAGTGGTTATTTCAGTTCCAGTTGTCTTTCTATCAGCTCCAACCAGTCTGGTCATTCTCCTCTGACCTCTGGCATCAACAAGACATTTGTTCCCACAGAACTGCAGCTCACTGGATATTTTCACTTTTCTGGAACATTCTCTGTAAACCCTAGAGATGGTTGTGGTGAAGATTCCAGTAGATCAGCAGTTTCTGAAACACTCAGACCACCAACCAGGACACGTTCAAAGTCTCTTAAATCATCTTTCTTCTCCATTCTGATGCTGTTTTGAACTGCAGCAGATCATCTTGACCATGTCTACATGAATAAATGCTGCCATGTGATTGGCTGATAAGAAATCTGCGTCAACAAGCGTTGTGTGGCCGATGAGGAGGGTTGAGAATCGAGAACCGGTTCCTGTAGAGAACCGGTTCCGTGTGTTTCAATTCCATGGAATTGTTTGGCAGTTTATCTAACGATTCTCTTATCGATTCCAACCAGAAAGAATCTCATGTAATTTACGCAAGTTACGCACAGTCAATTCCAGAAACCACTTACATGATTTAGTTACGTCGGTTTAGCACGCGCATTGCTGTTGTAAACAACAATGGCGCCCACCAGGTTCAAACGCTCCAAAGTTTGGCTTCACTTCACCAAAGAAAGATGGCAACAAGGCAACTTACAGTCATTGCAAAGTGGAGATAACAGCGTCGGGAGGGAACACAACTAACATGCAGAAACATTTGCAGATACATGAACAGGTGTTTGCAGCTGGACCCACCATGAGGAGCAGAGGGGACTTCAGGGTCCTGAGCAGCTGAGGGGCGTTGGTGGCGACTGAATGGGCTCCAGAGCACCAGGCCAGCGAGTAGAGCCACGGCTGGCTGATCACGTACAGGTTGGTGGTGATGTTCGCTGCAGCGTACTCACTGAGCACAAGTCGAGATGAAGCAGAGATGAGGCGGTGCGTTAGCAAGCAACGGGGGAGTTTACTAAGGGAGCACGTGCACACACCTGATGAGCTCGGCGGACATGGAGCTGTAGTGCAGGTTGAGTTTGACGATGTGGTTGTCCTGCAGCTCCTCTAAGGGGAGGAGACTACCTGAAGTCTGCTGGAGCTCAGGGTCCATTTCCTGAACCAGAGCTCGAAGATCTGAGGGCAGCCAGAGCACCTGAACACACACACACACACACACATATGTACTCATATAATACTAGGGGTGAGTATTGGCAAGGACCTCACAATATGATATGTATCATAATACTTGGGTCACGATGCAATATTATCATGATATTGTGATATCACGATATATTGCGATATTCTACCCATTTAATATCAAAATTAAAAGTAGAGATGAAAAATCAAGTTGCTGTATATGTTCATCAGATGATATTGATCATTCTTGAACTATGTGGTTTGAGAGTTTTTTTTTTCAGACAGAATTGTTAATACTGCTTCCAGAGTTGCTACCCGAACTGTAAAGTTCACTGATTTTTACCGTTCTCCATGTCCGCATGTTTACCTGCCAATTATTTTACGGTTCTGCAGCAGCCAGTAACAGACTTTTTAAAACAAAAGCATGTGAGCGACATGCGTTAACATGCAATAAAATAAATGTCGGCGTTAAATAAAATAATGCGTTTACGCGATAATAACGCGTTAACTTGCCCAGCCTTAATTGTTTAGTATTAGTCAGTGACGTGCGGTCAGGTGAGGCAGGGAAGGCCGTGCCTCACCTGCCGTCATTGAAAGAAAGAAATAAAAAATATATATATATATTTATATTTATCAATTGATTTGTACTATAAAGTAATTTTCCATTTAACTTCACCCATTTTTAGATTATTTTTTATTCAAAATCGCCGAATTTTCACATTTACCATTCAAATACTGAGAGGATGCGGGCGGTGAGGCAGCGCCCCGCTGAGCCTCACCATGGATTGTGCAATGACTCGGCTAACTGTGCTGCCATGCTATGTAGTGAGACCAGATCGCCGTCTCTTTGTATGTCACTATTAAAATGTTCAAACACGTTTGCTGTATGAAATAAGTTTCCATAGTTTAGCTGATTTATATAATGAACAGCAACTATATGTGTGTAATGTGTTTCTTGTGCCGATCATAAAACTGCTGAGAAGAGGCACGGGGTGAGGCACGCACTTCTCCTGCCTCACGTTAGGGGGCACTAGTGAGCACAGGGATTCTTCTTGCGACACATTGGCTGCAGAATAAGTGACAGCAAGCGCTGTCACTTATTCTGCAGAAGGAGCAGCGCATGGACTTCATTTATAAGTAAAGGTAAGACCATAATAACTTTTTTTTTAATTAAATGTGGTTTTCTTGTGCGCTACAGTTTGTATGTGTAAAGCATTTATATGTGAATGACGATAGGAGGTTTTAAACATAAACAGTTAACTGCTGATGGTGAATAAGTTGTTCTGGAGGGTTCATATGCTTGTAAATCTGACTGATGAAGTCAGTGCCTCACCAGCCATGAATCTCACCGCACGTCACTGGTATTAGTATTAGTATTTTTGAAAAAATTGAAAAAATTAATATTACGAGCTGAAAAATCTATATTATATTGGGCGGCCCGAAAATTGCGATATATTGCCAAATCGATTTTTTTTTCACACCCCTATATAATACACTGTCTTTTTTTTTTTTTTTTTGACTGATGTTTGCTCGGCTGAACTCAACCACCCATCTCACCTGTGACGAGTGGATGGTGGACTCGTTGTGGATGACCTCCAGCGTGCGCTGGATCCAGTCGTCTCTGTAGGGGTGGCCTCGCGGCGGACGGTAGAGGTCAAAGATCACCAGCTTGTGCGTCCGGGCGGCGAGCTCGAGGAAGCGCTGCAGACTGCAGACGGACTGGTTTCCCGCCTGCTGTCGCTCCTCCGCTCCCAGAGAACCAGCTGTGCTGAACGGATTGTCCTGCGAGGGACAGTCGTCAATACACCACTGTGACATAACAGGCTGATCGATATTTTCCTCTCCTCCCGCCGATTAAACACACATCCACCAGCGAGCTGATTGAGTGTCGGCATCTGATACAATCGTTACAACTCTGTTGCTGCTCTGCAGCTTCAGTCTGACTTTAACTGCCGGCCTCGTAAAAACTCAGCTGAAGGTTTTTCCACCAAATACATTCTTGTGTAGAAAAGAAAAGCTCATCCCACCACTGGTTGCTGGTTTTGATCAAGACTTTCACTTCAGAGGCTGAGCTGCAGATTTTCTGAGGTTCTTATCAGCTGTTCATCTTTTACATCGTCTAGTGGAATTTAAGTGGTACAAAACTAAAATATTATCAATCAGGAACACGTTTGAGACCGTCCTTTTCGAGAAGTCCATCATAACAACAAGAGAAACCAGACCTAAACTGGACTAACTGGAAATGTTCTCCATCTGGATGAGCGCTGCTGCACATTTACTGTGTGCATATATTGCAGTGTTTATCCAAGGATCACACGTTAAGCAGGTTTGAGGAAGTCGAGCCGGATGTTCTGAGTGGCACAGTAGAAACAGAAAAGAGGGTGTGATCTCCAACAGTGGCCCTCAACCTTTTTTGCGCCACGGACCGGTTTAAGGTCAGACGATATTTTCACAGACCAGTCTGTAAAAGGTGTAGCGGATAAATACGACAAAATAAAATGATACGACCGGCATAAACACTATGCTATTTTCTGTATTTGATAATAACGTAAGTCCGCTGTGCGTTCATGTGCAACTTTATTAGAAGCGTCCTTGTAACGCCACGGCACCGACAGAACGTCAGTAACTTCCCCTCTACGCAAACACACTTTCCAGAGATGTTTGTCTTTTACTCATTCTGTCTGCTTGGGGGTTTAAACGTGACACGAGGCAGGAAATCCTGTAATGGAGAGAATCTGGTCATCTTTAGACTCGGATAATAAATCAAAAGGTAATAATGGAAGTTATTTGTTTTTTCTCTGCGGCTCAACAGCAAATGAGCCACGGACCGGTACCGGGCCAGGGGCCGGGGGTTGGAGACCACTGATCTAGGACACCATGGAGTTGGGAGCTGCGGTCGACATCGAACTACTTAACTGGATAAATGGATTTGAAGGAATGTTCTAGAGTTGTCTTTCAGTGAATTCCTGATACCAGAACTGAGTTGAGGAAATGCTCTAAGCGGCTTAATGTTTTCTACAGCAGAGAAGAAAATGTGACAGAAAAAGAGGATGTGAATGAAGTAATGACTCCCTGGATGACCCTGAGAATTCTTCCTCTCTGTTAGACATCCTAAACGGGAACTCATTAGTAGCAATGTTTAAGGTGGCACTGAAATGAACCCCACATTGTTGGCAGGAATGACTGGCATCGCAGCTTGATGGTGCAACGGTTAATAAATATGTCGAGTGTGATCAAGGGCGACGCACCGAGAGGAACCAGGCTCCAGCGTTCAGGCTCTCCAACTCAGCCCAGGTGAACATGGCAGCTGGGGTGTCGGTCCGGTTGGGGAAGACCTGGTGGACGTTGGTGGTGCGCTGCAGGGTGTAGTCATGCATCAGGAAGGGCACGCCGTCAAAACTGCAACCACGACAGCAGAGGAAACCTCAGCTACAGAATTACTTCACATTCAAGATGAAGTTTGAGTTGATAGCAGATAAAGTTCATGGTTAAATGTTTATATTGCTCTGTAAACTTCTTCCCGAATGTATAAAATACTGCAGCTGGAAAATGACAGGACACTGCTGCAAGAAAAAAAAAGAAGAAGAAAACCTTCAAGTACCTCAACTGTACCAAAACAAACGTGGCAGAAAAACAGGAGCTGAGAGGAGCTGGCAGCACGGCTGCAGAGCTCCACATTTACAGGCAGCCTGGACGACTGTTGGATGGTTTCCTGGTTTCACATTTCTTCGCTATGAGAATGTTTTTACTGGAGGGCTGATGTTAACTCTTAATACTGCCAGCAGTCTGATTGTATGATTTAGAAGATCTTCCCAGCAGATAGCTGTGCTGAACCCAACAGGATGTTTTCTTACATTTTTTTCCTTCTGCCTTTGTGTGTTCTTTTTGAGCGTGTGTGCGCATCAGTCAGACTGACCTAATGGTGACGTCCGTCTCCAGACCATCGCTGCCAGCTTCCACCGCCTTCTCAAAAGACATCAGAGTGTTTTCTGGAGCGAGCTGCAGAATCAGAACATCGTCATGGAACACTTGTTCACAACACGCGTGTTCCTCGAGTGTAAACGTCTTCAGAACACAGCGGTGACCTAATCTGGAGCTGAACCGCTGGCAACAATCCAACCGTATAGTCTTTTCCCTGACTGTGTAGATGTTTATAAGATCTCTAAACACTGCAGAGACAATCCAAACTTCCTGTGACGTAGGTGGAGACCACAAACATTCATGAGGAAATGAAAGATTACGTGGAATACTTCATTGAATTTACCCAGATTTAAGAGTGGCCACAGTGTTGCTACGTCTTCACTGCTCACATTCAGAAAGCTCCCGGAATCTTCTAGAAGGTTTCTGGACTGACAGCAGCCTCCTGTAGCTGCTCCTGGAATCTTCTAGAAGGGTTCTGGACCGACAGCAGCCTCCTGTAGCGGCTCGCGGAATCTTCTAGAAAGGTTCTGGACCGACACCAGCCTCCTGTAGCGGCACCGAAACTTCTAGGAGGGTTCTGGACCGACAGCAGCCTCCTGTAGAGGCTCCCGCAATCTTCTAGAAGTATTCTGGACCGACAACAGCCTCCTGTAGCGGCTCCCGGAATCTTCTAGAAAGGTTCTGGACCGACAGCAGCCTCCTGTAGCGGCTCCCGCAATCTTCTAGAAGTATTCTGGACCGACAACAGCCTCCTGTAGCGGCTCCCAGAATCTTCTAGAAAGGTTCTGGACTGACACCAGCCTCCTGTAGCGGCTCCGAAACTTCTAGAAGGGTTCTGGACCGACAGTATTCTGGACCGACAGCAGCCTCCTGTAGCTGCACCCGGAATCTTTTAGAAGGGTTCTAGACCTACAGCAGCCTCCTGTAACAGCTCCCGTAATCTTCTAGAAGGGTTCTGGACCGACAGCAGCCTCCTGTAGCGGCTCCCGGAATCTTCTACAAGGGTTCTGGACCGACACCAGCCTCCTGTAGCGGCTCCAGGAATCTTCTAGAAGGGTTCTGGACCAACAGCAGCCTCCCGTAGCGGCTCCAGAATCTTCTAGAACGGTTCTGGAGAGACAGCAGCCTCCAGTAGCAGCTCCAGAATCTTCTACAACAACGGTTCTGGACCGACAGCAGCCTCCTGTAGCAGCTCCTAGAATCTTCTAGAATGGTTCTGGACCGACAGCAGCCTCCAGTAGCAGCTCCAGAATCTACTAGAACGGTTCTGGACCGACAGCAGCCTCCTGTACCGGCTACAGAATCTTCTAGAACGGTGAATCTTCTAGAACGGTAAATCTTCTAGAACGGTTCTGGACCAACAGCAACCTTCTGTAGCAGCTCCAGAATCTTCTAGAAGGGTTCTGGACTGACAGCAGCCTCCTGTAACAGCTCCCGGAATCTTCTAGAAGGGTTCTGGACCGACAGCAGCCTCCTGTCGCGGCTCCCGGAATCTTCTACAAGGGTTCTGGACCGACACCAGCCTCCTGTAGCGGCTCCAGGAATCTTCTAGAAGGGTTCTGGACAAACAGCAACCTCCCGTAGCGGCTCCAGAATCTTCTACAACGGTTCTGGACCGACAGCAGCCTCCTGTAGCAGCTCCTAGAATCTTCTAGAACGGTTCGGGACCGACAGCAGCCTCCAGTAGCAGCTCCAGAATCTTCTACAACGGTTCTGGACCGACAGCAGCCTCCTGTACCGGCTACAGAATCTTCTAGAACGGTGAATCTTCTAGAAGGGTTCTGGACCAACAGCAGCCTCCTGTAGCAGCTCCAGAATCTTCTAGAAGGGTTCTGGACTGACAGCAGCCTCCTGTAGCAGCTCCTGGAATCTTCTAGAAGGGTTCTGGACTGACAGCAGCCTCCTGTAGCAGCTCCTGGAATCTTCTAGAAGGGTTCTGGACCGACAGCAGCCTCCTGTAGCAGCAGCTCCTAGAATCTTCTAGAAGGGTTCTGGACCAACAGCAGCCTCCTGTACCGGCTCCTCGAATCTTCTAGAAGGGATCTGGACCGACAGCAGTCTCCTGTAGCAGCTCCAGAATCTTCTAGAAGGGTTCTGGACCAACAGCAGCCTCCTGTAGCGGCTCCCGGAATCTTCTAGAAAGGTTCTGGACCGACACCAACCTCCTGTAGCGGCTCCGAAACTTCTAGAAGGGTTCTGGACCGACAGCAGTCTCCTGTAGCAGCTCCAGAATCTTCTAGAAGGGTTCTGGACCGACAGCAGCCTCCTGTAGCGGCTCCCGGAATCTTCTAGAAAGGTTCTGGACAGACAGCAGCCTCCTGTAGCGGCTCCCGGAATCTTCTAGAAAGGTTCTGGACTGACACCAGCCTCCTGCAGCGGCTCCGAAACATCTAGAAGGGTTCTGGACCAACAGTATTCTGGACCAACACCAGCCTCCTGTAGCGGCTCCAGGAATCTTCTAGAAGGGTTCTGGACCAACAGCAGCCTCCCGTAGCGGCTCCAGAATCTTCTAGAACGGTTCTGGAGAGACAGCAGCCTCCAATAGCAGCTCCAGAATCTTCTACAACGGTTCTGGGCGGACAGCAGCCTCCTGTAGCAGCTCCTAGAATCTTCTAGAAGGGTTCTGGACCAACAGTAGCCTCCTGTAGCAGCTTCTAGAATCTTCTAGAAGGGTTCTGGACCGACAGCAGCCTCCTGTAGCAGCTCCTATAATTTTCTAGGAGGGTTCTGGACCAACAGCAGCCTCCTGTAGCAGCTCCAGAATCTTCTAGAAGGGTTCTGGACTGACAGCAGCCTCCTGTAGCAGCTCTTGGAATCTTCTAGAAGGGTTCTGGACTGACAGCAGCCTCCTGTAGCAGCTCCTGGAATCTTCTAGAAGGGTTCTGGACCGACAGCAGCCTCCTGTAGCAGCTCCTAGAATCTTCTAGAAGGGTTCTGGACCAACAGCAGCCTCCTGTACCGGCTCCTCGAATCTTCTAGAAGGGATCTGGACCGACAGCAGTCTCCTGTAGCAGCTCCAGAATCTTCTAGAAGGGTTCTGGACCAACAGCAGCCTCCTGTAGCGGCTCCCGGAATCTTCTAGAAAGGTTCTGGACCGACACCAACCTCCTGTAGCGGCTCCGAAACTTCTAGAAGGGTTCTGGACCGACAGCAGTCTCCTGTAGCAGCTCCAGAATCTTCTAGAAGGGTTCTGGACCGACAGCAGCCTCCTGTAGCGGCTCCCGGAATCTTCTAGAAAGGTTCTGGACAGACAGCAGCCTCCTGTAGCGGCTCCCGGAATCTTCTAGAAAGGTTCTGGACTGACACCAGCCTCCTGCAGCGGCTCCGAAACATCTAGAAGGGTTCTGGACCAACAGTATTCTGGACCAACACCAGCCTCCTGTAGCGGCTCCAGGAATCTTCTAGAAGGGTTCTGGACCAACAGCAGCCTCCCGTAGCGGCTCCAGAATCTTCTAGAACGGTTCTGGAGAGACACAGCAGCCTCCAGTAGCAGCTCCAGAATCTTCTAGAACGGTTCTGGGCGGACAGCAGCCTCCTGTAGCAGCTCCTAGAATCTTCTAGAACGGTTCTGGACCGACAGCAGCCTCCAGTAGCAGCTCCAGAATCTTCTACAACGGTTCTGGACCGACAGCAGCCTCCTGTAGCTGCTCCCGGAATCTTCTACAAGGGTTCTGGACCGACAGCAGCCTCCTGTAGCAGCTCCTAGAATCTTCTAGAAGGGTTCTGGACCAACAGTAGCCTCCTGTAGCAGCTTCTAGAATCTTCTAGAAGGGTTCTGGACCGACAGCAGCCTCCTGTAGCAGCTCCTATAATTTTCTAGGAGGGTTCTGGACCAACTGCAGCCTCCTGTAGCAGCTCTTAGAATCTTCTAGGAGGGTTCTGGACCGACAGCAGCCTCCTGTAGCAGCTTCTAGAATCTTCTAGAAGGGTTCTGGACCGACAGCAACCTCCTGTAGCGGCTCCTAGAATTTTCTAGAACAGTTCTGGACCGACAGCAGCCTCCTGTACCGGCTACAGAATCTTCTAGAACGGTGAATCTTCTAGAAGGGTTCTGGACCGACAGCAGCCTCCTGTAGTGGCTCCTAGAATCTTCTAGAACGGTTCTGGACCGACAGCAGCCTCCTGTACCGGCTACAGAATCTTCTAGAACGGTGAATCTTCTAGAAGGTTCTGGACTGACGGCAGCCTCCTGTAGCAGCTCCTGGAATCTTCTAGAAGGGTTCTGGACCGACAACAGCCTCCTGTAGCAGCTCCAGAGTCTTCTCACTCTCTTTGCATCATTTTGAGATTTTCTACTGAGCTTTTTCAACCCCCATTAAAGCATTTTCCCCTTTAAAAAAAAAAAAAAACTTTTTTCCTATGCTGGTCCAGATGATTAGCTGCTAAAAGGATTTCTGCTTCTGACTTTCATCCTTTAGTCATCTGCTACGATGAGTAACCATGACAACAGGACGTTTTTTTTCCACATAGTAGCGGCTGAATGAGCTTTCTGAAGGTGAACGACGCCAAGAAGACCTGAAAACCAGCTGGGTCGAAGAAGACACGTCCAGTAAGTGGATCGGGGAGCCAGGAGGAGAAAGTTTAGAGCATTTCTCTGAACCGTCATGGAGAATGTGAGCTCATTAATGTGAAAATGGAAGAGACTGGTGACCATAGAGCCATCAGTCCCAGCAGGACTACAGAGGATTAAACGCTGCTCTCTGCCTGGCTCTAATATGTGCAGACAGCTGCAGGAGGGACAGACAGAGGGACAGACAGAGGGACGTCAGAGCCTGTTAACAGTTACAGTGAAGGAGGATCTCTCCTTCCAGATATCAAACTGCTGGTCGTGTCTTCCAGTCTGTGTTGCCCCGTTTATTAATAGAGGTTTCAAACAAGCCCCTCCCTCTCCGCCCCGCCTCCAACTTTCTGACCATTTGCCGAATTTTATTTTGCTATTCGTCTATTATACATTTATGCTACAACAGTATAATTTCCCTTATGGGATTAATTGCTCCGAGCTCGTTTGAGCAGAACCATTGTCTCCAGTCTGCAAACATCAATGACAGGAAGTAGGTGAGCAGACTTCCTGTATGAACACAAACAGAGCAGCGCAGGTCCTCACCCTTCCAGAAACGCCTCCGATTAGGCGCTTTAGCGGAGAATCTGCTTTTTATTCACTTAAATAGAACAGGGAATTTGAATCCACCAACAGAATAATGTCAGAAACTGTACATGTGCGAGATAAAAGTTAAGAAAATTTGGGTTAATTAGTGATGAAAATAATTACGTGCTGCAGCCCTCAAGTGCTAATTCAGGTTTGCGTTCATCTTCTAGAATTAAAGACCACCATCGTTCATCTTCAGGGTTTTGTGGCTCACCATAGGTGCCCCTCTGTGGCCGATGAGGGCCGGCATGGGCCCCAGGGCCCCTTCCTCCTTGATGCATGGAGAATACAGACCAACGGGCACCAAGTAGAGGGCCAACAGGATGATCAGGTACACCCCCGTGATCAGGCCCCGCCTCCCTGAAACACGAAGACCCGGTAAGAAACATGGACACAAACAGAAAAAAAATCAGTTAGTTTCACTCTGACATGACTCAGATAAAATGTCATTCCTGTTAATTGATGCTGTGGAAAAGGTTCCTGGAGGCAAACCAAGCTGATTTTTCAACTGAACTGTATATAAACATATATAAAAGAAAAACCCACCTGTTCTCTGCTGGTTTACTGTCATAAGTCTGTAAAAGTCGACTGCCGATGTCACTTAACTTACTGACAGCAAACGCAGAAGGAGGAGAGTTCATGGCCTCTGATTCAAACAGTACCCTATTAAAGACACACCTGTGGATGTACTTTAACACCTCAAACACTGCTTCCTTGTGTGGCATCATGGGAAAATTAAAAAAAATCAGCCAAGATATCAGGAAGAGAATTGAGGACCTCCACCACACTGGTTCATTCTTCCAGTTTCCAGATGTCTGAAGAAGCCACGTTTATCTGTTCCAACAATCCTCCACCAGTAGAACCACCATGGGAACGTCCAGCCATCATAGCGCTGAGGACGAAGACAGGTTCTGTGTCCCAGAGATGAACCTGCTTTGGTGTGAAAGGTGCGAATCAATCCCAGTACACCATCTTCACAAGCTGAACAGCTGAGTGTCATCATCCACAGAGAAATCAGTACTGGACCAACATGGACTGAAAGACCACTCAGCCAGGAAGAAGACAGATTACAGATTACATGTCCTGTGGTCTGAAGCACGGGGGTGGCAGCATCATGATGTGGGGGGCATTTTGGACAGACTTGTGAGCTTCACAAGATAGATATTGAAGCAACATCTCAAGACATCAGCCAGGAGGCTAAATGTTGGTGCAAATGGATCTTCAGATGGACAATTATCCTAAGCGCCAAATTAGGTTATCTGGCTTCAACTGTAACCAAGTATTTAACCAAATCTTTGAAAGCAGAGGCCATGAACTCTACTTTTACATTTATTGACAGCAAATTTGCACAACATTGTCAGTCAACTTATACAGAATGATAAAAAAGCAGGAGACACCCATCCAAACAATACTTTCTGTACACATACAAAGTTAAAATGACCTCAGTTGACCTGTAGGGGCTGATGTTTTTCAGTCTTGTCAAAGGCTGAAAATGGAAAACTTTTTTGATGAAGGATTTTTGCCCCCAGAGGAAACATTAATGGCTATTTTGCTGCAAACACATGTTTCATTCTGACTCCAAACCACTTAGATTCATTTCAGTTTGGTTCCTGTCAAAGATTTACACTCCTTAGCATCTAAAAGTGGACCTGGTGTTGTTTTGAGTCTGAAATGTTCCTTTAAACCAGCTGCTATGAGCAGAGGTGTAAAAACATGGTTGAAAAGGTTGCTTTCCTCCGTCTCCCTGTGTTATTATGACCAAAACACACCTGACAGTCCACTAATACAGTCAAATCATCCGTTTTATCTCAGGAAGCTTATTTCTTTCTAGGAAATTCCACAAATGCATAAATAAAAACGTAAAATGGTTTGTTAATCTCCAAAGTTAATAACTTATAAAACAGTTAATTTGTTATAGTTTGGATCATTTGTTATCTACACAAACATAACCTCCATGAGGAGAACTTTTACTGTATATTAGCAGAAAAGTTTTGTAATAAAATAAGCATACAATGTCAAACTTGCCATCTAAAATCCAGCATTTATTTTTACAATGTTTACAACTGCAAATAATAAATGCCCAATGAACTATACGCCTCACCTCTACTGTTCATGCGAAACACGTGCAGAGCGACTGGCCAGGCCAGTGATGTCATCAGTAAAACTCCTCCTACGTGCAAGTATGGAGCCGTCACCTGAGGAAGACAGAAAATATCTGATCAAGTCTGACGTGGGAGGTGGAAACCACTGAGAAACGGATGACGGGCTGGTGGAGGACAAGAAGAGGTTCACCTGGAAGGAAAGCAGCAACGTCCTCCATTCTTTACTCCACAGGTCAGACAGGACGGCGGTGGCCACGACGGAGAACGTCAGGCTCACCAGGATCCCGACCTGACAAAGAAACGTGTTCTGCAGTTATATTTTAGGCCTGCCAGTGTCAAGTGATAGAACTGAGAAAAATGTGGGAGTTCCCCATGTGATATGGTAAATTAAAGTATATTTTAGTCTGTTTTCATGCAGATGGAAAGAAGAGTTTGTAATAAAAGCAACATGAGGAACTGATTTCAACTTTATGCTCATATTTCTTTTTTATAACTCCCACAACTCAGTGTATTAACATTAATACTATTGATATATGGATACAAAATGCGACTGTTACCTTGTGGCTCCAGTGTAGATGGAGCTTCTGTCCCTCTGACAACAAACACACAGCCAGCAGCTGCACAGATAAACAAGATCATCTCGATGAGAGGCAAAGTCTCAGATCACAGAATCTGACACAAGAGACTTTTGTAAGGCGATGTTCCTGAGTTCCAGTCTTCAGGAACCACTACCTGCGTATTTCAGATGCTTTCCTTGTTCCAGCCGGTTCCAGCACACTTGATTCAAATGAATGTGTCACCAACAGCTTGTGATCAAGGTCTCTTCATGATGCATTAATGTAAAATCTGGTGCTGAAGCAGGGAAACATGTAAAACATGTAGACCACCTCAGACTGGAACTGAGGAACGATGGGATGAGAGACATCAGGCTCTGAAGACTTCTGTATCTGACACAATGAGTCCAGGCTCGCGTCTGATGTTCCAGTCATACGAGGAAATGTTCAACGCTTCCTGAAACTTTACCACCATCTCTGGGTTCTTCCTGACATTTTACCTCTCATCAAAAACATTTGATCAGTTCTGAGTGGTGGAGAGATTCGAGATTACACAGTCTGTAAACCTGACATTCAAACTTCTTTTCACACTCAAAATTGCCAACGTACACGTGGCTCCTTCTTAAGCTTTTTAAGATCAGTGTGACCTGCATGACTGAGAATCTAAACCATCATGTCTAATCTACAATCTTTCCGCTCAAAATGTAGTCAGCCACCTTGGTAAGGTTAATGCAGGGGTCCTGGAGAAGCAGTCCAGCTGACGATATAACCTCTGATTCAGTAGAAATGATGTTCCATCCTGGAACTGGACCGGTTCTCTGCCTTCGCTGAGATCCTGGAGGTGGATGGAAGTTTTCCCAACCATCCACATTTCCTTTCTGGACTTTGAGAGGTCATTCAGCTGTGTCTCTCAAGAACTGTGTGGAGGATTTCTGGACAGAGCCAAAGGGTGGTAGGGATCTGATGTGGAGACCACAGGATTCAGGACCTCTGCTTTCTTGTAGATGATGTGGTCCTGTTTGCGTCATCAAGCTGCTCACTGGAGCAGTTCACAGCAAGAGGATGAAAATCGGCACCTTTAAAGGTCATAGACTGTCCTTCCACAACTATGCAGATGATACTCAGATCTACAGTCATGGAAAAAATTATTAGACCACCCTTGTTTTCTTCAGTTTCTTGTTCATTTTAATGCCTGGTACAACTAAAGGTACATTTGTCTGGACAAACATAACGATAACCACAAAGATTGCTCATAAGAGTTTTATTTAAGAGCTTATATCTTACCATATTCCATGGTTTTCTTGATTATAACCTAAATTACTTAAGTTTTTACATCAATAGCTATGGTGTTGTACTGCCAAAAACAAGTGTTTTCTTTTCTGTTTTAGTCACATGATGACGTTTAGTGGTACCAGGTATTAAAATGAATAAGAAAGTGAAGAAAAAATGGTGGTCAAATAATTTTTTTCCATGACTGTATGTGTCACTGACAGCAGGAGAACATGGGCCTGTAGATTCATTGTGTCACTGCATCGAACAGATCAGTGTGTGGATGCAAAACAACTTTCTCCAGCTAAACTCAGACAAAACTGAAATCATTGTCTGTGGCCCAAAGAAACAAAGAGAACGTGTTATCAGTCACCTTGAGACTCTCTCTCTAGAACCTAAAAATCAGGTCAGAAATTTAGGGGTAATATTGGATTCAGACTTTAACTTTTACAGCCACATTAAAGCAATAACATCAGCAGCTTTTTACTATCTAAAAACATTACCAATATCAAAGTAATAGTGTCTAAACCAGATTTAGAAAGACTAATCCATGCATTCGTCTCCACCAGGTTAGACTACTGTAACGGCCTGCTCACTGGGCTCTAAACCAGCTGTGATACAGCTGCAGTACATTCAGAACACTGCTGCACGAGTCCTGACTAGAATCAGGAGATACGACTATATTAGTCCAGTCCTGAGGTCTCTGCACTGGTCCTGACTAGAACCAAGAACCAGGAAATACGACCATATTAGTCCAGTCCTGAGGTCTCTGCACTGGTCCTGACTAGAACCAGGAAATACGACCATATTAGTCCAGTCCTGAGGTCTCTGCACTGGTCCTGACTAGAACCAGGAAATACGACCATATTAGTCCAGTCCTGAGGTCTCTGCACTGGTCCTGATTAGAACCAGGAAATACGACCATATTAGTCCAGTCCTGAGGTCTCTGCACTGGTCCTGACTAGAACCAGGAAATACGACCATATTAGTCCAGTCCTGAGGTCTCTGCACTGGTCCTGATTAGAACCAGGAAATACGACCATATTAGTCCAGTCCTGAGGTCTCTGCACTGGTCCTGATTAGAACCAGGAAATACGACCATATTAGTCCAGTCCTGAGGTCTCTGCACTGGTCCTGACTAGAACCAGGAGATACGACCATATTAGTCCAGTCCTGAGGTCTCTGCACTGGTCCTGACTAGAACCAGGAGATACGACCATATTAGTCCAGTCCTGAGGTCTCTGCACTGGTCCTGACTAGAACCAGGAGATACGACCGTGTTAGTCCAGTCCTGAGGTCTCTGCACCGGTCCTGACTAGAACCAGGAGATACGACCATATTAGTCCAGTCCTGAGGTCTCCGCACTGGTCCTGACTAGAACCAGGAGATAGGACCATATTAGTCCAGTCCTGAGGTCTCTGCACTGGCTTCCTGTCACTCAGAGAATAGACTTTAAAACAGCTCTACGTGTGTTCAAGTCCATCTCTGACATGTTAGATCCATATGAACCAACCTGGACTCTGAGAACCTCAGGTAGTGGTCTCCTGCTGGTGTCCAGAGTCAGGACTAAACAAGGTGAAGCTGCATTTCAGTTTTATGCTCCTAAAATCTGGAACAGTCTTCCAGAATGATGTGAGACAGACTTGAACTCTGACAATGTTCAGATCCAGGCTGAAAACAGTTCTGTTTAGATGTGAAGATGACGACTGAAAGGATTTTATCTGCACTCTTGTGATTTTATGCATCTGTGTACGAATTGCCTCGTGTACGAATTGTGCTCTACAAATAACCTTGCCTTGCCTTTCTGTTTGCAGATAGCAGAAACTCAATCTCACATTAATCTCTGAAAACACATTTTAATCATGTAGCTTTTTCCTGATTGTTAGTATTTCTTATAATTCAATGATTTTGTATTTATCCAAAGTTTTCATATCTATAATACGTTTGCTTTATTTTACAATCTTGTTTATTTAAATTGCACAACACTTTTCAGATTTGTTCACATTTGCTTCAGATGAGGTTCACAAGTAACACAATTAAAAAACATCACAACATGACAGTGAAATCTATCACATTTAAAGGCTTTCTATGATCAACTGTCAGTCCTATGGCTTTGAGACACAATAGCAGCATCTACCGTATTTTCTGGACTATAAGCCGCACCTGAATATAAGCCGCACCCATTAAAATATAAACAAAATATATATTTTGTCACATATAAGCAGCACCGGACTATAAGCCGCCGGTAGACAGGCTGAGAAATAAGATATTTAGATCGAATGATTTTGTACCGTAAGTGTTTATTCATATACCTGAACTGATTTTTCCTCCTCCTGTGTACTGAAACCACCCCACACAGCAAAACATTCAGGAACGGACTGGCGAAATGGACCCGTATCGGGGTCCAGTTGCACTCAGTGCCGGATCCGCTTTGGAGCCAGATCGCGGACCTGCTGGCTCCACGCTGCGTCCGGTCCGCATCTGCGATTAAAACCTTACCTCTGCGGCTGGTCTGCTCAGAACCCTGAAATCAGCCGGGGAACCAACAAACTGACTGGACAAACTGATAAATCCAGGTGTGTCCGAGTAGCTACAATGGTCAGACACGCCTGGATTAATCAGTTTGTCCATTAATAATAGGTATTGATTCTCAAATGTAGAGTAGCATAGCCTGGGGCGCCGAAAAGGGGGGGTAAAGGATACGGATTATAGGGGCCCATGATTGAGGGGGGCCCAGAGAGGCCCCTAATGATGATCAAAAATAGCATCAACAAATTTCGCCGCTGTGTTGGGGGGCCCTGTAAAGATTCTTTTCATGGGGCCCAAAATCCCTAGCGGCGCCCTTGAGCATAACCAACAAAGGCTACTGAACAAAAACAGAATAGCCTTTAACTACTTGGTTTGTTTTTGGTTTTTGCACTTCCTGCTAGAGCGCCCCCTGAGGGCTGAAGAAAAATTCATAGAAAAGCCGCATCTCTGTATAAGCCTCGTGGTTTAAAGCGTGGGACAAAAGTAGCGGCTTATAGTCCAGAAAATACGGTAATCAGAAAATCTGCAGGGGTCAGTGTTGTGTTCGTGCCTCACCATGAGCACAGTGACGTAGCAGAAGAAGCCTGCAGCGATGACCAGCAGCACCACAGACCAGGGAAACCAGAAGCCCAAGTTCCCAAAGTTAAACCTTCACACCCACAGTGACGTCAGGTGACAGAGAGAGAGAGTTAGTGGCACACAGAGGAGGACAGAGAAAGCACCAGAATGAGGATACAAAAGTACACTTGAGCATTTAAAAATGCACCGCTTGTTGCTCGGGAAGTTATATTTTGGCCTTGCAAATAAACAAAGAAGAGCAATTTATTGGTTTTTTTTTTTGGTTTTTTTTTTGCAGTTTATTAGTCTCTTTCCTCAGTGTGCAAGTTAACATTAGTGCTGAAACTTGAGCTAATCTAAAAGCTGATACTGAAGATGCGCTGGCAGTCATGAAGGACACATATTAGATGATGCTGCCCGTCTCTAGTTTGTGTTTTTGCTGCTTTCATCATCAGGCGGCGGAAGTGTTCTCACACAGAAAATCTTTACGAACATTAACAGCTGCCCTTTGAGCCGCTGACGCCTGTTAATGTTCAGACATCCAGGTGTTAACCAGGTGAGCATCTACAGCAGTTATCTCTGTGCGCGGTCATTACCAACACGTGCGCACGCCTGTATTTTCACGTATGACCAGACTAAAGTGCACGTGTGGCTGAACCCACCAGTCAAAGTCGTTGTAGTCGTTCTCTGCTTGGGCCCAGAAGTAGAGGAAGACCAGCGTCAGGCAGAAAGCTGCCACCAGCAGCCCAAAGGAGGCGCCCTCCAGCTGTTGACAGCAGACACCAAACTGTGAAAAACATTTCCTCCACACATGAATTTACTGGCTCGTTTGTGTGGAGGTGGCTCGTCCAGACGAGGACTGCTCGTTGGCTTTCATGATAGAGAGGCGCTCAAACAGAAAAGCTCTTTTACTGCTGGACTTTGACGGCAGAAGCTCCGTTCTCACTGTGTCTTATCATCTCCATCACTGAGTCACGTGTTCCTGAACGCTGAACTGTAGTTTCACCGGGTTTGAAACAGAGCTTTTACTCAAGTGTCGTCAGATACTGAGAGGTAAAGAACAAAAAATGCAACTGGGACGATCGAATCAATACAGAAACTGAGTGCATTCAGCCTCGTGTCTGCTTTCAGTATTCAGATTTTCCCAAAGGATTCGTGAGCTGCTTTCATTTACACAATAAATCATGCTGATGATTAGGGATGTAACGATGTGGAAAATTTGATATCTCGATTATAGTGACCAAATTATCACGGTTTACAATATTATCACGGTATTCTTAATTGTTGTACAAATGTCCAAAAAACACATACATTTAAATAATTTCACAAAATCTTGTTATTTTCTTGTCATACTAAAACATCAGAGGCCAAAATTTTATTTTAAATTTTAATTTATTTTATAAATTTTACCTTTTAATGTGAAATGAAACTTTAACATTAAAAGGGCAAACAAATGGCACAGAAAGAGGTTTTATTTTAAATAAACAAAATAAGTAACAGGAACAAAGCTAATTTGTCTGGTGCAAATTTAAATAAACATTTTAACAACCATATTAGGTCAAATTATCAGAAACAAAAATTCCTGCAAGTGCAAGTTCAAATGAAATAAACTTTTGACTTTAAGCTGAACCTCAAATACATATAATTGTGCAAATAAAGAAACAGTTGTTTTGGAGCCAAATATGTTGTTATGAATTGTAGTTCACTCTGTGTGTCTGTGGGTGTCGCTGTGTTGTTACCTGAGGGTCAGGTATAAAGGTAGCTGCCTGTTATTGATTAGGTGTTTGACCCGGAAGGACAAAAGGTTTTTGACCGCTGTGGCGCTAACTGCCGGTGTTATGGTTTTCGGATCAGTTAATGGAATAAATTAATATTTTAACTGCATCAGAAGAACATCGTTCCGGTCCTTTTTTGATCAACACGCAACGGTAACGTTTACGAAATGTGAGTTAGCGAAGCGCGTCAACCAGGTTAATCTTGGTCAAACATCTCAGTAGCTTGAAGCATTAGCCTTAGCTCCTTCAAGTTGTTTGTACAAATTACAATAAAATGTAAACAAGTGCTCTGCAGACAGGATAACTGTCCTCCACCAGTTGTCCCTCTGCATTCTTAAAAAAAAATGTGTATATATATATATATATATATACATATATACACTCACTGTATATATATGCCCAGACCTTGGATTTCTTCATTTTAGTGGGTTGGTAAATGTCCTGCGTGCTACCAAATCTTCCGCCATGCTCACATTACGATGCCGATGTTACAAGCTACATATTCACGCGAGACACAGTCATGAGTCGCTCGAAGTCTTCAATGAGGCTGATATTACATATCCTGGTAATCGACCGCGATAATGAGATGAAGTCAAACATAAATGGTAATTGTTATGTTAGACTTCAATCGTAATATTACCGTGCTTTACCGTAATACCAGTAACCGTTCCATCCCTACTGATGATTACATTGGTTTTGATTAGTTTCAACTGTTTAGTTTTAATATCTCCATTTTCAGCCTCTCTGGACTGCAGCTACATTATTTAATTACTACCGACTATGAAATAAGCTGCACTTTATTTCATCATTATTCTGGACCAGGTGTTTCGTTTGATCTCCTGCCAGTTTCTGCAGACATGAGAAAGGCCAGATGTGGCCAGATGTGCCCCGGCTCGGCCCGGTACAGGTGTCGGCGGCCGTCTGACCTTGTTGCAGCAGCAGTCTCCCTCTCCCGGCTGAGCGCTGCTCTTCCCGCCGCGTCTCCACCGGCAACCGTACAGACCGGTCAGACACGACACAAACGGGCCGTGCTCGTAACGTCGCAGCAGTCTGCCGCGAAGGCCGCGCAGCCGCCGAGACACCGTGGACGCCATGGCTCATGCACATTCTGACACAGACGCCATCTCGCTCACACAGTTACCTGAAATATCAAAGAAAAAAAAAAGATGAGTCAAAGACATTTTAAATCGATGAAGAAAAATGTGAGTTCTTTTGTTTTGGGCAAATTTAGGGATCAAAAGGAGATTATATCTGTTATCTGACTAACTGACTTTATAGGATAAAAGACAACGTCCTCTGAATCATCACCTTCCTCCTCAGAGGAGCGTCACGTTGAGACAAACAACTGTCAACAAGTCATTTAACTTGTGCATATCCACGTCTAGACAGCTATTTTACCACATGGCAATAAGGAAAACAACGAAAATGCTTCTTTAAGTTTGTTACAGCATTTATGAAAAGCATATATATAAAGAAATTACCTATAAGATGATAAATTGTGATTTTATGTAAATTTAAAGGGGATTAAAAATACATATGAGCAAATTCTGGCATTCCCACTGGAATAAACATGAAAGTATTCATCACGGTATGATAGATATTTCATCGGTAAAAAGTCTCCTCTCCAGACCTTTGCCTCTTTTACCTCCAGCTTGGATTTAAGGCAACATTTGAAAAACCGTTGTCTTGAGGAGCATTGCCACATCTGTTCACTAGGGCTGTAGCAATACACCAATCTCACGATATGATACGATACACAATATTCGGCTCATGATACGATATATATCAATATTCATCTTACAATACATTTACATCATTTTCCGAAAGATTTTAAAGGGACAAAGTGATTTTGGTGACATCTTGTGAGTGTTCCAATGACTTTGTTTGAATTAATTGAACTGAAAGCATCAAATACACATTATATGGCTGACAGGCAGCTTGCAAATGCTGGACAAAATAAATAAAAGATTTGTTGTGAAAAATAGTTTCATTTATTTAAACAGTGCAAATTGTTGCTTGCAAGCTTTTAAAGGTGGGACACGGGGGTTTTGGAAGAAGCTTAGAATATCGATACCCGTGGCTGAAAAATCAATACTCTCTGGGGAAATCAAATATCGATATATATCAAAACCAGCGGCTACAAAGCTTCAAATTATCCGTCTACCCCAGTCGTAACCAGGACGGTTTTACTGCTGTTTCATCTCTCTTTTTTTGTAATTTTTATACATCTTTTATATTTTTTTGAATGATCAATATCATCTGATGAACATATACAGCAACTTGATTTTTCATCTCTACTTTTAATTTTGATATTAACTGGGCAGAATATCGCAATATATCGTGACATTGCGATATTGAGATAAAATTGTATCGTGACCCAAGTATCACGATACATATCATATTGCGAGGTCCTTGCCAACACTCACCCCTCGTTGTGATGCTTCAGTGCTTCCGTCTTTACTCTGGTTTTGCATCAGAAAGTCAAACAGAAAGTTGTCAAACATGCAGTTCGTGTAAAACTTGAATTTGTGCAGCCAGCTCTTTGTTAGACTGGCCGAACAAAACCTATGCTTCAATATTTGGATCAATGGGGATTGACTCACTTTTTTAAAGTTAACTAAATGCTATCTGGCCACTTGATTTGATTGGGATTTGCTGTGTTTTTTTGAGCCAGCACCTAGTGGTCAGTTAAGGAACTGCAACAAGAACGACCCACTGACTGACTTGATCCAGACTCTCAGTGTGAAGTTTGACCCTGTCTTTATACACTGCACGGCAAAAAAAAGGTCATAAACTCTAATATTTCGTTGGACCACCTTAAGCTTTGATTACGGCCCGCATTTGCTGTGTCATTGTTTCGATAAGCTTCTGCAACGTCACCAGATTTATTTCCATTCAGTGTTGCATTAATTTTTCACCAAGATCTTGCATTGATGATGGTAGAGTCTGACCGCTGCTCAAAACCTTCTCCAGCACATCCCAAAGATTCTCAATGGGGTTCAGGTCTGGACTCTGTGGTGGCCAATCCATGTGTGAAAATGATGTCTCATGCTCCCTGAACCAGTCTTTCACAATCTGAGCCCAATGAATCCTGTCATTGTCATCTTGGAATATGGCCGTGCCATCAGAGAAGAACAAATCCATCGATGTAATAACCTGGTCATTCAGTATATTCAGGTAGTCAGCTGACCTCATTCTTTGAGCTCATACTGTTGCTGAACCTGGACCTGACCAACTGCAGCAACCCCAGATCAGAACACTGCCCCCACAGGCTGGTACAGTAGGCACTAGGCATGATGGGAGCATCACTTCATCTGCCTCTCTTCTTATCCTGATGCTCCCATCATTCTGGAACAGGGTCAATCTGGACTCATCAGACCACATGACCTTCTTCCATTGCTCCAGAGTCCAATCTTTATGCTTCCTAGCAAACTGAAGCCTTTTTTTCCAGTTAGCCTCACTGATTAGTGGTTTTCTTAAGGCTACACAGCTGTTCAGTCCCAATCCCTTGAGTTCCCTTAGCATTGTGAGTGTGGAAATGCTCTTAATTCACTATTAAACAGCCCTGAGTTCTACTGTTGTTTTTCTTTGATTTGATCTCACCAAATGTTTAAGTGATCGCCGATCACGATCATTGAGGATTTTTTTCCAGCCACATTTCCTCCTGGAAGACGATGGGTCCCCACTATCCTTCCAGTTTTAAATAATGCGTTGGACAGTTCTTAACCCAATTTTGGCAGTTTCTGCAACCTCCTTAGATGTTTTCTCTGCCTTTGATCTGACCCTTCTCAAACAGGCTAACATCTTTTCCACGACCACGGATGTGTCTTTGACATGGTAGTTTAGGAAATGAGAAGCAGCTCATTGCACCAGTTGGGGTTAAATAACTTGTTGCCAGCTGAAAGATAATCGCCCATGTAGTAATTATCCAATAGGAGGCTTGGACCTATTTGCTTAGTTAAATCCAGGTGGTGACTTTTCTTTGGCCAGGCAGTGTATTTTAAAGGTTTAAACTGATTATGAGCTGAAGATGACCAGGTCCTCTGATTGGACAGTTTGATTTGGGACTGAGTCGTGACTATTTAGAGACGGGGTTTACAGGGTGACAGATTTTAATCTACAACTACAAGCTTTTTTTATGCTCAGAATATTTTTCCGTTTAATTTGAGCTCATGCATTTTTATCTATTACCGTATAAATAAGATCTAAAGTATCATCAGATTATCTACACAAGTCCTGAATGGAGAAAAAGATAATCTGAGATCTCATCTGTGCTTGAGGGAAGCTGTGGAGCAGCTGTGTCCGTCCTGCATCGTGACAGCATCTCGCTCCTCGTGACTCTTGCAGGGTTCCTGGAGAAGAACGAACCGGGACAGCCTCCACACCGACATCATCCAGCTGGTCCACTCGTCCAAGAACAAGTTCATCAAGCAGATCTTCCAGGCTGATGTCGCCATGGTGAGGGCGACGTTAATCCGTTTAGATGTCACCGCGTGTGTTTAACGGTTCTTCTCTGTCGTTGTGCCAGTGAGCAGAGGCCTCTTTAAATGATCATGTGACTCTCACCTTCTTCAGGTGTTCTGTTCTTCCTCTCACTCTGCTGTTTCTTCTGTTTCTTCCATCTTTTCCTCTAACATCAGTTTCTGTGTGGCTATCAGCAGCCCAGCACCCCCGCTCCCAAGGTAATCAACAGGCTTCAGTGTGTGTGTTTTAAACGCCCAGCATCCCTCTGCTTCTTTAAGCAGGTGTACAGCCTGAGTGAATGTAGCCCCGATGACGGGGGATTGGTCACATGACGGTGTAGAGGAGTTTTATTTGTGTGCACCCCATCTTTGTTGTGGTTGTCAGCGTGTCTTTTTCACTGTTAAAGGAACACCAGTGAGTCTCCTCATGTTGAAATATCAGTCTCAGCTCCATTTTGGGGAATATTTGATCAGTTTCGTCCAGCTCTGGCAGCCTCCCGTCGCTCCTGTGGGCAAAAATCAGCCAAAGCATCCTCCGACTCCGACGTAGCTCCGGGTCACAGACTCAGACTGGTCTGTTGTGAGAACGGCTCGTCGTTTCGCAGAATCGGTAACTAGGGATGTGAATCTATTACTGTCTCACGATTCAATTCGATTCCGATTTTTGGGGCCACGATTTGATTCGAACAGTTTTATTCATAATGATTACTGATCATGATCTGCTCCCATTTTATTTGCAAGTGTCTTTTTCACATTTATTAAGTTTTAAACATTTATCCATGGAATTGTTGCAGCTGTTACATTAAAGCAATATCAAATACCGCTGAAGTAACAAAAATAAAAGTGCCTATTTATTGAAGAAATAGTGCAGTTAAAAATGCTGCCTTTTAAATTCTGAGGAAAGCACCTTTTACCAAAAACAGTGTGTAGTCCTTAACTCTAAGGGCCCAATCTTCCGCCAAACCTCCTAAAGCTGCTATTAAGGGATAGCGGGTAGCGGGAGGGGCGTTTCCACGCAAAAAACGCAATCTTCCACCTCCATAAACCCGCGATCTTACCTGCGCTAACCGCTACATTATGCATAGGAGTGGTTAGGGCGTAGCCAGCAGTAGCCATTGCCTTTAAGAGCAGGTTGCGGGTAGCGGCTAGCTGGAGGTGTACGATCGGGTCCTAAGTATCGCTCACTATTTTTTTTTTTTGCCCGCTTGAAGCTGGCAGAGAGCTTCCTTGGTCTGCAGCTGACTCTGACACTGCTCCGTGTCTTAGATCTCTGGCTGATTCCTCGTAAAATGAGACCAACCATTTGTTGTGCTGCTAAAGGGCTTGATCTTAGTTTTGCAATGCTTGCACGCTGTTTGCTTCACGTCCAGCTGGGGGTTTCCGGGCATCCGGTGAAAACAGAAATGACACCAAAATTTAACTTTTTGTAAAGAGGGAGCCGGTTGGATCTCCTTTCCTCCATCTTTGTTTTGGGTTAGGGTTAGGGTTAGCACGCACGTTCCAGAACCAGCTGTGTCGTGACATCAAGACGTCCTGCATAGTTACAAAATGGTTGCAGACAGCCAGCGGATTTTTAAAAAAATCAATTTTGAGACATTTTGTATCGATTCTGCGTTGTAGCAAATAAGAATCACGATTCTTATGCGAATCATCAATTTTTTTTTGGGCACACCCGTATCGGTGATCCTATCTAACAGCCCCAGATGCAGCAGTGATGACTGGTTGAGACTGGTGCTGCCACCTAGTGGATCCAGTTTTGGTGGTTCTCAGGTCGCCCCTGTAGGGATGCTGATTGGAGGTCCAATGACTTTCTCTGTATTCTGTGAACATTAATGACTTCATACACTGAAAATGATTAAATCTGTAAACTGCTTAACTATTTTCCTGCGCTAATTTTCACAGAGGCGAACTTTTCTCAGTTTCAGCGTTTGATATGTTGTCTTAATGTATTTAGTGCAATAATTATCTGCAAAAATGTCAATTACTTGCAAATCCTTGTGTTTTGTTTTCATTCTGCCTCAGTGTCCCAGTGTTTCCCTCCAATTATTGACCATTAGATGTTAAAACCCTAACAGAAGTGTAAACCTGTATGGCAGAGTTGTATCAACGAACAGTGTGTGTGTGTGTGTGTGCGTGTGTGTGGGTGTGTGCGTGTGTGTGTGTGTAGGGCGTAGAGAGACCAGGAAACGCTCTCCCACTCTGAGCAGCCAGTTCAAACGTTCCCTGGAGATGCTGATGAGGACGCTCAGCGTGTGTCAGCCGTTCTTCGTCCGCTGTGTGAAACCCAACGAGCTCAAGAAACCGATGGTGGGTGTTTCTGTCCTCAGCTGCAGAGTCGAACAATAAAACCATCCTCAAGGTCACACGGCTCTTTCATTGAGCATCCTTTTCTAAATGCAAAAGATTAAGGTCAAAATGTATAAAAGATGAGCACATTAAAACAAGGAGTGGACAGAAGTAAAGGTTTCAGATTGAGTCCTAAGAGTGGTATTTAGTGGTATTTAAAAAGGTCGATTAAACTCAACTTTGAAATGTCAGCATTTCCATTCGGTCGAGTCCAAATATTTAAAATGATCCAAACGCTAAAATGTCCAACAAAGTTTTTCCCTTAGCAACGGCCCGAGACCGCTTGTAGTCCAGCAGGCTGACCTCTGGTCTCTGGTCTCTGGTCTCTAGTCTCTAGTCTCTAATCTCTAGTCTCTGGTCTCTAATCTCTAGTCTCTGGTCTCTGGTCTCTAGTCTCTGGTCTCTATCTCTAGTCTAGTCTCTAGTCTCTAGTCTCTAGGTAGTCTAGTCTCTAGTCTCTAGTCTCTAGTCTCTAGTCTCTAATCTCTAGTCTCTGGTCTCTAGTCTCTAGTCTCTAGTCTCTAGTCTCTAGTCTCTAATCTCTAGTCTCTGGTCTCTAATCTCTAGTCTCTGGTCTCTGGTCTCTAGAGACTAGAAACTAGAGACTAGTCTCTGGTCTCTAGTCTCTAGTCTCTAGTCTCTAGTCTCTAGTCTCTAATCTCTAGTCTCTGGTCTCTGGTCTCTGGTCTCTGGTCTCTGGTCTCTAGTCTCTAGTCTCTAGTCTCTAGTCTCTAATCTCTAGTCTCTGGTCTCTAATCTCTAGTCTCTGGTCTCTGGTCTCTAGTCTCTAGTTTCTAGTCTCTAGTCTCTGGTCTCTAGTCTCTAGTCTCTAGTTTCTAGTCTCTAGTCTCTAGTCTCTAGTCTCTAATCTCTGGTCTCTGGTCTCTGGTCTCTGGTCTCTGGTCTCTGGTCTCTGGTCTCTAGTTTCTGGTCTCTAGTCTCTGGTCTCTGGTCTCTGGGAGCCAGTGGCTCTGAACCTTTTAGGGGTCCTGGACCCCCTGCATGTTTTTGATCAACTCTGAGGACCCCCTGTGATCTGGGGGTTGTGGGGGGGGGGGGGGGGTAAATTTGACAGAAACAGCAGAAATTGCCTTTTAAATTGCATTATGGCACTTATTTACTCTTTGAGGCAAATATGAACTTTCAGTTGTAATTTCCAGAACAAAAAAATTATAAACTAGAAAAGCAGTCGGAGAGCGCAGACCTCCGCCAAGCACAACAATTCCCCCATATAGCGATTTACAGATTGTGATAAAATCCGCCTACTGGATCAGATCAGGATCAGCTTTTGAAATTTGATAGAGGTTTCGATTGTCAATCCCTGAGTCAAATTTCATGAGTTTTGGGCAATAATTAACGGAGATATTGAAAAACAACATTTTCGGCCCCATTGACCGCAATGTTATCTAAAATTTGAAAGTGATCCAAAATCCAGGATTTCTTCCGGATCACAGCCAAAATGAAATCAGTTCTTCCTTTTTACATTTCTGACAACTCCTGAAAATTTCATCAAAATCCATCCATATCCATCCATAACATTCAAAGCTCATACCAGCATGAAAACTTTGTCTGGACACAAGTTTTTGTGAGTTTGACTTGTTTCCATCAGGACCTTCAAAGGACAGTTTTTAAGTAAGGAAGAGCTTGACCTTTGACCCAGTGTCAACGTTTCTGAGTATTAGAGGAGTTTGAGGGTTTTGTATGAACTCTGTAATATCAGGCAGCATTCATTTAAGAATTATCCAAACAGCCAAATAAAACAACTTTCAGAGTCCAGCTGCTTTAAAGCTCCAAACCAGTTCAGAGTCACTTTCGGGGAGAAAAGAGGGTCCCAGAACCACATGGAGACAATTCTGCTCTCTTGCTGTTTCTGTGCAGAAAAAAAAAAGGTTTGACCTCTGACTGTACTGTAACTGGTGCTTCTGTTTCTCCTCTTTCCTCAGTTATTTGACAGGGAGCTGTGCATCCGCCAGCTCCGCTACTCCGGTATGATGGAGACCATCCGGATCAGGCGGGCGGGCTACCCCATCAGATACAGCTTCGCTGAGTTTGTGGACCGTTACCGGGTCCTGATGCCTGGAGTCAAACCGGCTCACATGCAGGTCAGCGTGATGTCTGTTTGGTTTACGTCCCAACGTGGGACTGATGGTTCACGTTTCAGGCGTCGGCTGTGATCGGTTCGTTCCAGTCGTTCGTTCAGAGCTGCGGTCTGATTCCCATACAGTCGATTTGATGTCGTATCTTCTTCACTGGTCCACGTGACGTTACTTTTCCACTCTTTGGTCTCCGTCCAGGAGGACCTGCAGGGGACGTCTCAGCAGATAGTCCTGGCCCGGCTGGGGAAGCACGACGACTGGCAGATCGGAAAAACCAAGATCTTCTTAAAGGTTGCCCCCTTTTTTTCTTTTCTTTCTGCTGACTTTCAGTTCCCTCCTCTGTCCATCCCAGCGTTTACCTCCACCTGTGTGTGTAGATGTGTTCAGGGTGTTTCTCCCTCTGTGGGAGTTTTTTTACTTGCCATTATCCTTGATTTCAAATTCAAATTCAAATATACTTTATTGATCCCACAAGGGGGAATTTCAAGTTTCAAGTACACCAGACGCTGCAGTCTGGTGTACTTGAGGAGCTGCCGGCGTCCAGCGCTCCTTCTTCATGTCCCGGTCTTGTGGTCCGAGTGCTAACTCCAGTTAACAGCCGTTAAAACCAGTATATCTCCACAATGGTGAATCAAGTGAGATATCTCCAGGTCAGAGGAGGAAACACTGATGAACCAAACTCCGATGAACCAAACTGTCTCTTCTGGGAAGACCGAGCTCCCTCACTCCGATGGAGCCGACCGCCCCAGAGCCCGGTTCATCATGCGGACCAGGTTGTTGGTGTCACCCCTGGCGGTGCCGGGCCCCACCAGGTCTCCAGACGGTCCCTGCCAGGTCAGCTGACTCACCCCGGCGTGCAGACTGCTGGATAGGGGCAGCATGCCGCCGCTGCCTAGTCAGGGGCTCCCGGATCCAGTGCCGGTGGTTGCCGCGGGTAGCAGTTCAGGATTAGCTTCCCCGAACCGACCCCCAGTGACACCGTCCATGTCCGTGGCGGTACGTCTCCACCAGCCGCGAGAGGACCGGTCCGAACACGCAGACAGCATGTCGACACCCAACCGCAAAATTACCACACATCGGGCACAAACTGGAGCGTCCAGCGTCGCAAGGATAAGTCCCCCGGAGCAGCAGCGAGTAGCCTCCATGCCAGACGTCGTCAGGGCAATATTAGATTTAATATTATAATTCTAATAGGGCTGGGCAAGTTAACGCGTTATTATCGTGTTAACTCATTAATTTATTAACGCCGACATTTATTTTATCGCACATTAACGCATGTTGCTCACATGCTTTTGTTTTGAAAAGTCTGTTACTGGCTGCAGCGGAACCGGAAAACAGTAAAGGAACAGTAAAGAAAAGCTAAAACAGACATGGAGAACGGTAAAATCTGTGAACTTTACAGTTCAGGTAGCAACTCAGGTAGCAATATTAACAATTCTGTCTGGAAAACAAATTCTGGACTGCAACAAAACTTTCTTGTCATTCCTCCATGTTCCATCAGATCTGCTCCATGTGTTCACTGTCCTGCTGTTCTCTTACTGGTTACTTCAGTGCAGCTCCATCTAGTGGCACAGATGTGTAATGACAACAGAAAGTCCAGTCCTCGATTATAAAACAAATTCTGTCCTGTGGCCCGTTTTTTAATTTTGTATTTTTGATCCAAGTCCAAAATTGAAATGTTTAAAAAAAAACAGGCATTTTTTTATTACGAAAAATGTAATAATGTCACTATTTCTTTTTTTTTTCCTTTTTTTTTTTGATTGACAATTGAAAATGGAAAGAATGATTGATACACAGATTGGTAAAGTTACTGAACTTTAACATGGACATTTTCATTTTAAAGTTCTCACAGACGGAGGATTTGACAGAAACAAGGTTATTTGTAACAACTTACAAGTTGAACTCCCCGTTAAAAGTTTCTGCTGTTACCTCAGAAATTACCTGTTTTAATGTTCTGATTGTGCTGAGCCACAATCATTTTGTTGGATTTTGTTTGTAGACTTTTTTTTATTTTTTTATAAAAACAGAATGACATTAATGCCCTGGCAGTGGCAATAAGCTTTATTTTATTTTAAATTTTTTAAGATGAGATTTACACTAAATATGTGTTACTGACAAGTGCTGATGTTAAAAGTGTTTGAACAACAAATGTTATGGCATACACTACTTTTGAATTTATTATTTGATTTTGCATATACAATGCGATTAATCGTGATTAATCAGGGAAATAATGCAATTATACGCGATTAAAAATTTTAATCGTTGCCCAGCCCTAAATTTTCGTTAATGATATTTGCTCGGGGGTCATGATCTGGGTCTCTGTAAAGCACCTACAGACAGTTGACATTGTAACATACGCTATACAAATAAAATTGAATTGAATTGAATTAGTTAAAAATCAGCCTGCTGAGCCTGACAATAATGAGCTGTGATTAGAGGCTAATGACTTTTTCAAAGATCTTAAATGCTCCTTCAGCGCTTGGCAACAATTAAGCAAACTATTTAACTAAATCTGCAATTCGCTGCTTTGTAATTTTTCCACAAAACCAGCCCAAACGATGATGATAATTGGTGTCATTATAATGGCTGCTTGTCTGTCTGGATGAATGTTTTAAAAGCTCAGTTTTATTTTCCACTTACACAGTACGACACATAGCGAAGCGTTTTATAATACTGTCACTTGTTATAAGACAACAGTGAGAATAGAAACCTAACGCTATGAAATAAAAGACAGAATAAAAGAAAATAAAGGCCAGGATGAGCTGGTGAGATAACAGATGGAAAACACTTAAGTACGTGACCATCAGCATCATGCCGTCCTCTAAGCTCCACTCGGGTTTCTCGAGGTTTTGGGGGTCCTTCAGGCTGCGGTGGGAGCTGTGCTGCCGTGACATCAGAGCGTCCCCGATCAGCTGATCCAGCAGGATCCTCCTGATCCAGCTCCTGGACCGGCCCAGGGTTGAGGATGCCATAGAGCCACTCCCCGGTCTTCTTCACTGCAGCTTGTATCCTCGTTGTCAAAAATATCCAAAGCCGTAGATGACGGGTAGAAAAATGCATTGTGCATCCAAGTCTGCGGCTCAGAGGTGTTGTTCATGTCTTCTAAGCACTTCCTGGGAAGCTTTTCCCTCCAGATCCGTCTGACAGGCCCTTAAAACCTCTCCAAGAGATGCAATTAATATTTTTGAAATGTCCAAGTGTCAATGACTCCCTGAAGATATTTTTGATTCTTTTCTTTATTTTTTTTTTTTTTGTTGGAGTTGATCTGGTAAGTCCTGTTTTAGATGACGCTGAATGACCTGATGCCTCTTCTTTGTTCCCGTCAGGACCACCACGACATGCAGCTGGAGATCGAGAGGGACAAGGCCATCACTGACAAGGTCATCCTCATCCAGAAGACGGCGCGCGGACTGAAAGTGAGGTCAGGAACACTCGAGCACTTGAGTCTGGAGGACCCGTTGTCTAGAAAGATATTTATCTTCTGTACACCATCTATTTAGGTCTCTGAGTAGATGTGTTGAGTATATCCTTACCACCATCTGAAGGAAGTCTCACTTGTCTTTTCCTTTCTTTTCTTTTGAGAAAAGCCTCAGAAGTTCTCAGAATTCAAATTACAGGAAGTTTTGAGGCTGATCTTTGAGATATGAAACAGAAACCTGTTTCAGGTGACGGTGAACGCGTTAAAGCACAGGTGTCAAACTGATCCGTGAAAGGGCCGTGTGGCTGCAGGTTTTTGTTCCAACCATGCAGCAGCATAGCTGACTTGTTTTAGTCAATCAACTAGTTGTCTTCACTAAAGGTCTAAACCAGTTCAGTTGATGGAATGAAACCAGTCAGCTGTGTTTCTGTGTGGTTGGAACAAAAACCTGCAGCCACGCGGCCCTTAAACGGATCAGTTTGAGACCCCTGCGTTAAAGGCCTGTCAGTAAACGTGACACCTGACTGCACACGTTTAACCTCCTGTTCATCAGCGAGGAAGAGACTCTGGATTCACGATTCAGAGTCAAATTTTCTTTTCCTTTACAGGACAAGCTACCTCCGACTCAGGAGAGCCGTGACGGTCATTCAGAAGGCCTGGAGAGGTTACCGATGCAGGAAGAACTACCAGATTGTGAGTCTGTGACGTCATCAACATGTAATCTAAGCTTCCAGTGGAAAAGCTTTGTAATTCCTCCCTGAGCTACCCCACATTCCCTAAACTTCTCCAATCAGGTGTTTCATGAGCCGTAAAGCAACCTGTGATAACGCCTGGCCTCTGAATCACGTTTCCCTCTTCCAGATGAAGTCGGGCTTCCTGCGCCTGCAGGCGGTCTGCCGGTCCAGGAAGTACTACAGGAGCTACCGGATCACCCGCCTCCGCGTCACTCTCATCCAGGCCCGCTGCCGGGGCTTCCTGATCCGAGAGGCTTTCTGGCGGCGTCTCCGTGCCGTGTTGACCATCCAGTCCTACACCAGGGGCATGATAGCCAGACGCCTCTGCCAGAGGCTGAGGGCAGAGGTAAACCGTTACTACGTTAACTACTGCCACTTGCATCTCATTGTTTGCGTGCCAGAAAGGGAGGGCCGCTGGTTCTGATGGAGGCGGGAGAGAAAGGATCCCGTGTCACACATCTGATGTGGTCGAAGGAAGCCGTGAGCCCGTGTTGTACCTGTTCATGTAACTAGATGGAGTTTATGGGGCTTCTTATGACCGCTGAGCTCTTTGGTTGACGTCAGTATGAACGTCTCCATTACTGCCGCCATCAGGATCAATGCAGCTCTGATTTCAGGACTGACATTATTTGTGCTGTTAAAACATATATTTTTCATCTGCACTCACAATTACAGACTCTTATTGGTTGGATGATACTATCTTAGCTGTTCACCCATTTATTGGAATCTGCATTTTAATGATTGATCAATGAAAATTATAAAAATGAAAGAAGAGGCTTTAACTGTTGAGTGTTGATGTTGCATAGCTGGTCCACCAGAGGGCGCCCTGCTGCCACCTGTTGGCAACATGTTGAACCTCCACAGACTTTGATATTTTCATCTGCTTGTTTAAAGTACCATTTGTTGTGAAAGTAAAACTAAACATCCATCCGGCTATAATTCATTAATTTGCTTTTAAACTTTTTATTATTATTGCAATATAAATATTCCAACTGGACAAATAAAGAAATGAGGTTTGGTATGAACTTGAAGATGCCTTTTACAGACTCTCTGCGGAATTAAAGGGGACATATTATGCTGTTTTTTTTTTCCATAAGCTGACACCGTTTCCTGAGATCTTAATGAAATGACTGCAGCTAGGGCTGTCCCGATACTATATTTTCACTTCCAATACGATAACGATATTTCAGCCTTGAGTATCGGCCTATACCGATATTAGCAAACTACAGATTAAACATACTTGGATTATTTATTCTGTTGTGTGGAGTGTTAAAAAAGCGATATTCCCGATATTAAAAAGTGATATGACTCAAACAAGAATAATAGTCAACAACAGTAGTATTGGAGAACAAACCGTTTATTATTAGCATTTTTTTTTTTTTTTAAGATTTTTTTCTGGCACTAGTGGCCTTTATTGACAGTGAAGAGACAGGAAGGGGGGCAGAGAGAATGGGGAAGACACGCGGCAAAGGGTTGACAACCGGGAGTCGAACTCGCGACCAGCCGCAGGAGGACTGTAGCCTCTATATATGGGCTGCCTGCTCTAACCACTACGCCATTGGGGCAGCCCTATTGTTAGCATTTTAAAAAACTGTGGAATAGAACAAAATTAATTGGGAGGCCCTGAACAATGAGCCATATAACTTATAGTGGAAACAATTCAAAACAAATTAACAAGTTTACAGCCCGTATCTTCTGAAAACAATCTGCAACGTAAAGTCAGCGTGGATCCAGTGCGCAGTCAGACTCAATAAAGACAGCGGATGATGCTCTGAGCTCCATATGTCGGTAGTGAAGCTAAGAGTGTTAGCTTTCTCCACATGTGCGGGAATATTCCTCTTTGTGCATCTGAAGTATAGTTTTGTCAGCAATGTGGTGGTGGCTAGAGATAAAATAGCGTGGCTCCAGGTGCTCAATTAAGGGTTTAAACCCGACATTACAGACCACCGACAGGCTGGTCATCGAGCACATCTTTTCTGTTATTGCTGTCGCGATGAGTTTTTCACACTTTGACAACCTTTCGGCCAGCGTTGGTTGTTTGAGGAAGGTAGTGTAAATGAGAATTTGGGTGTACTCTCACTTATAAGAATATACTATTACTGTGCACTGGTGAAGCAGTCAATTGGCTGTTAAACAATGTGCTGGACAACGACGGAGGTGCAAAGCAGATTTATTCTCCAAGTTGTGTACAATTCAGAGAGGTCATTCAACTCACATCACAGAATGCAGGATGATCATAAATGACAAATGGCAAAAGGTTAACAGTCATCTGAAGCATCACACAAAAAACAAGGGGACCTTGAGACGCTGTCTAGACGCCTACGTGTCAAAACTTAGCAACTCGATGGAGCCTTCGGCAGACAGGAATCGAGATCAGAAGTCATGGACTCATGACACAGCAGTTAAGGCCCCAAAATGCAGTTTTAATATTACTTATACGTCTTGCTGGTCTTTTGAAAATCGCCATGCTGTTGTTTGTGGTTCTTTTTCAAATGCGCTATGATGTTGGTCGTATTAAACTTCCCTGGTTCTGCGCCACCAGGGGAAACTTGTGCACGACAAGCAGCATCTTTGTTGGTCTTTAGGGAAAGTTACTGCCACACAACCGTCATTTCTTCCTATGGCACATACGCTGTTACTGTTGTGGTCACGTGAGCGCTACATGCTGGAGCCGAGCACTCTTCTTTGGCGAGCGCACCAGGTGTGTTACCGCCACCTAGCGCTGTGTTGGAGTATGAACCGCAGTCACCTATTTGCACAGGACAGACGCGCCGGAGCAGAATGGACTGCTTTTTATTGGAGTGATGATATTGGAGACTTTAAATGACGTCCGATATAATCCGATATTCTGTTTTTGGCTGATATCGGACCGATATCCGATATCAATATCGGATTGGGACAGCCCTAACTGCAGCCCACTCCAGATGTTCCAGATGTGGTACCACAGCTCCCTGTTCAGCCTTGTCTCCTAAAGCAGCAGGGTGGAGACATACTCAACCCGCCTCTTCAGCAGTTTGTTCTTCTTTTCAAATGGATGATTTCAGATTTACAGGACACACTTCCACAGTAGCGAACGCAGAAATATACCGTATTTCCTCCAATAAACGCTCCCTCCTTGATAATCGGTGAAGCTCCTGCACACTCTTCCAATCATCGTTAAACCTCTGCAGCAAAGCGCTTGTCATTTTTCTCAGCAGTCTCGACGTCTTTCAGTCTAAAAGACACTGTGTGCTTCTTGGACGACAACTTTACAACGACTGAATGGACTTGTTACTAGAGCTGAGCGTTTTATCGATTCTGCGATATATATCGATATTTTATTTCCCCAGACAATATCGAATTTTCAGCCACGGGTATCGATATTCTAAGCTTCTTCCAAAACCCGTGTGTCCCACCTTTAAAAGCTTGCAAGCAACAATTTGCATTGTTTAAATAAATGAAACTATTTTTCTCAGCAGATCTTTTATTATTAATATTATTATTTATTATTTTGTCCAGCATTTGCAAGCTGCACCGTACCGTACCGTACCGTACCATCTTCTTCCGCTTATCCGAGGTCGGTTCGCGGGGGCATCAGCCGGAGTAAGGAAGCCCAGACCCCCCTCTCCCCGGCCACTTCCTCCAGCTCCTCTGGGGGGATCCCAAGGCGTTCCCAGGCCAGCCGAGAGACATAGTCCCTCCAGCGTGTCCTGGGTCTTCCCCGGGGTCTCCTCCCAGTGGGCCGTGCCCGGAACACCTCACCAGGGAGGCGTCCAGGAGGCATCCTAACCAGATGCCCGAGCCACCTCATCTGGCTCCTCTCGATGCGGAGGAGCAGCGGTTCTACTCTGAGCCCCTCCCGGATGACCGAGCTTCTCACCCTATCTCTAAGGGAGAGCCCGGCCACCCTGCGAAGGAAGCTCATTTCAGCCGCTTGTATCCGCGATCTTGTTCTTTCGGTCACTACCCAAAGCTCATGACCATAGGTGAGGGTGGGAACGTAGATCGACCGGTAAATCGAGAGCTTCGCCTTCCGACTCAGCTCCTTCTTCACCACAACAGACCGGCGCAGCACCCGCATCACTGCAGATGCCGCACCGATCCGTCTGTCGATCTCCCGCTCCATCCTTCCCTCACTCGTGAACAAGATCCTGAGATACTTAAACTCCTCCACTTGGGGAAGGACCTCATCCCCAACCCGGAGAGGGCACTCCACCCTTTTCCGGCTGAGGACCATGGTCTCGGATTTGGAGGTGCTGATTCTCATCCCAGCCGCTTCACAACCGGCTGCGAATTGCTCCAGCGAGAGCTGTAGATCACGGCTCGATGAAGCCAACAGAACCACATCATCTGCAAATAGCAGAGACCCAATCCTGAGGCCACCGAACCGGATCCCCTCGACACCTCGACTGCGCCTAGAAATTCTGTCCATAAAAGTAATGAACAGAATCGGTGACAAAGGGCAGCCTTGGCGGAGTCCAACCCTCACTGGAAACGAATCCGACTTACTGCCGGCAATGCGGACCAAACTCTGGCACCGGTCGTACAGGGACCGGACAGCCCGTATAAGGGAGTCCGGCACCCCATACTCCCGAAGCACCCCCCACAGGAATCCCAGGGGAACACGGTCGAACGCCTTCTCCAAGTCCACAAAACACATGTAGACTGGTTGGGCGAACTCCCATGCCCCCTCCAAGACCCTGAAGAGGGTGTAGAGCTGGTCCACCGTTTCCACGGCCGGGACGAAAACCACACTGCTCCTCCTCAATCCGAGATTCACTATCCGACGGACCCTCCTCTCCAGGACCCCCGAATAGACCTTCCCAGGGAGGCTGAGGAGTGTGATCCCCCTGTAGTTGGAACACACCCTCCGGTCCCCCTTTTTAAAGAGGGGGACCACCACCCCAGTCTGCCAATCCAGCGGTACTGTCCCCGACGTCCACGCGATGCTGCAGAGGCGTGTCAACCAAGACAGCCCTCAGCATCCAGAGCCTTGAGGAACTCCGGGCGGATCTCATCCACACCCGGGGCCCTGCCCACCGAGGAGCTTTTTAACCACCTCGGCAACCTCAGCCCCAGAGATAGGAGAGTCCGCCCCTGAGTCCCCAGACTCTGCTTCCTCATTGGAAGACGTGTCGGCGGGATTGAGGAGGTCTTCGAAGTATTCCCTCCACCGATCCACAACGTCCCGAGTCGAGGTCAACAGCTCCCCATCCCCACTGTATACAGTGTTGACGGAGCACTGCTTCCCCCTCCTGAGATGCCGGATGGTGGACCAGAATTTCTTCGAAGCCCTTCGGAAGTCGTTCTCCATGGCCTCTCCAAACTCCTACCATGTCCGAGTTTTTGCCTCAGCAACCGCCAAAGCCGCGTCCCGCTTAGCCTGCCGATACCTGTCAGCTGCCTCCAGAGTCCCACATGCCAAAAAGGCCTGATAGGACTCCTTCTTCAGCTTGACGGCATCCCTCACTGCTGGTGTCCACCAACGAGTTCTGGGATTGCCGCCACGACAGGCACCAACGACCTTACGGCCACAGCTCCGGTCGGCCGCCTCAACAATAGAGGCCCGGAACATAGCCCACTCGGACTCAATGTCCCCTGCCTCCCTCGGAACATGATCGAAGTTCCGCCGGAGGTGTGAGTTAAAGCTCCTTCTGACAGGAGACTCTGCCAGACGTTCCCAGCAGACCCTCACAACACGTTTGGGCCTGCCAGGTCTGACCGGCATCCTCCCCCACCATCTGAGCCAACCCACACCACCAGGTGGTGATCAGTTGACAGCTCCGCCCCTCTCTTCACCCGAGTGTCCAAGACATGCGGCCGCAAGTCCGACGATACGATTATGAAGTCGATCATCGAACTGCGGCCTAGAGTGTCCTGGTGCCAAGTGCACATGTGGACACTCTTATGCTTGAACATGGTGTTCGTTATGGACAGTCCATGACGAGCACAGAAGTCCAACAACGAAACACCACTCTGGTTCAGATCGGGGGGGGCCCTGCCTCCCAACCATACCCCTCCAGGTCTCACTGTCGTTGCCCACGTGAGCATTGAAGTCCCCCAGCAGAACGAGGGAGTCCCCAGATGGAACATTCTCCAATACTCCATCCAAGGACTCCAAAAAGGGTGGGTACTCTGAACTGCTATTTGGTGCGTAAGCACAAAAACAGTCAGGACCCGTCCCCCCACCCGGAGGCGGAGAGAGGCTACCCTCTTCGTCCACCGGAGGTAAACCCCAATGTACAGGCGCCAAGTCGGGGGGCAATAAAATATGCCCACCCCAG
>JAGFBZ010001159.1:0-25444 GCA_018398805.1 Hirundichthys speculiger
AGTTTTAAATGCGGCGGCAATCCTCGAACTCGGTGATGGACACCTCGGGTAAGAGAGGCCCTCAGACTGAAGAAGGAGTCCTGCCAGGCTTGGTTAGCTTGTGCTTGTGGGACTCTGGAATCAGCAGACAGGTATCGGCGGGCCAAGCGGGCTGAAGCTTTAGTGGTTTCTGAGGTGAAAACTCGGGTGTGGGACGAGTTCGGTGAGGCCATGGAAAAAGACTTTCGATCGGCTCCACAGAGATTCTGACAAACCGTCAGACAACTCAGGCGAGGAAAGCAGTGCTTCACCAACACTGTGTATAGTGAGGGTGGAGTGCTGCTGACCTCAACTGGAGATGTCGTTCGGCAGTGGAAGGAATACTTTGAGGACCTTCTCAATCCTACCAACATGTCTTCCGTGGAGGATGCTAAGCCTATGGACTTAGAGGTGGACTCATTCATTACTGGAGCTGAGGTCACTGAGGTAGTTAAGAAGCTGCACAGTGGAAGAGATCTGCCCTGATTTCCTGAAGGCTCTGGATGTTGTAGGACTGTCTTGGTCGACATGTCTCTGCAACATTGCATGGAAATCGGGGGCAGTATCTCTGGATTGGCAGACCGGGGTGGTGGGTTCCCCTTTTTAAGAAGGAGGACCGGAGGGTGTGTTCCAATTACAGGAAAATCACACTCCTCAGCCTCCCTGGTAAGGTCTATGCAGGGGTGCTGGAGAAGAGAGTTCGAGCGATTGTCGAATCCCAGATTCAGGAGGAACAATCTGGGTTCCATCCTGGTCGTGGAACACTGGACCAGCTCTATACCCTCACTAGGGTCCTAGAGGGAACATGGGAAGCTGCCCAAACAGTCCACATGTGTTTTGTGGACTTGGAGAAGGCATTTGACTGTGTCCCTCTGAGTGTCCTGTTGGGGGTACTCCAGGTATATGGGGTGCTGGCCCATTGTTACAGGCTGTCCAGTCCCTGTACAAATGGACAGGGAGTTTGGTCCGCATTGCCGGTTGTAAGTCAGATTTGTTTTTCAGTGAGAGTTGGGCTCCACCAGGGCTGCCCTTTGTCACCGATTCTGTTTATAACATTTATGGACAGAATTTCTAGGTGCAGACAAGGAGCGGAGGGGTTCCAGTTTGGTGGTGTCGGGATCTCGTCTCTGCTGTTTGCAGATGACTTGGTCATGTTGGCCCCATCGAGTGGGGATCTTCAGCTCTCGCTGGAGCGGTTCGCAGCCGAGTGTGAAATGGCAGGGATGAGAATCAGCACCTCCAAATCTGAGACCATGGTTCTCAGTTGAAAAAGGGTAGAATGCCTCCTCCTGGTTGGGGGTGAGGTTCTGTCTCAAGTGAGGAGTTTAAGTATCTCAGGGTCTTGTTCACAAGTGATGGGAGAAAGTAACGGGAGATCGACAGATGGATTGGTGCAGCGTCTGCTGTGGTGCGGACTCTGTACCGGTCCATTGTGGTGAAGAGAGAGCTGAGCCAAAAGGCAAGGCTCTCTGTTTACCAGTTGATCTTTGTTCTAACCCTCACCTATGGTCATGAACTGTGGGTAGTGATCCAAAGGACGAGATTGTGGATACAAGCGGCGGAAATGAGTTTTCTCCTCAGGGTGGCTGGACTCTCCCTTCGAGATAAGGTGAGAAGTTCAGTCATTCGGGGGAGGCTGCTCCTTCACATTCAGAGGAGCCAGTTGAGGTGGTCCGGGCATCTGGTTAGGATGCCCCCCGGACGCCTCCCTGGAGAGGTGTTCGGGCATGTCCAACTGGGAGAAGACCCCGGGCCAGACCCAGGACATGCTGGAGCGATTATATCTCTCAGCTGACCTGGGAGTGCCTCCTCTCCCAGAGGAGCTCGTGGAAGCGGCCGGGGGGAGGGAGGTCTGGGCCTCTCTGTTGAAGCTGCTGCCCCTGCGACCTGACTCCGGACCAAGCGGGAGCTAATGGATGGGTTTTAAATGCTATGATGCATTGTACTTGTTGACTGTATTAAAAAAAAATGAAAAAAAAAAAAAAAGGTGGAGAGAGCCTCCCCTATTATGGATTTTAGACCTGTCCAGGGTGTGCCCCTACTTGTCACCCAAAAAGAGCTGAGACAGTTTCCAATGGACCCAATCACCCTGCATAGGAAAAAGCGGGTATGGATGGATAATTGGATGGATGGATGGATGGATGGAAGGGGAGACAGTCCAAACCTCAGCTTTTCCAATATTTTTTGCGCAAGCTCTCTGCTGCTGCCAGGTTTTAACATGACTTTTTGATTGTCCCTGGTTTTTCCTCAGTATGCTCATGGTCAAAAACAAGAAAGTGTCAGTTGAATCAGGGTATGAGGCGAGAACACAAAATTCACATAAAATTTATGAAAATAAACAAATTAAATAAATAAATGAGAGGCCGTTCGTGGAGCAAGGCTAAAACTGAATGATTAAAAATGTCAAGAAAACATTTGGTACCCAAAGATACCAAAGCACAAAAATCAAAAATAAAAGGGGAAAAAAGCTAGAGTCAAAAAAAGAGAAAGCAAGAGAGTCAAAAAAAGAGAAAGCAAGAGCGAGTAAGAGAGGGTAAGAGAGCGAGACAAAGGAAGGTCTCCTGTTTTATGTTTGAATATTCAAAGGTTCTTTATGCAGACAGAATTTGGCCAAGAGACGACTGGCCACAACTAGTGACCGTCCCCGCCCAGCACGAATTCAACATCCTGATTGGTAGGGGAGTTTATCCACGATAGCTTGATTCCATTTCAATTGCGGTTAGACAGTAAAAGAAATTAATATCAAAACGTTTTAACCATGGTAAGACAAAATATTCCCACACACGTTATGTTATGTCAGCATTTCACTCATCAAACACTTTAACACCTCATGCAAACTGCAATTGTCCGTTGGTACTCTTCTGGCCACATGGTGGAGCTGTTGGTCCATCTCAAGTCTGGGTTTTTTGGGATAATTGTTAGGAATGCAGTTTTTTTTTTTCTTGTTTATTGCTCAAGCAGATAACAGGCCACCTGGAACATAAAACCAGGTGAATTGCTAGCTGCTATCTTGATTCCACATTCCAGGGGACAATTTACGTAGTTTTTGCTTGGTCTGTGAGATTGAATTCTGAGTTTCTGTCAGGGTAATTTACATCGATGCAATTCGGCTTTTATCCTTTCGGTCAAAACCTCCATTAGCTTAGTTCTTGATGACCGAGGTTTTGACACCTCTTTCACATCTGCTTGTGTCCAGACGTTGATTACCTCCCTCTTGTCTTGGTAGAGGATAGGTCACTTGGAAAGGAATGTTATTTCTGAGAAGAAGCAGGCCTCTACAAATGGGAGAGAGACGTGGATCTCTACACAGTTGTACTTTTGTTTTTCCCTGTATTTCTCGAAATTATTTGCACTGTTGCAATGACCTCAAGGCAGCAATAAGGGTTTTGGTCTTTGAATTTTCATGGTCTCCAGTTTGATCACTGCATTTCAAACTAGAAAAGCACTCGGAGAGCGCAGACCTCCGCCAATTGCAACAATTCCCCCATACAGCGATTTACAGATAGCGATAAAATCTGCGTTGTAGTTCAGATCCGGATCAGCCTTTGAAATTTGATAGAGGTTCCAATTGTCCATCCCTGAGTGAAATTTCATGAGGTTTGGGCAATAATTAACGGAGATATTGAGAAACAAAATTTTCGGCCCCATTGACCGCAATGTTATCGAAAATTTGAAAGTGATCCAGAATCCAGGATTTATTCCGGATCACAGCCAAAATGAAATCAGTTATTCCTTTTCACATTTCTGACAACTCCTGCAAATTTGATCAAAATCCATCCATAACATTTTGAGTTTTCTTGTACACAGACAGACAGACAGACAGACAGATAGACAGATAAACGCCACTGAAAACATAACCTGCTTGGCGGAGGGTAACAACACCCCTTGCTACCGTTTACCACTAAATCTATTTTTGTGGTTTCATTGTATTTTATTTTATTTGTATTCTCATGCTATTTTTTCCTGTTCTTTTAATCTCAATGCTTTTGTTTAGCACTTTGAGTTGCCTTGTGTAAAAACACGAATACAAGTATATTTGTGAGCATTTACTGTCATTGATTCAAATTTGACTGATTTCCGAAGTCCTTGACGAAAAAAAGTTCATGACAACTCTATAGCTTGAATACAATATCATCAAATTGTTGGTTGGAACCAATTTATAATACCTTGCTTTCACTGTTACATTTCTACATGTTGCTTCAGAGTCCCTGATCTACTCGTTTAGGATTTCTGGAGGGCATCAATCATTGGTCTTTTGAGCATATTTTGTTAAGCAGATACCTTACAGTCTTTGCTGACTGACCAGAGAGTGAAAATAATGCAGCACAAGGGTATATATACATTGTTATCACAGGAGCAAATATAGAGATGTATTTCAATCTGTCTTGGACAATGTAAAGGTTACATCAATTAACAATAATTCAAAGAACTTGACAGCGTGAGATAAAAGGTAATAATATCTTAAAGAAATCTCAGTGACACTCAGTAAATCAATATCAATATCCAGTGGATGCACTGATTGTTTTTATAAATATCTGACAAGAAAAAGAAAAAACGGCAAATAGGGATGATTTTTTTTTTCTTATCTTTTTTCTTTTTTCTTTCTTTGTTTTTTATAATTTCTTAGTACAACTTTTTCTCAGTAAAACTTTGAAAAGCACTAAGCACTATTAACTTCGTAACTCACATGGTAATTAAATACAGCCTATAAATATGAAATGATGGCTAATACAACCGAAAACTACACTTTTCATGTTACATTTCCATTTCGAAAGGCTTTATCTAATGAAATGATACTTTACATATGGAATCCCAATTGTTTTAAAATGTAATATCTATTCCTACAAATTGTGTTTGAATCTTTTCAGTGTATATATATATATTTTTGGATAATATTTTTGAAAGAGTATAAACTGTTTCGTTGACATAGTAAAAACTTGGAACGGTTAGTAAATGTTCAGTAAATTTTATTTTTGCTTTGGTTTAACATTACAAAGTCTGCTAATCCAACTGGAATGTTAATGGTTTTTAGAGATTGAGGAGTGACACTTTCGTACTGTCAGCAGAGTATTTAAATGATAAATGGAATGCATTTATAATGAGCTTCTCTAGTCTTGATGAGCAGTCACAGGGCTGTGAAAGTAAAAGGCATATTCAGACATTCATCTACTTTTCCTTTCGGCTTTCCTCTTCAGGGGTCGCCACAGTGAATCATCTGCCTCCATCCAACCCTATCCTCTGCATCCTCTTCTGTCACACCAACTAACTTCATGTCCTCCTTCACTACATCCATAAATCTCCGCTTTGGTCTTCCTCTAGGCCTCCTGCTTGGCAGTTCCAACCTCATCACCCTCCCACTAATATATTCACTATCCCTTCCTCTCTACATGTCCAAACCATCTCAGTCTGGCCTCTCTTCCTGTCTTTTCCTCACTTCCACAGTCTCTAAACCATGCGACATTGCAGGTCTCACCACCATCTTGCACACCTTTCCTTTTATCTCACGTCACACCTGACACTTTTCTCCACCAATTCCAACCTGCTTGCACACGCTTCTTCACCTCTTTTCCACTCTCTCCATTGCTTTGAACTGTTGACCCCAAGTACTCAAAATCCTCCACCTTCTTTACCTCTGCTCCCTTTAGCCTTACCGTCCCACCTGGGTTCCTTTCATTAACATACATGTATTCTGTCTCGCTGTTTGTTCGGCTGTGTTACCTTCATACTTCTGCTTTCCATACCTCCACATCTCAAGCTTTTCCTCCACCTGTTCCCTGCTCTCACTGCAGATCACAATGTCATCTGCAAAACATCATAGTACATGGAGATTCCTGTCTAACCTCATCTGTCAGTCTGTCCATCACTATAGCAAACAAGACGGGGCTCAGACCCGATCTTTGATGCTGTCCCACCTCTACCTTCAACTCCTCTGTCAAATCTACAGCACACCTCCCCATTGTTTTACAGGTCTCATACATGTGCTGCACCACTCTTACATCACTGCTACTCCAGACTTCCTCATCCAATAGCGTAGTTCCTCTCTCAGCACCCTGTCATATGTTTTCTCAAAGTCTACAAAGACACAGTGCAGGTCCCTCTGATCTTCTCTGTATTTCTCACTCAGCATCCTCAAGTCAAATATTGCATCTGTCGGACACTTTTTTTTGGCATAAATCCATATTGCTGTTCACAAATTGTCACTTCTGTCCTTAGTCTAGCATCCACTGCTCTTTTCCATAACTTCATTGTGAGGCTTATGGACGTTATTCCTCTGCAATTGCCTCAACTTTGCACATTTCCCTTGTTCTTAAAAATCAGCACCAGCACATTTCTCCTCCATTCCTCAGGCATCCTCTCACTCTCTCTAAGATCGTGTTGAATGTCTTAGTCTAAAACTCTACTGTCACCTCTCCTAAACACTTCCACACCTCCAGAGGTATATCATCAGGAACAACTGCCTTTCCATTCATCATCCTCATCAATGTCCTCCTCACTTCAACCTAAATAATCTTTGCTACATCCTAGCCCACAACAGTTACCACTTCTACTCTTCATTCTGTTTAATTGTCTGCATTAATTAACTCTTCAAAGTATTCTTTGCATCTTCCTGTCACACTCCTAGCATCTGTCAATACATTTTCATCTCTATCCTGAATCACCCTAGCCTGCTACATGTCCTTCCTATCTCTCTCTCTCTGCCTTGCCAACCTGTATAAGTCACTCTCTCCTTACTGTCCAGTCTTGCATACAAATCATGGTACACCCTTTGTTTGGCCTTTGCTGCCTCAAACGTCACCTTATGCTGCATCTCCCTGTACTCCTGTCTACTCTCTTCAGTCCTCTCAATGTGCCACTTCTTCTTAGCTAACCTCTTTCTCTGTACATACTTCAGTAAATCCTCATTCCACCACCAAGTCTCCTTGTCTGCTTTCCTACCAGATGACACACCAAGTACTCTCTCACCTGTCTCCCTGATCACACTGGCTGTAATTGTCCAGTCATCTGGAAGCACCTCCTGACCACCCACAGCCTGTCTCAACTCCTCTCTAGAAGCCAAGTGACACTTTTCTTTTTTTCAGCTTCCACCACTTTATCTTCTGCTCTGCCTTTGTCCTCTTCATCTTTTTTCACCACCAGTGTAAAAACTCATCCTAAACATCACCATCCTATGCTGTCTGGCTACACTCTCAGCTACCACAACTTTGCAGTCACTGATCTCCTTCAGGTTACATTGTCTACAGAAAATGTACATTTTGGTTTTTATTAGGGATGTCCCAATCACGTTTTTTGGGTCCCGATCCGATTCCGATCTTTTAATTTTGATGATCGGCCGATTTCCGATTTTTCCCGATCCAATTTCACTTTTTTTGAGTGGGCAAACAGAGTTTAATTTCCCATGCATTTTATTTCCTGTGTACATTAATAAATAGGCCTGCATCCAAGCTGAGATTATAATAATGATAATAGCTTTTATCATCTCATAAAATAAACAATAACTTATTTAAACACTCTTCTTTCTTTCTTTTTTGTTCGGGAGAATTATTATAAAACACATTTAGTTACAGAACAGTGACTGTTCAACACTCTCAGTACTAAAGAACATAGCACTTCCATTTAAATAGCAGCAGGTGAACTTCGCTAGCAGTTTAAGGCAATGAAAACACTAGCAGAATTCTTTGCAATCAATGAAATCACATAAAATATGAACTTAACTTCTTTCAAGACCCGCTGCACATGTTCGCGCACCTTTGTGTCCTTTGTCGTGCATGTAATGACGGGAACGAGGCTCGAGGTAATTAATGAGCCGGTTAAATGCCTTGTGTTCCACAAACGGAATTGGGCTGGTCGTCCTCGGTAATACATTCCGCGATTAGCTCGGTGATTTTTCTGTATTTCTCCGAGTCTTTTGGGAGTTTGTCCTTTCTTTTAAAAGTTTCACAGATAGTTTGCTGCCGAAGCCGGTGCTGACGGAAGCTGCTGACGGAAGCTGCTGCCATCGGCTGCGGTGATCGGTGCTGCGTGCTTTTTTTAAGTGTCTGATTAGATTGGTGGTATTGTAAACTCTCTTCTTACTTACCCATCATGATATATCAGCCTTCCACACGTTTCAAATCTCAGTTGAAGCGTTGGTCTTTGTAATTTTATAGTGCTGCCACACTGCTGACATTTTTGCTAAAGTTTAGCCTGACGCCGCTAGTCTTGAAACTTTTAAGGTGGATACAAGACAGCGCTGCTGAGAACTTCATTTCAGTGCAAATTATTAAATGTATATAGTTTAAAAAATATTTTTGTTTGTGTAATATGATTACTTTATTAATTTGTGTTAATCAGGATCACTTTTTGAGGAAAAAAATAATGAAAAAAAGATCGGCGTGTTATAATAATGTTGATCGGCCGATCCGATCCACCTTAAATTTTTAATATCGAAGGCCGATCCTGATCAGGGATCGGGACACCCCTAGTTTTTATATTTTCAGGGCTTTCTTCTTTGTTCTCTTGGTTTGGTCTTCTTCATTACCTTTACTTCCTGCTTTAATTTGGAAGTCTGCCTTTTCTTTTGTTCATCTCCTGATTATTTGGACCTGTATCTCATTTGTTCCTTGGTTTATTTACATCTTGTCTTTTCCCCTCTTCCTCACTGGTTTGTTTGTTTAACTTTCCATTGGTGGTGCTCTCGTGCTATGCTGACCTGACTTTAGCTAACTTGTGCTCCCGGTCATGTTGATAATACTGTTTGGCTTTACTAAGGACTCGCAATGTTTTGAAGTTTGAAATTTCCGCCTTGGGACTTGACTTAAGACTTGTGTGTCTCAACTCAACTCTTAACTCAGGACTTACTTGAGCCTTGTAACACAATAACTTGGGCCCACCTCTGCAAACTTCACCACTTTTGTCATTAAACTTGCCAACATTTTCTACACCAACAGAAGCGGTTTCTGTAAATATTCAAATAATATGAGAAAAGAAAAAAACAAAAAAAGCAAATCATTTGTTCAGACAAATAGGATGCGTTGTAAAGCCAGTTCTTGTTTTTGGGCAAATAAATAATAAGTCATATCACATGGATATGATAACCTTTCTGCCCATATCCCTTGGTATAACATCCGCACAAAAAAAAAAAAAAAAGAAAATCCAAAAACCTTAAAATGTAGTCTGTTTTTAGCTGAAAGTGGACACACTCTAATATTGACAGAAGCAGTTGGTCTCAGGTGAGCTGGAAAACTGTGTGGTAAACTGGCAGTTTATTTTTTGATGTAGGTGTTAAGTTAATTGCACAAAATTTAATTGCCATTTTTCTGCAAATTCTGTTTTTACTCTAAACCACTTTGATTAATGCCGTTGGTCCATAAAAAAAGTTTACGCTCTTTACCATCTAATATTAGACCTGAGTTGTTTTTAACTCCCAAATGTTCTCTAATAACAGTGCTCCAAAAAAGTAAGAGTCAATCTGCAAATCCTCCTTTAAAATAGCTTTTAATTCTGAAAATCCTGTCATTTAACTGGTTTTATAATCAAAGCAAAACTAAAGATATGAAATGCTGAATATGAAGAGATATGAAAGTTACCGAGCAGTAATGTCATAAATTGAATGTCATAAATTACAAATGTAGTGACACTGTATCTGGATATAAATGACAGGTTCCCAACTCAGCCTTTACAATATACAATATACACAAATTCACAGAGCAAATGACCTTTGCTGCCACAAAAAAAAGGAAAGTCGTGTATTGAAAATGATACAAAAAAAACATGTACTCAAAAAAATATTTTCACCAAGAGAATGTTCCCTGTGGGTATTTTACAATAATGATTAAGAAAAACTTATAAATTGATGGATGAAGTTTGAGTATATCCACCATTTGTCTCATCTAATGCTACTGCCTATTTATACAGTCATGACATTACCAAAACAGGAACGGAAATGCTGAATCACACACATGGATATGATAACCTTTCTGACCATTTCCCTTGGTATAACTTCCGCACAAAAAAAATCCCAAAACATTAAAATGTAGGCTGTTTTTAGCTGAAAGTGGACACACTCTAATATTGACAGAAGCAGTTGGTCTCAGGTGAGCTGGAGAACCGCGTCGTGAACTGGCCGCTTTAGCTGACGTTACAGTCCTTCTAGTAGACAGAGTCATTCACCCTTGTACCATTATATATAGGATAAATATGATTTATGTTTAAAACATAAACGCATGACAGTTTGTCTAGAGGACAGAACATTTATTTTTGGCTTCCCAGGATTCTCACTGGCACATCTCTTTTTTTGTGCAACAAGATATATCCCTTCTGCTTTTCTTGCAACAACAATGTTAAATTTAACCAAGGGATTTGTTTGACCCTATATGCTACTAATTCTGTCTATTCCATCTGTCGTTTTCTTCCACAGCACATTCTTCAGTGCAGCTCGTTGTGGAGAGACGGGTTATAATAACCATAACATAACCTCTGCTCATTTTGTGTTGTTACACTCATTCAATAAATGGGGTTTTGCCTAATTGCCCGCATCCTTTCTGTTTATAAGTTGTGTAAAAGTTGGATCTTTCATCAAAAACCCCAGCAATTATTGTTACTTTAAGCAGTGACCATGAAAAGATTGGCTCTTTAGAAACAAGACCGATTTCTGTTTTGCAGACTTGTCTTCTGTTAACAGCTATAACAATGATGATGCTTTTAGTGAGTCAGTTTAAAGGGTATCACACAATATGATTAAAAAGAACAAAGATGTGTGAGCCCTTTACCTGCAATCTCCAAACGTTCATCACTCAGCTACTGTAATGTGACTTGCCTGCTGTCCCAAATCGCTACCTCGTGTCAATGTAACACCAGAGTGCCTCTTTTCCAGCTGCTGCAGTTGGCATCTGATAAGCCACGGGCCTCCAGTGGCTTATCAATGTATTTTTTTCTCTCTTACCCAAAACTCCACAGTACCCTTAATATCCTGATTCAAATAATTTTATTGTTTGTATGGTGCACTGAAAGTGATACAATATCTTGATCTGGCTTTTTATTGTTTCCGACCTAAGACATATGACAAGTGTTCTTGGGCCTTTTAAGATACATATTGTGGCTAAAACATTGCTTTCCACAGTTAAAACTAAGATCGTACTGTAAGACTACTGTAAGTGTTGTGTTGATATTTGACATTCAGTCCAATGGAAACACAGATGTTGTAGTTGTCTCTTCGGCTTAGTGCTGGGCGGTATGACCAAAAATTTATATCACGGTATTTTTCAAAATTATATCGGTTTCACGGTATATCACGGTTTTTTTTTTTTGAAGGCACAACTGGGTGTTAACCACTTTTTCTAATCATTTAGAGAGGAATTACTGCAGTAAATTGGCTTAGAATGACCTATTTTACTGTCACGAGGTGTGAATATTGTCGAAAAACATTCATATCTACACTAGTATTAATACAGGTTTGCATGGCCTCACAAAATGATACTATTTACAAAGAGGTGGCACTCGTGATTCTAATTAAGTGAAGGAATCAGAATGCATGATAGTTGCAGTTAAAATACAGAACCCTTTTATTTTTCAAATTTTGCAAACAACTTCAAAAAACATATTTTGTAAAAAATCAACATTAACTAAACAATGTAAACAACGTTCTAAAATTGTAGCCGTTCTGGAGCTCCCACTTCGGGATTTTCGCTGTTTGCAGCCATCACCGTTGTTGTGCTTCCAGTGCAACTGCAAAACAGTCCCCTGTCAACTTTAGTTCGGCAACATTTGCAGATTATTGTAGTTTGTTGGACGTCGTCTTTTTTAAATCCAAAGAACTTCCACACGACAGACACGGCTCTTCGTTTAGGAAGAAGTTCCTCAGTCTCATGTTGCTGTTCTGGAGCTCCCACTTCGGGATTTTTGCTGTTTGCAGCCATCACCGTTGTTGTGCTTCCAGTGCAACTGCAAAACAGTCCCCTGTCAAACAATGTTCTGTGGCACTTACGTTCCGCCGTGCGGCATTCCCAACGTTGTGTACGCTACAGTACATACTCACCGGTATTACAGTATATGAAAAATTCATATCATAAGAAAAATAAACAGAAAAATAAACAGTATGAACTGGTATACCGCCCAGCACTACTTCGGCTATTGCACCTTAAAAGAACACAAACCGATCTTCCATAGAACGGCCTCCATCGAACTGGATGAGTACTTACTTTTTGACAAAATTGACAAGGATTAGAAGCAGAAGCCATAAACTCTCCTCCTTTAACAGTAGTCTGCGTGACATCAGTCACTTACAAGGTTAAAATACTTTGGTTTGTCTGTAGAGACCCTTTCCACAAGACACTTTATGTCCTGTGAGAGGATTGAAATAACATTTTCTTCTATTCTATTTTATTTATTTTTTTGATGTAGGTGTAAAAATTAAATGCACAAAATGAATTGCCATTTTTCTGCAAATTCTGTTTTTACTCTAAACTGCTTTGATTCATGCCATTGGTCCGTAAAAAAAGGTTTATGCTCTTTACCATCTAATAATAGATCTGAGTTGTTTTAACTTCCAAATGTTCTATTAACAGTGCTCTAAAAAGTAAGAGACAATCTGCAAATCTTCCTAAGATTTCATAAATATGTAATGAACTGGTATTTAATGTGTAATGTGGGATTTGATTCAGAAGAAAAATATAGAAAAACCCATTTAGAACTTTCTACTAAGATAAATCAAATGTTGCAAGGTCTTATACGTGGGAACTAAATTGAAACTTCAAAGTACCTGGAAAAACAAATGTAATGGTCTACACCTGTGATTGCTCTGCTAATTGATTTTATAGTAAGAGCGGCAAGTTAATTTTAGCTGCCTTGCAAATCAAAATTAATTAAGTGAAATAAATATTTTGAATGTGTGGTGTTTTATTTCTAAGCTTGTTTTAAAATAAACAATCCAAATTTGAATCATTAATGGTGTGTAATGACTTTAAATAAGTCTTCTCAGTAAAATGTTCTGAGGCAATAAACAGCTGAAGAAACACGTCTGAGAATTCTCACCACAAGAACTACATGCAAATCTTTTTGGCCACCGAAACTGTTCCTGAGATTAAAATATGAGTCAGTTCATTGAGAAATTTCATCTTTCCTACTGCGTGACTGCTGTTTGCATTAAGTTTTAAAATCAAAACGGAGCAAAGTAAAATAGTGTCATTGCAGACGACTTGGTTTTACATACAGCATCCTGTGATTAGTGATATATACAATTAGAAATGACCTTCTTACTAGAACTAGATTTTCCTCAAACCAACAGTTTTTGGATTGGACTGCAGGCCTAAAAAGCAAAACATAATGTATGTACATATGTGTGTACATGCATACACTCACCAGCCACTTCATCAGATATGCCTCTTTAACTGAGCTTTCACACAATTATGTAATAGGCAAATTACATGACAGTAATGTGGACTTGGTCTAGTGAACTTGCTAAAGCATAAAACCAAGAATCTACTAGTTATCTACTAGGATTTTCATGCAGAACAATTTCTAAGATTTTGAAATAATGGTTAAAAAAAATAATAAATCCAGTAGGGAGCAGTTGTCTAGAGGAAAATGTCTCGAAGAGTCTAGCGGTCAGAGGAAAAAGGTCAAACTGGTTTGAGATGATAGAAAGGCAACATTAACTTAATTAACCACTTTTTACAACTAAGGTACACAGTAGACCATCTCTTAAGACACAACTTCTCAAATCCTGAGGCAAATGCGCTGCAGCAGCAGACGATCACAGTAAGTGTCAAGAAAAGGAAACTGAGGCTACGATTTGCCTCGGTTTGGGCTCATCAAAACTGCATAATAGACTGGCAGAACATGGACTTCCAGATGTTCGGCCAGAATTTGACAAAAACAACACAAACACAAATCCATCCTGCTTCGCATTAACAATTCATGCTGGTGGTCAAAGTGTAACGGCAAGAGGATATTTTTGTTTGACACACTTTAAACTCCTTAGAACCAACTGAGCATTGTTTAAATGCAACAACTTACCTGAATACTGTTGCTGGTCATGTCCATCCCAGTGCATCTTTACAGCAGGATAGTGCACCATGTCAGGAATCTCAAACTGATTCCTTAAAAAATGCAATGTCATGTTAGGGTTATAATATGTATATATTATAAACTATGTTGTAAAATACATCTTAATTCTTGGGAAATAACTAACTTAAGACTCAGTTTAATAGAGAGCAGGTCATCTGAAATCACTGTAACTGCACTAACAGTGCAGAGAGAGAGTTAAGTAAATGGCACCCAACAGATAAATTGACAAGACATAAGTATTTCATATTTAGACCCTAAGCTTTCTGCAACATAAACAGTTCAGGTCTTTTAACAACCGTAAACGCAGGCCACACAAATCTGCCTCTGTTTACTGTGTGTGACACTTTCATACTCTATAATCTTTTTTTTTTTTTTTCCTTTCTCTTTTAGGGTTGTATTATCTCCTGCGTCTGCTCACCCATGAAGTTCCGGCTGTGCTAAGCCCTGTTTACCTAAATCAAGGGGAGATTCCCTTTCAATATTTTATGGAATGTAAATGAACGGCGCTGTGGCACCGCATTAAAATTAATGTCATGTTTGTGACTGTTGCATATTTTTACCCGAGTGATTGTAATGGAAATTATCATGTTCCTGAGCCAGCATATGAAGAATATGTGTGCAGTGCTAATCAGTAAATGTTTAATGGCTGAAGACAGATGCATACGTCAGATCAAGGTCGATGTAATTTCATCAACATTGCGGCACCAGGCAGATAGAAAAGAAAAATGTGAAATAGCCAACCTAATTGCCAGAATACAAAAATAACTATTTCTATTTCTGAAGGTTCTATATGCATATGATTTGGTATTTTAACAAAAGGTCCACCATTCCCATTGACTTTTATTACAAAAGTCCACATTTGGAGGTCAGAGGGGTGGCAGTAGAATATACAGGTTGGTAGAACATTCAAACTCTTTTTTCTTTTTCTTCACACATTGCTTTAGTGTATGTGTGTTTGCCTTTTTTAAGAGTGCTAGCAGGGCACTTGAAAGCACCTAAACCAACACTTCGTGTCTGTTTTAACGATGCAAACCTTTTTATGTCTCTGACAACTTTATCATCCACTGATAAAGCCATGACATTCAATGACAATGCGAGGCACTCTGCTTCTACTAATGACATTTCCTTAATTTGCTATGGAAACCTCTCCATGACACATAACATTATGTCATTAACAGGGTGACAGTTCTGGTCCCCATGACTGGTTCGTGAAACTATTGTGGCTTCACGAAAGTTAGCCAGGGGACTAACAATAATTTGTAGTTTAATTACATAACTGGCTCAATGAAACTGTTCAGTTGTTTCTCCCAAAACATGTAGTAATAGTGCACATTCAACCAATCTAGCTTGATTTTACTTCCCCACAAGCACTTCACCTATTGTTGCAATTTCTCTGGTTGATGACTTTCATCTTCCAGATCTGATTCTGGCTTGTACACATTTGGCTGGATTTCTGGATTTGTTATTATTAGTAATCTGTCATAATTGTACATATTGCAGATTGTTTGTGAGCTTTGCATTCCTCGCTGGTGTCATGCCAAGCTTGTTGCCAGGGTTTTAATAGTTTTGGATTTCCCATTAGTTTTAGTTTTTATTTAGTTTTAAGTTTAGTTTTTCCAAATTCAATTAGTTTTAATTCGTTTTTAGAGCAGTTTTGCTAGTTTTTATTTATTTTAGTTTTGAAATACTTAGTTTCAGTGTTAGTTTTAATTTTATTTTGTAAATTAGGGTTGTAATTTTGGTTCAAGTGAAGCACTGAACTTTTTGAAGGCTATCGAATCACATAGTCGTGTTGTCGTGCATGTGGTGTTCCTGCGTATTTACTGACCAGCAGCTATTTGGTCGCCGGTGGAAACAGTCCATTATGGTTGCAGTTTTCTCGTGGTCCTTCCCAACGCTGACTGGCCTGCAGCTGCAGCTTCTCTTTCCAGGGGGCTAGCTTAGGCTAGCTTATCCAGGTAGTCTTGGTTAGCCTTCTTGTGCAAGCTTCAAATGGACTTTCAGATTCGTGGGTTTTTTTCCCCTTGAGAAGTATTCTACACATTGTATCACCTGCTTCTACAACAAGGCAATTATTTTTATCGTTAACACAGTCAGTCAAAGAAATCCCAAATAGGGCTGTGCCTCTTTCTCCCAACTTTTGCCGCAGCCATCACTGCTTTAGTTTTTTTTTTTTTTTTTTTTTTTGCAGTTGTTGTACGGCAGAGCGATGTTAATAGATTTCAAATGTTTATGAGGAAAAAAATTACAAACACGAAAACGAAGGACGTTCTTGACATTATTATAGTTAATTTTAGTTAGTTTTACAAACACATAACACTGTTTCAGTTAGTTATTGTTTTTTTTAAAAACTCTCGTTTTTATTTTATTTCAGTTAACGAAAATGTTTTTTCAATTCTAGTTTTCGTTATTTCATTCGTTTTCGTTAACGATAATAACCTTGCTTCTTACCACTGGATACAGGAGTTATGCAAATTTATGAGGCACTCTCACAGAAAGAAGGCCAAAATTTGACCAATCAGAATCGACCAATTAGAAACCACCTGAGACAACGGGTCTGATCCTCCACCAGATCTCCTAAAGCCGCTATTAAGGGATAGCGGGTGGGGCGTTCACCTACAAAGAAAGCAATCTTCCACCTTACTTAACACTCTGTTCCACCAGCGCTATCTGCTACATTATGCACAGGAGTGGTCAGGGTGTTCCACCTGTTAAACCAATCAGTGTGTCAGTAGCCATTGCCTTTAAGAGCAGGTTGCGCTACCCGCAAACCGCTATCCGCTAACCACTATGGAGCATCTTTTCATCCAGATCAGAGCAGCTCTCGTGTGCAGCTCGTCTGAGACTCTGCTGTAGAGCTTCCTCCTTCTCATTCCTCCTCCTCCTCTGCACTGATATATACATAAAAATATTTTTACACAGACAATTCCTATAGGCTACCTGAAAGTCCCAGATAGTTGATGCGCTCCCAGTAAACACGCTCTGGTTGTCTATGGTTTAACTGGCGATCAAACTGTTTAAGATGATCTCTGCTGTTTTCTCATTCAACTGAGGCCAAATCACGGTTTTTATACAAGAGTTAATTCAAGAGGTGGAGCCGTTTGTGCACATCCACATGTGACCAAGTGGACGCACTTTGATGCCATTTGGACGCGCTCTTGTACGTGCCGACACACGGGTACATGCCGACATGCAGGTAGTGGGTGGTCTGACCACTCGCTACCCTAAACTCGCGATCGCAAGATACCGAGTTTGTGGAAAGGGCCATAGGCACGCCTATTGCCGCTCCTACAAAGTGAGTAAGGGATTTGCGGGTAGCGACTGGTGTTAACGGAAAAGGGGAAGTGTATAATCGGGGCCAATATATTCTTGTGTCAAAGAAGCTGTATAGTCATTGTATACTGTCATTCTAAAGTAATTATAAACTGTTCAGAGGTAGAGGTCCAAAGCTAATGTAGGAGTACCCTAGAAAGGACAAAAAAGGGTACATTCACACTAGCCAAGGTGTATTGTACCATGCCTAGGCATGGGTTATGCTCCTGAGCCTCCGATGTTTACTTATGCATCTACACATCATGCATACGCTACACGCACACCCTCGTCCACATACATGTGCAGCTGCAACATGCCCAAGCACACTTCTTTCAATGCTGCACTAAGCGCCAACACCTGCCATACAAGTTACAGGGGTCAGTCATGTCTGGGTATGGCATGGCTCGCCTACTGTGAGTGCATCCTGAAAAAAAAAAAAAAGAAAAGAGAGTGGGGCAGGGCACAGATTATCTTTTTAAACAGCACTAATAACTATACTGTGTCATGTTTTGCTGGTGTTAGGAGGAAGGACCAAGAGCAGGAGAACTCAAAAAGCAAAAGGGGTTTTATTAACCAAAAACACAAAATCCAAAATTCAAAAGTTCAAAATACAAAAACATAAACTTAATTTAAATCCTTGAAGATGACGGGAGGGAAAACAGGCACGACAGAGAATATGTAACACGACTACGAAGACTAATGCACTCACGCAGACAAGGGGAATGACAAGACTTAAATACACAGGGGAACAAACGAGAGGCAGGTGCAGGGAATCAAGATAACAAGAGGGAGGAAGCAAAGCAGAAACTAATAAGAACAGGACAGACCTTTCAAAGTAAAACAGGAACCACTAAAGACAGGGAGAGATGCCAACTTGACACAAAAAACACACATGGGGCAGCCATGGCCGACCAGGCCATGACATACTGGACCAGTTTGTTAAAACGTGATATCGTTTCTAATTTTTGTTTTTTGTTCTTTTTGGGATGAAAATTCTCTTTTAGAAATAACTGCACTGCTTGAAAATGACTGATATGAATTCAACTTATATGCAGTTGCTCATTAAAGAACACTATTTTGACAGCAAATATAGAAAATAAAATGATGACTTTAGATGAGGAGCAGGATTTTTATTTATTTTTTTTGGCAGAATCAACTACTAACTCTGATAACTCCAGATTTCTTAGCTTTTATATCACAAAACAGCTCAAATAGATAAGCCTTCCCCACCCAATTGCATTACATATTACCATGCTAATTGTCTTCCCTCTGAGACACTGACGAACTTTCCGGCAAAGCAGGGAGACGTGTTCTGTGATGACAACCATATGGTTGTTATTATTGAATGAATACACAGTAGCGCCTCATTGAACACAAAACCAGCACAGTCTTTTGTCACTGCAGCTAACAGGGGCTGCCTGTATGCATCATGGGTCAGGCCAAGCGGGGAAGCGGGGGGGATGCTGCCTTCCTGGCATGATCCTCCATCAGGAAGACAGCGAGCAGATGGAGGAGCAATTGAGTGACAGCAGAGGTCATGGAGGGCCCACCATGGACAGATAAATGTAAAGTGTATATGTAATTAAGAGCTCTGAAGTGGCATGAGAAATCGGGGGGCACATAACAACAGGAACATCAGTCTAGACTGTAAAGACTGTATCGATTTATTATGCAAAATACTTTTATTCTCCTCACCCCACTCAGAATTGCCTTGATTTAACAGATTCTTTGTTTTTTCAAGAACACTTTAGAAAACTACTTGAGCTCCCATGAATTATCCTTGAATGAAAGAAATGAATATAGAATATGTAGCCATCTCTTTTCAAACAGGATTTTACTGATGAGGGAATAATTTATGCATTGAATACATTTTATGTTTTGTACGTTGCCTCCTGACAACTGTTTGTCCAGTTGAGTCTGTTAATGAGCTGAAAATCCTGGTATCTAAACCTCTCCAAAAGCCCTTTTTAAGTTGATAATTTAGAGACACAATCTTTTTTTCAAGGACTGTCTTTTTATTTTCACGGTAAGATGTGATATTGTTGTTCAAAACTCAAAATTCAATGGTCCTCACGCTTAAAAAGTCCCTGTTGCACACAGAGCTGCTCTGATAGCCCTTTAAAACTCACTTTTCTCAAATACACTGAGGCTTCTAGAGATGTATAGTGCTTGTTTACAACAAAAGTAATCTCAGGGCACTTCAAAGAGCAAGCTGAATTTAAGGACATTTTTATATAATCTGCTTCATTACTCCTGAATGAAATCTGGTTAATGTTACTCATGTTATATGCATGCCAGTGCTTATGAACAATATGTATTTATATATATCTATGTATGTATGTATGTATGTATGTATATATATATATTAGGGCTGGGGCGACGCGTCGACGTCATCAATTACGACGACGCAAAAAATACGTCGACGCAAAAACTGCACGTCGATGCGTCGTCACTCAGAATCAAAAAATGGCGGCGGCCGCGGCATCGAGTAGCAGCGAGTCGGGGGAGAAGAAGCTATCTCGGAACAGGATGTCAAAAGGATGGAAATACTTTACACCTAAAGGTAACGATTCGGTGGTCTGTGACCTGTGCAAAAATAGAGATGGCATATCATAAAAGCACTACCGTGATGCACCAGCACCTTAAGAAGAGGCACGCGGGAGCTGCTGGTGTGGAGGAGAAGACACCGTAAGTTTTCAACTTTTTTTTCTTTCCTTGTTTGCAGTGATTAACCCCGTCATTCATCCAAACCGCACTACGTAACTTGTGCTCCAGCCTCGCACACACAGAACATGTGCCCACTTAAACACACACACACACATTCGCCTCTTGCCAACACAATTTTTTTTAACTGACACAGACACACACTCCTCAAATACATGCTAAAGTTAGTTTAACTTTCAACTTTTAGGTTAATGTATTATTATTATTATTATTATTATTATTATTATTATTATTATTATTATTATTATTATTATTATTATTATTATCATTATTATTATTATTATTATACTTTATTGGTATGGGCAGATCATTTAGAAGTATATATTTTTATTAACCTGTGCACTGTGTTTGTGATTTATGTTTTCAGGGACAGGGATTAGCAGAAAAGTTTGTACTATCAGATGAAAAAAAACCACACCCCCTGCACCCCCCAGGAGGCTGCTGCACTTACTGAGAGCATCCTAACTACTAAAAGTTAAACTACTGTTCACTTAACTGTAATAGGCCTAATACTTGAATTTATTTGTTATTTATTTCACAGATTTAAATGATTAGGCTAAGTTGCTGCTGTCACACATTGTGTCACCGCTGCTGTTATTTTTTATTTATTTTATGTTGATAAGATTTTGGTTCAGATTGTGTTTTTTGCAGTTTTATTTATTGAAGGAAAGTTTTATTTTATTATTTTTTTTATTATAGGATTCCATTGCACTATAACTGTGTGCACTTTATTGTTGTATTGTTCAATACAATTCATTTTTGAACTTGAAAGAAGAAATTAGTGTTTTATTCATGGAGATAAATTTGCATTAATTGCTATATAGGTCAAATTATGGGGAGATAATCGATAATCGAATCGAATCGGATTTAAAAATGAATCGTTAGATTAATTGATGCATCGAAAAACTATTTTCTAGATTAATCGATTACAAAAATAATCGTTTAACCCAGCCCTAATATATATATATATATATATATATATATATATATATATATATGTATATATATATATATATATCTCAACATCAAAAGTGAATGACACAATCAAAACATTGGTTGTAAAATGGGACATATATGCATTTGCATAATCTGTCATTGATGAAGTTACCCAATTCCTGTTTTGTTACAACTTTTATTCTCATATCTACTACAGCAAAAACACTGGAAATGAGCAAACACATGTTGGAGCTCATGATTTCTCTAGATTTGTTACGTGTACATCCAGCTTTTGGTAATTTGCAATTTGAGGTGTTTTCACCTCAATGGATTTCTTCAGAGAAAGAAAATTGTGATTTTGTACATAAACTATGATGCAGGAACTGTTTAGTTCTTGTTTAGACTCAGTCTTGGAGAGGTTACTGTTGATGTGCATGATCCATGTTGTTATGCAAGAGCCAAAGTGCACAGATGCGGCCTGACAAATTTAAAAAAAAGCTACAACTGGAGAACTGGACACTTGTACAAGTAACCATGTATCTGGGCACACACTATACTGAAGGTACATAAGAACATATTTGGACCCAAGCAGGGCTTTTCTGAGTGAACCACTGCAGCCCACTCTTGGATACAGGCATATCCATATACCACAATCCAATTTTTCATGCCTCAGCCACTTGTTTCAGCTATATGGTACTCGAGATTGAAAGAACTGTATACCACTCTTTCAACTTTCCCTCAAATGCTAATCTATGAAAACTATATTTATTATTATATCATTCAGATGTCACCCATCATACCATTCTATAAAAGACTTGTTTTTTTTGGTGGTGCTCTCTGATTTCTGTGATGCATTCATGCCTGCATTTTTTCTCGCTGACTTACACCAATATAGTAAGGTGTTTTTGTCTGTCTTGGCTCTCTTTTTTATACATATTCAAAAAAATGAAATAGTCTGAGTGTTAATGGAGTTAGGGATTTAATGAAATCCCTAACTGCAGTTCTTCTGTTGCAGTACTGTGATGTCATGGACATGCATCAGGTGTATGGAGGGATTGAGGATGTCTGGAGGGACTATTATATACAGAGGCCTATACTGGAATCTGAAACATGCTACCAAGTCTTTCCATGGCAAGTTGGTGGTTATTTTAGCAAAATAATAGCAGACCTCGCTCTGCACAACCTAAAGCAGCATGTTTTCATTGAGAAGGGCTGTGTGTGTGTGTGCGTGCACGTGCATGTGTTTGTGTTTCACTGGGCTGCCTGCAGTCCAGATCTGTCTGCTGGTTAAAAATGTTGGGTGCATCCAGAAGAGGGAAATCAAAGAGCAATAACCATGGACTGCTGAGTAGTGGAAATGGACAAAGATTCCTCTTGGAAAACTGCAACAATTATTGTCCTCAGTTGCAGAGCTGCTTTGCGAGACAGTGAAAATCATTTATGTCATGCCTGTGTTTGTGAACTACATGTTACCGAGTAGAAAATCATAAATGTGAGTTTTGGTTACATTTTAGAAGTTTGATTATAATACAGTTTGGCCCCAACATAATAACCTCGCAGGAGAAGCATTTCTTGGCTTTATAATTTATTAGTACTAAGTGCGAGGTAATGTTCTGGATGGATAGTGAGCCTTATTACTTTATTTGGCTATCCTACACTGACTTATCGCTGAGGCCTGTAAGACATGAAACTCCTCAGAAGGATAAAATATACTTTTTATTTAGTAGTCTGGACCTGGCATATATGGGGGAAAAAAAGAAAAAACCTTTTTTGAGAAACTGTTTTTTAAAATATCAGGAGTTTGAAATTTAAATGGCATTTTTAATTATTAAATACCTTCTTCAAGTACAAACTTGAAATGGAAGAACCAGTGTACTACATATTACCGTATACTATCAAATAAAAGTCAAATTAGACATTAGACAAAAGAAATTAGAATTCATTTTTAGTCAAAATGTATTTGTCGATTTGTTTAGACATTGCTCCGTTGATTAGTAGAGAAAAAAAAATCAATTGTAATGTTCCTAGTTGATCCTGGGTTCACAAGAGCTCTTTATAGGACTTTTCTTTGTGACTACATCATCAGCAGTTCTTTATCCGTAAAACGATTTCATTTCATTCCATTCCAGGCAACACTTCTTCTGTGTACCAAATAGGTAAAATCAATACGTTTGCAGACTGCAACAGGTCTATTACATGTCAGATGATTGCCACAACAGTTTTTCTTCACTGTTTGTTGGCATGAAAGAAAAAAAACACACAAAAAACAAACAATCAAGAGACAGATGTGTTATAAGATGTAGGTGTCTAAAGGGCAAACAGTTTTCATTGTATTGCTCACTGAGCCCTCTTTAAAAATGCGCTCATGCTATTATATATCTGAGCGTTATGCTTGAAGAGTACATGAAGAGTAGCAGCTAGCAGGAACAGCGGGAACTATAACATGTAAATAAATGGGATGTTGAAAAGCTGCAACGTGAATTTAGAGTCTCTCAGTTTAATTTGGCTTTTTTTAATCTACCTTTTTTTGCTGTTGGAATAATCAAGTGATTTCTTTGAATTATTTATTTAATGTAATGCGATAGAGAAATCTCAATGGTGGAGAATAATGAAAAAAAAAATGGCTTTGAAAGTACATCAGTGCATACAAATGCACTATAATGGCTGCAGCTTGGATGAAAGAAAACAGAGGCACTCAACCAGAAAAGGAAATATAGATGCTTTCCCAGAAGGCAGTGCAACCAATTACGTGATATTTTCGATTAACTCTGGATGCACACTGGTGTCCGCTGCATGTGAAGAATTCTGGATGAGTAAGCTTGCTGAAAGCTAAAACCAATGTTTATGTTTGGAGGTAAACTGAAATCATACATAGACACTTGGACTGCAGAGTTGTATTTAAGCAAATTTTAATGGAACAAATTCATGTGTTCATGTATAAGTGGTATGCTTTGGATGTGATTTGAGAACCGTATCTGGATGTTATGATAAATGTGATAACTTACATTAAACCACTTTAAAGATTACTGACTAGCAACCTTTTTTTTTTCCCTTTTCTTTTTTTTCTATAGCATTTGTGTGTTGTAGTGGATGTAAATGGAAGTGTGATGGACCTTATAGGACAGAAATTGAACCTTTGTGTCGTGTTCGTTTCTCCCCCCTTACTTTAGTGTTCCCGGTCAAATTTGACCAGCCTGTTTTAACTGCTCCTACATTAACAGAAAAACCACTGATTAACACCAAATTTTATTCAACTCCTTTTTAAGCTGTAAACAATGTCTCAGACCACTGGTTTATATAAATATAACTGCAGTGAATATACATAAGATAGACACAGAAATAGTAAACTGTATTCCAAAATTATCATTTATTGTAAAAAGAAAGTAACAAAAATCAAAACAGTGACCATGTGTCTTCACACACAGGAGCGGCATCCTAACAATATTTTCCTGTTCATCAGGTTGAAATAAAAGGTCCAGAGCTTCTCTGACAAGAAATCATCTGATCAGGTGCCTAGTCAATGTGTTCACAGTAAAATGAGGGCAATGCACACAAAAAAAACTATATATAAGGGGTCTCTGAGAAGATATGATACATTTCGTATCGGAAAGTGCGGTTCACGTGGGGGGATGGGCACATAAGCCTGGGAAAGAGACGATTCTCATAACAAACACCTAATTGTTGACTTTGAAATGTGGAACAAGTGTTAGTGTTATACATTTAGTTTGGAAAGTGTGGTTCATGTGGGGGGGTGGGCACATACGCACAGGAATGAGGTGGGAAGAGGAGACACCTATTTGTTCAGTCTGAAAGGGGTTCACGTGGGGTGGGGTGGTGTGTGTGTGTGTGTATGGTGGTGTATTTGTGGTTGTGTACAATCTGATGGATGAATACAATCTAGGGTCACCCATTAATTTCCTATGGCGGTCATTTTTGACCTGGAACACCACAGGTGTTACAAAGTTGAATAAACTACTCAAAATTCAGAGAAAATGGTGATCAGCAATATATATGTTCAAATGGCTAGTGTGGAGGATATCATAAGGCCCTGAGACAATCAAATGTAAAACACAATATTTATGATTGATGAAAGTAGGAAATCGGTCAGATTTGACCCGAACACAACAGAAAGGTTAAAAAAACAGTAAGACAAACAAGTATATAATAACACAACATGTAGATAGTGAAAAAAGCTGAATGGCAGAAAAGGAAATGATTTATACTTAGGCCTTAGACCTGCATTAGCAATCTTCCGTGCATAAAGATTGCATTAACAATCCTCCGTTTACCTAAAGCCGCTATCCGCTATGCCAACTCCCTTATTCACATTGTAGGTGTGGCAATGGGCGTGTCTTTTGCGCTTTCTTTTGTTCTTTTGCGCTCTTCCGCTTTCCATGGGTTTAAGGTAGCC
>JAGFBZ010001160.1:0-18658 GCA_018398805.1 Hirundichthys speculiger
GTAGCTTTGGCGTAAGGCCGCCCCCCACAGTCTGAAGACGTAACTGCACTCAAGGTCCCATTTCAAAGTCACATGACAGCCCTTACACTTAACTTTGGAGGGCCAAGGTTGAGGGCCAAAGACTGAGGGTTAAGGGAGGAACTGGAATTGGCCCAATTTGTCCTCTGAATGATAAATATCATCTGATAAACAGACACAGCAACTTTGATTTTTCATCTCTACTTTTAATTTTGATATTAACTGGGTAGAATATCGCAATATATTGCGATATCGTGATAATATCGTATCGTGACCCAAGTATCATGATAGGTATTGTATTGCGAGGTCCTTGCCAATACTCACTCGTAGATGCAACCAAATCTAAAAGACTACGGCACAAACCCAAAACCGACGGAGTTAGAAGTGTTAAAAAAATGCTACAGTAAGTGCTTGCAGCTTCTGAGTGGTCAGCACATCGCACGATTCAAAGATTAATACGATTCATAGTTATGATTTACGTTTTGTAAAGCTGTTCACGTGGAGTAGTACTTGTATTAGTATGCACTGACATGTAGAGGTATGCCGATGCCTCGCTTGATGTAAGTCAAATAGCAAATGCAAATATCATAAAAACAGCAGATTTAGACAAATTGCAGTCAACGATCTCATGAGTATTGGCTGCAGAATTTAAATGACAGGCGGAAAGGGCTCGGATATGGGAAATCCTTCCGAATTAAACAGTGGGACTGGAATTTTAATAAATTTCTCGCCAATGAAACCACAAAAAAAAAAAATGATTACAGGGTCTATTTGACTCACAGTAAGGCATGTTTTAAAGCAGGCTGAGTAATAACAGTAGTCCTTGTTTTATTTTTATCTAAGCATTTGTTGTAGAAAATAGGTTCCTCGTACTTCAAGACAAGTTGCAGTATTGAATCCAAGAGCAGGTGAACTAGTTTGTCCCATAGTTAATCTAAAATGAGAAAATAATCTGGTAAAAATGTAATAAAAATCATCAGCTTTTGCGATATTCAGAGGGAGGTTTGGTCCCTCTGACATGGACAGACTCAACGACCCATATGAGCATGAGAGATTACTATCATGGCAGAAATGTAGATGTTGTGGAATGATTCAGGAATCGTGACAGAAGTCGATCAGTATAAATCTTTGAAAGGCTTAGAGTAGTTAAACATCAGATGGTCCATGTAGTAGAAGTCGTACACTCCCTGTCTCTCCAGCGTGCTGACCTGGGAAAAGTATTTCTCCGTGAGGTCCACGGTGGTTCGCTCTGCGCTCTGGTTGCCTTTGAAACTGGGCACCGTGATGTTGGGGCGGCGCCCCGACGAGCCGCAGGAGAAAGTTGGACTCCTCTTCCATGTTCTCCAACTTGCCGATGAAGTCGTAGTCTATGATGCACGGGTGGCAGAGCTCGTTCACCTTCTGCCAGTGGACGTTCATCCCCCTGGGCCGGTCGACATCCAGCAGGTACTGGACGAACTCCTTGAATGTGACCCCGTCGCCCGTCTTCAGCGCCTCCTTGGAGGGGTGCGCCCTGTATTTGGATATTATTTCTTTCCCGTACCCAGAGTGGAAGAGTTTGTTGGGGCTCTCAAACTTATTCCTGTAGGCTGACACGAATCGATCAAGGGGCTGACGGACAAACAGGAATTTTTGGTAGGTTTCCAGGCGGTGCATGATTTCATCCATATTAAACCTACCGAGGGTTTTGAGGTACCCGCCGGAGTGGACATTGTTGATGCTCTTAACGTCGTAGGCCTGGCCCGACAGCACTATCAGGGTCCTCTTCCAGTTGGAGCAACCCACCTTGGGCACCCGGCAGTACAGCAGCTTGTACTTGTCCTCCACGTAGATGTTCTTCACAAGGTTGCGCGTGATGTTTTTCGAGATGTTGCTTTTGTACTTTGCGCAGATCTCCTTTATCAGCTGCAGGCGCGCCTCGACGACGCTGGAGAGCTGGAGAGAACAAACAAACAAAAAAAAAACCATACATGGAGGAAGAGGGAATTTAGTTTTCACTGACTACTTAGGTAAATTTGAAATTTCATGTCAGGAAAAAGAGCAAATCCCCGGCGCAATTCTTAAAGTGGCCACTTGATGGTGCTGAACAATCACTGCTGAAACAGCAGCCCTCCTGGTCTTCCTGCCTTCCAAGTAAATGTCACAGATGACCTAGGGCCCGATCTTACACCTCCTGCTACCCACTACCTGCAAATTGCTGATTTAGGAGCCTCTGCCAACCACTAATGCAATTTTTACGCTCCCTAAAGCTGCCACCCATTATGCCGACTTCCTTACTCACATTGTAGGCGCGGCAATGGGCGTGTCTCTTGCGCTTTCCACAAATTCGGTATCTTGCGGTACTGGTATCTCGCAGATTTCAAATAGAGGGTAGTGGGTGGTCTGACCACTGACAAGTGCTGATGTTAAAAGTGTTTGAACAACAAATGTTATGGCACTTTAGTTTATATGGCAGCAGAACATTTCAATAAAAGTGCATTTTACACTACTTTTGAATTCATTATTTGATTTAAAAAAATAACTAAAAAAAACACGGAGGAGTCTATTTTAGGAGAGAGAGGAAAAAACCAAACACACACAAAAAAAAAACTGAAAAAAAAACAAAACAAAACTGTAGGTGGCAGCCTGAGAAGCCGGACCTTGTTCAGCTGGAACCGTTTGGATCACTGAACTGACTGAACACCCAGTGTGAGGCCATCTTCTTTACACAGATGTTATCAGACTCACTGAGAGCTACAAGGCTGACAGTCGCTTCTTCTTCCTCTTCCTCTCTCTTATTTTAATAGATAACAGGCAGGAACAAAAATGTGTGCATTGGGAGAAATGGAGTAAACACGTACGTTTCTGGACTCCTGTGGAGTGCTTCCAAGCATCTTCATGCCTGAAGAGAGAGAAGGGAAAAGAAGAAAGAAGATCAGTGCTTCAGGAAACAACCCATGTTTTTGTCCTTGTGGTACAGTTACCGCTGATAAATCAGATACTCCGACAGCACAGTGTTTTCTGCCGCTTAGCACGTTTAACTTGGATTTCCGGCAAATCCGGCTCTGCTTTACCTACAGGCGGCTCTGTCCGTGTCATGGTGTGAGAAAAACAAAAAAACAGCATGAAAAGTTGGTTTCAAGCGCTGATAAGGGTAGGAAAATGGAGCAAACGATTTGAAGTGCCATAATGGATAAATTGGGGGGAAAAGTGTATAATTTGCAAGGCAGAATAAAAGAGAGACACAGCAAAAGATGCAGTTTGTTGACTTTTTTTCTTTCAGGACAGCAGCAGTAGTAGGTGGAGGAGCACAGATGGGTTTTGTGGCAGCCATAACATATATATTTATGTCAACACGGCAGTGCCTCGCTCCCTCTGAGCCTTAAATGACCGGTAGTGAATGTTATGTTCAAGTAACGTTGGCATAATCAGAAAAATTATTTCTCAATCAGGAAAATCAAGAATACCCCCACATGCCAGAAAACAACTCGTTAAGTTGGTCATAATTTTGGTAGTTGCTAACTTGAATCGATATTCACAGTATTTTCCCTCATGTTACACATAAAAAAAGAAAAAAAAAATAGAAAAGGCTGAAAGAACGACTAGCAAACGAGGGAACTTTGGAATTTACGTTACACCTTGAATGCAGCCTGCATTGTGCCGATCACAACAAACATGGTGGTGATGGCGTGGAGCTTCGTTAAAGTTTCAGAAGAAGATAGTTTGGTGGTTATTTGTGACAAATCCTCCGAGTGAATTCTACGAGGAGGGAAGCACAAGCTTTAATACGTAAAACCTGATCAGCCACCTACAACATAACAATCACTTCCGTGGAATTTTGAAATCGCACTAACGCGAGCTAATGCTAGCGTGCGCAAGTCAGCAGCAGTCTCCCCTCCCCTCTCCTCTTCCATGAGATAAAAAAACAAAAAAATCACTGAACCTCATTTACTTTAATTAAAGGTATTAATTTAAATGGAACCACAAGTCAAAATCCTTTAAATGTTAATCCTTTTCAGTTAGTAATTCTGATGCATGTATTTCCATCAGTTCAAGGAGCCTTTATTTTTTTTATATCAGTCAGTAATGAACCTTATTTAAGTTAATGTGAGATATCAAACAGGTTTGTTTGATAGTTTTACAAAAATGTTTGAGAGGCTTGCCAATAGTTTTTCAATGGAAAAAATAAATATCTGTTCATTTAAAGAGTCCAAACTATTTTTGATTTTGTTCATAGTATTGATGTAAAGATCTTACCTATATGTGTGTGTTATCGGTTATCGGTATCGTTTTTAAAAAACAGTTATCCTGCATCACTAATTAAACGTAAAGCACCTCTGATTAACCTGCGTCGGCAGAATAAGACATGAAGGAAGTCGCATAAAATGTTACCAGACACCTTCGTCTGAGCCTTAAAGTATTTAAAATCCAGAAACGACACACCCATTCACAGAGTCCTAATTAACTCTGCCGTGTCCTAAAAAAAAAAAATTAATTATGAACTTTTTTACCCTTCCAGTTTCTCTGACTCTCTAAGAAACAGCTCATCATCACCAGCTCGACACCAACAAGTGCTGCGAGTGACAACGTTTGCTAACCTCCAAATAAACTACCACAAACAGACACTAAACATGTCATCAGACCAGGTTTTATGTGCAGCTGCACCGCCCAGTCATGTGTTTTTGGTCATAACCGACTAACCAACGCCAGTCCCTTCCCTCTCTGGTAGTACTCGACAATCGCCTGCAGGCATCAGCAAAGGCTTTATGTCCCTTATCCTCACCGCACGCTGGATTCAAATACATGCACAGACAGCAAATGGAAAAGTTTGAAAACCTGCACATTCAGCCAATTCAGGCATAGTTAAATACGGGGCAGCAAGTGGTTTCCTCCGACCTCTACCTGAAGGGGAACACATAAAAATAAAAACAAAAACACAATTTAACATATGTCTTCGCTCCAAAGGCTGCGTGAGTCTCATTTAAATCAATATGAGGTGGTATCAGTGGTTAAAAAAAAAAAAAAAAAACAGTATAATGGTCATGTCTGCAGTTTTCAGTATCCACCATTACTTCTTTCTAGATTTGATTTAAAAGCAACATAGTGGAGTTTCCTGAACAAAGGTTGCTTGCTTTGACAATGTCATCAGCGAAGAGAGGAATTCGAACCCCGGTGCCGTATTTTGTTTCATTTTCCTTTTTTCACGAGGCCTTTTAAAGCTTTGGGAGGGACTGAATGATGACCGCTTTTATGTCTTTTCCTCCACTTTTTTATTTATTTGTTTCCCCGTAGATTAAAGTCACTGCCAAATCCTTTTATCATAACCTGTTGGCGTGCTGCCGGGGAGCAGATGCTGCTATGTCTTCGTTAAGCCCCACCCTGAGCCGGGGCCCTGCTCGCCTCCATTTGCGGTCAGATTGGGAATTGAAATTGGCCCTGTTTACGCTGGCCTCTCATTGGAGTCGGCCTCACGTTCCCTCACACAGCCCCTGTTTTCCTGTCGGAGCACCGCTGATTACAGCTGGGACTGACGAGTGCAGACATGTGAGTAAAGCACAGGGACAGCAGCTGAATGCTAACTCAATAGTTGGGGGGGGGGGGGGGGGGGGGGGGGGTCGCCTGGACGCTGATGGATCTGCATCCTCAGCCGTTCATACAGATATGCAAGGACAACGGCTGAATTTAGTCAACACAAGCGTTGGGAAAACCGCCATGATTTCTACGTAGATGAAAGCTGAGATTATAGAGCACATGTGTCAAACACAAGGCCCGTGGGCCAAATGTGGCCCACCACGTCATTTTCTGTGGCCTTCGAGAGCTTGTGCATTATTGGCTTAAAATTTAAACCAATATTTTAAGACTTAAAATAAGCGTACATTGCTTTAAAGCTCGTGTTGACAATAAACTACATCTCCCATAATGCATTTTGTCATTACCCACAACGATAACGGTATCTCACCATGAGCAAGACATAAAGACGATTTTCAGAACTGATGAACTTAAGAAAAACCTCTACAAACTAGCTCCAATATGTCCAAGAAAAGAAAAATTGATGCACAAGGAAGGTAGTTTCATGAACGACGGGAAAACGAATACAAGTTTGTATCTCAAGGTGGAAAAACAGTATGTCTTTTGCGTTATGAGGCGGTGTCAGCCATGAAAGAGCATAATCTACGTCAGCATTTTGGCAGCAAACACGGAGCTAAGTATGCTAAATTTAGCCTGCAAGAAAAACAAAGAACCGCTTCCGCTTTTGAAACCAAGCTAATGGATGCTCTCAGTGATGTAAGGAGTTAAATATTTGAAACTTGAATACATAATAATATAGAAACCGTTATTTAACAATAAAATATAGTGTAGTTTTATTTACTTGGATTTACATTGCATTTTGTTACATTGATGATTTCTACAGAGATGAAAGCCTAGATTATAGAGTGACTCTGCGATAATAATTCAATCCAGACACCTGCGTATGTGCTGATAACTCATGCATGGTTAAATCCAGGACACATCAAGACTTTTTGTCACTATTAAAAAAAAAAAAAAAAGATCAAGTCACTGGACCATAAACATTTACATATATCACTCTTACTGAAACTCTGGTTAGGGACTCTATTTGCAATTTCTTCGTAAGTGAATTACTACGTGTTATATATATTATCTGAGGACCAATAGCCTCGCTGTGAAAGCAGAGCTGCACGTGTTCTCATTAAAATCATGTGTATGTTTATCCGTCTATCCATCATCAATGCCCGTTTAATCCCATGCAGGGTCACGGTGACCTGCTGGAGTCTATCTCAGCTGTCTACGGGCGAAAGGCGGGGTCCACCCCATCGTAGGGCCACACGGAGACAAACAACCACTCACACTGACAGTCACTCCTACGGGTAATTTAGAACCACCAGTTAACATGACATGGATGTCTTTGGACTGTGGGAGGAAGCCGGAGTACCCGGAGGAAACCCACGCAAGCATGGGGAGAAGAACATGCAAACTCCACACAGAAAGGCCACTGCTGAGGTTTGAACCAGGAACCTTCTAGCTGTGAGGCAACAGTGCTGACCACCAAGACACCGTGCTGCTTGTGAAAAACTGAAGGACAAAAGAAATAACTGTGGTTTGCATTCCTGAAGTGAGAACAGACATTTGCAGACAGCAGTATGAACTTTATATTAGGGCAGGGAAACAATTAATATTGTTAATCGCGATTAATCGCATTATTTCCCTGATTAATCACGATTAATCGCATTGTATACGCAAAATAAAATAATGAATTCAAAAGTAGTGTAAAATGCACTTTTTTTAAAATGTTCTGGTGCCATATGAACTAAAGTGTCATAACATTTGTTGTTTAAACACTTTTAACATCAGCACTTGTCAGTAACACATATTTAGTGTAAATCTCATCTTAAAAAATGTCAAATAAAATAAAGCTTATTGCCACCACCAGGTCATTAATGTCATCCTGTTTTTATAAAAAATAAAAAAAAGTCTACAAACAAAATCCAACAAAATGATTGTATCTCAGCACAATCAGAACATTAAAACGGGTAATTTCTGAGGTAACAGCAGAAACTTTTAAGGGGGAGTTCAACTTGGCAGTTGTTACAAATAACCTTGTTTCTGTTGAATCCTCCGTCTGGGAGAATGAAAATGAAAATGTCCATGTTAAAGTTCAGTAACTTTACCAATCCGTGTATCATTCATTCTTTCCATTTTCAACTGTCAATCAAAAATTAAAAAAAATTAAAAAGTGACATTTTATTACGTTTTTTATTTTTCAATCTAACACAAAAAACGAAAAAATGCCTGTTGTTTTTCATATTTCAATTATGGATCAAAAATATCAAATGAAAAAATGGGCCACAGAACTGATTTTGTTTTATAATTGAGGACTGGACTTTCTGTTGTCATTACACATCTGTGCCATTAGATGGAGCCGCCCTGAAGTAACCAGCTAGCCAAAACCAGCTCTTACTTCCTGCTCTCGGTGGAGGTGGTCGCATCTCTGTGAGCTCCTATCTATCTGTCCCTGCTGCTTCCCTTTGTCTTGTCTGAGCATTTTTGGAGCCTCACTCGGCATAATATTCAAATCTCTAATCATGGATCTGGTCAGCTGGTTTCTCAATGCAATTAATCAATTTTTCTCGAAGAGAAAACAGGACACAGGAGAGTCCTCCGGTCCTGGAACACTGGCTGGATACATCAAGGAATCTTATGGATGGAATCTGGGATGTCTGCCCTCCCTGTTCATTGTGGACGCCAAAGTTGTGTACCTATTGGGATTTATGATCACAGGATTTCTGCTGTTTGGAGTTGGCGGATACCTGCTGTATCGGAAAATTTACACGGCAGCTGCTATCCTGGACACCATAAACCTGTCTGCCGTGTGTGTTGGAGTGAGCCACACTGTGAACACTCAGACTGCTGCTCTTGGTGAGCTAAATCAGAAACTGGGGGCGGGAAGTATGTGTGTGTGCATGTGTATGTGTGTGGTGCGTAAGCCAGTGGCCCCCGTCCCAGTTCAGTCTGGAGCCACAGGTGTTGTTTGGAAAGGGGAGGGCTCGGGGAAGGAGCGTCAAAAAGTCATAATATTCAGGAGAGATTAGGTCGAAGGCCAGCCTTGGAGGCGAGCTTCGTTTCAGGGGAGCCAGATTCAGATAAGAGAAGAATGTTTGGGTCAGACTGACATAATTCTGTCTGCCTTCAAAGTTCTTGCTGGTTCATCTCGGCGGGAATAACTCCAAATGTCCGAATTACAGGTCAATTCTCCCTGAGCCACGCTCGCAACTTCTCCACGTTCGAATCCATTTCACCAGAGCGTTCCAAAATCATCACTAGAACATCCAGTTTTAGGTGTGATCCGGAAGAAATCCTGGATTCTGGACCACGATAATTGTTGAGCTTGGTGGAGGTCTGCGCTCTCTGACTGCTTTTCTAGTTCTAACATGTATTTCTTACAGGTTTTTATGTCATTTCATGTATTATATATTATTTATAATAAAATTATGTTCGAATTTTGGGCGGTTTGGAACGGATTAGGGCATTTACATGGAAAATGCGTTTCTACTTCCAGAACCAATTAATTTCGTAAGTAGAGGTACCAGTGTATTCCTGTGGGAATGTTCTTTTGGAGCTGTGGGACATTTCAGCTCCCGTCCCTGCACACCACTTTACAGGAAAGCTTAAAGCCAGAAAAACTGGCATTGATTATATGTCATGTCACGAGCAAAGATGGCAGGATGAGCTGGAACCAGCAGGAGCAGAAGTCGCATCGAAACAACTGGATTTTTTCTGCGAGTGGCTTTGAATTTGTGCATTGTTATCCAGCTTGGTCGCGTGGCTCCGGACAGACGGGACCGTTCAAGGCTCCATAGCTACTTCTGATCAGCACTTTTCTGTTTTGCTCTGGTCTCCCCTCTGTTTTCTCCCACGTTCCCTCCATCATCATTCCTTCTTTTCCCTCCAGACGCTGATCCCGTGCACCGTGCTCCTGGGAGCATCACTTCTGACCTCTAAACTCCAACCTATAATTTCCTTTTGCTTCCTCTCGCGCCCTCTGCGTTGCTCCCCATCTACTATTTATGATAACAACAAAAAAATACAGCGCCAAAGACACACTTCTTCTGGGGAAGCTTTCCGCTTGTTTTCAGTCTGGTCTGGTAATAATGGAAATAACTATGACTCCTGTTATTCTGCTCTTCTTCTTCTTTTTTTTTTTTTGGCTTTTTCAGAGACCTTTAGTCCCGCAGGGCTTTGTGTGATTGAGCTCTGACAGGCAGCGAGGTGTACGTGAACTTCTGAACAGAGCAGCGCTCACACAAGTCCTCTGCAGCTCTGCACTAATGAGAAAGGTTGTGTGTGTGCGTGTGAATGCTGCAATAGTGTGTCACACTGACTGACTCTCCTTTATACCTGAAATTACTCCTGCACACATAAGGTGGCTGCTTCTCTCTGCTCCCCAGAGCTGAGGTGTCATTTCAGAGGCACAACTTGTTATTGCTGAAGCCAACATGCAGCTGCTGACTGTAGAGAACGACACCCGGAAGAAAAGCGGCAGTGTTTGGGCCCAAATGTGGCCCGCCACGTCATTTTATGTGGCCCTCGAGAGCTTGTGCATTCTTGGCTTAAATTTTGAACCAACATTTTAAGACTTAAAATAAGCTTACGGTGCTTTAAACCGCACATGGACAATAAACTACATCTCCCATAATGCAACGATAACGGTATATAACCATGAGCAAGACGTCAAGACGTTTTTTAGAACTGACAAACTTGAGAAAAACATCTACAATCTAGCCCCAACATGTCCAAGAAAAGAAAATTTGATGCACAAGGAAGGCAGTTTCATGAACGATGAGAAAATGAATACAGTTTGTTCCTCAAGGTGAAGAAACAGTAGGCCTGTCTTTTGTATTATGAGGCGGTGTCAGTCATGAAAGAGTATAATCTACGTCGGCATTTTGACTGCAAGCACGGCGCTTAGTATGCTAAATTTAGCCTGCAGGAAAAACAAAGAACCGCTTCTGCTTCTGAAACCAAGCTAATGGATACTGAGTAATCACCTGTGGTTTACAACCACAAAACCCTGAGTTTAATATAATAATGAGTTAAATATTTGACACTTGAATACATAATAAATACAGAAACTGATATTTAACAAGGTGTAGTTTAATTTATTTTGATTTATATTGTATCTTGTTGTCAATCTGGCCCTTAGATGGAGAACCATGATGCTGATGTGGCCCTCAGTGAAAATGAGTCTGACACCCCTGGTTTAAAATGACCAAGAAAAGGAAGAAAATCAGCTGATGTTAAAGTGTTTTTTTTCGCATCACGTCTGTGTGGCGTTTCTTTGGTTAATTACAGAGCTCTGGGAATGTCTCCACGTCTGACGGAAACATTTAGAAACGCGTTTCATCTCAGCGTTTCTGCAGCGTTTGCTTCGCTCGTGTGCAGGAACCCAAACAGTCCTGTTACAAACCTAAATCTTTAACACAACAGCTGACAACAACAACAACTAGGGGTGCACGATAACTATCAGGCCGATAATGATAACGTCATTCCGATAAGTCCGATATCACGACGAATAGGCCCCATAACATATATATATATATATATGTCAACACGGCAGTGCCTCGCTCCCTCTGAGCCTTAAATGACCGGCAGTGAATGTTATGTTCAAGTAACGTCAGCATAATCAGAAAAACGATTTCTCAATCAGGAAAATCAAGAATACCCCCTCATGCCAGAAAACAATTCTGTCATGATTTTAGTAGTTGCTAACTTGAATCGACATTTGCAGTATTTTCCCTCATGTTACAAATAAAAAAAAAAAAAAACAGAAAAGGCTTAAAGAACGACTAGCAAACGAGGGAACGTGGGAATTTGCGTTACACCTTGAATGCAGCCTGCAGCACAGGGTACTGATGACAACAAACATGGCGGCGATGGCATGGAGCTTCGTTAAAGTTTCAGAAGAAGATAGTTTGGTGGTTATTTGTGACGAATCCTCCAAGCGAATTCTACGAGGAGGGAAGCACAAGCTTTAATACGTAAAACCTGATCAGCCACCTACAACATAACAATCGCTTCCATGGAGTTTTGTAATCACGCTAACGTGAGCTAATGCTAACGTACACAAGCCAGCAGCAGTCTCCCCTCCCCCTCCCCCTCCTCTCCCTCATCTCTCTCATCTAAAGCTTCCATGAGATAAAAAAACAAAAAATCACTGAACCTCATTTACTTTAATTAAAGGTATTCATTTAAATGGAACCACAAGTCAAAATCCTTTAAATGTTAATCTTTTTCAGTTAGTAATTCTGATGCATGTATTTCTATCAGTTCAAGGAACCTTTATTTTTTTTTTATATCAGTCAGTAATGCACCTTATTTAAGTTGATGTGAGATATCAAATAGGTTTGTTTGATAGCTTTACGAAAATGTTTGAGAGGCTTGCCAATAGTTTTTTAATGTAAAAAATAAATATCTGTTCATTTAAAGAGTCCAAACTATTTTTGATTTTGTTCATAGTATTGATGTAATGATCTTAGGTATATGTGTGTGTTATCGGATATCTGTATCGGCTTTTAGGAGCTGAAAGTTATCGGTTATCGGTTTTGAAAAACAGTTATCGTGCATTCCTAACAACAACAAAGAACACAGCTCAATAAACCACTAAACACGATGAGATCAGTTTTTAATGCCTAGCTAGGTTGATCTACAGCAATGTTCAAATAAGTTGAGGAAATCTAGTGAGGTCAATTCTCCTAGACAGCAGGTTCGGACTCTTTAAACGGAGAGCTGGACCCGGTAACAGACTCTGCTGGTCAGAGTCTGAACCACACCTGGGGGATCTAACAGGAGAAAAGCCTCTCTACAGCTGCAGATGCACACACAATACGTTTTTACCTGTTAGACGGGTTTAACAGGTTGAACCACTTCAGCTGAAAGACTAAGCTCTGAGTAGTAATTAAAAATGTATGTTTTCGGGGGGGTCACGTGATGACGGCCTAGGAGACGGTCAGCTTTTCGGGAGCTCCGCCAACACCCTTTATATTTTGCATTTTCTCTTAAACCACGTTGTCACTTTATAATGCCAGTGCAGTAGTATGACTCTAGAACTATTCTGGTCGAAGGAACACCAAACAATGCGGGGCCGAAAGAGAGATAAATCGCGACAGCCAACGGACAACGCGGCTACGCAGCTAGCTCATCATGGCGGCGAGCATGATGAAGAAGAAGATGACGAGGCAGAGCTTGACCCCGGTCTCGCTAAAGCGTTGGACTTGATGACCAACAAGCTAATGGTGGCTATCAACGAAAAACTTGAACCTCTGGCTCAAACAGTCCTCTCTCACACTACCGAGCTGAAGAATACTAAAGACCGCTTGGATGAAGCAGAGGCCAGGGTGCTACAGCTCGAGACAGCTAACGAGTCACAAGGTAACCGCATAACAGCTCTGGAGAAAAAAGTGGAGGACCTCATCGACCATGTAGACGACCTGGAAAACAGAGGGCGACGGAAAAATATCCGCATCTTCAACCTGCCAGAGGAGGTGGAGGGTAAAAATGCTTTGGACTTCTTTGAACACTGGCTACCAGATTTTCTTGACATGGATGCTAAGGGGGGGCGAGTGAAGCTGGAACGGGCTCACCGCTCTCTAATGCCCAAGCCCGTGCCTGAACAACGCCCGCGCCCGGTCATCATTCGGTTCCACGCCTTTCCGGAGAAGCAGAGAGTGATGGCAGCAGCCCGACGTAAGGCAGCGGACGGGGATATTGCACTGGAGGGGAAGAAAATATCCTTTTACAACGACTTGTCCGCCAAAGTGCTTCGTAAACGAAAGGAGTTTAAAGAAGCCAAACAACATCTCCGGCAGATCGGTGCTGATTACTCCATGCTTTTCCCTGCAAAGCTGCAAGTGTCACTGAACGGCAAGAAGAAAACCTTCCTCTCCCCTGCAGAGGCTCTGACCTTTGCAAAACAGCGCAGGGCGTCAGAAATGACAGATACTCCGACCTCTGAGAGCTAAGTCTGTACTCTTGGTCATACACTGATCATAATGTTCTATTATGACGCATCTTAAGTTGCATTTATGTGTATGATTATTCCTTATTATAATATTCACTAAGATGTCGCCATAGTTACTGATCGCTGATATTCATTCAGTCGAAGTACTGCTGGTTTTTGTACAAGTAACTATTTAAATACAAAGACTAATAAGTTTAAAACTTTTGTTTAATTGGGTGTTGCTGTGAGCCCCAGCCAACTAGGTAATGTCACTTGCTTTGTTTTTTTTTTCCTGTTTACATAGTGTGAGAAACACGTCTGCCCCCCTAGTGGAGATCTTGTAGAATAGCAATCCCCTCTCCATCTGGGGAAAGATCCCAACACATTTTTTTTTTCTCTTAATTTAACCCCTTTTTTTTTTCTTTGTTCCTTTCCCTTTCTCTCTTGCGCCCCCCCCCCCCCCTTTTTTTTTTTTTTCAACATGCATAGTGTTTTTACTGTATTTGTTTTATTTGTTCTGGTTCTGTGTTAGTTCATGCTCAGTATTGGTCTTCCATATTCAGTATATAATGTCAACATATTTGGATAAACTGCCTAAGAAAAGATGCCACCTTACAAATTAAAACTTTGCTCGTGGAATGTGAGGGGTCTGAGAGGTAATGTGAAACGTAGGAAGGTTTACTCTTTGTTGAGGAGGGAGAGGGTTGATGTGGCTCTACTACAGGAATCCCACTTAAAAGATAACGAGCATCTCAAACTTAAATACAGTTGGGTTGGCCAGGTGTACTTTTCCTCTTTTACCACCAGCAGCAGGGGGGTTGTTATATTGATACATAAGAATTTGCCATTTCAATTTAAAAAGTGTATAAAAGACAAGTACGGAAGGTTTGTAATTATAAATGGTGTGTTTAAATGGCAAAGAAATTACTATTATGAATCTCTACTGCCCACCTAATTATTCCCCAGACTTATTAACTAAAGCATTTTCAGAATTTGCTGAAATATCTTCGCCCACTGACCTTGGTGGGAGGTGATTTTAATTGTCTATTTAATCCTCAACTTGATAGACACCCACCACGAAATTCTCCTCTGTCTACCCAGGCTAGAGCCCTTTTGTCGACCTGTGGGGAAATTAACTTGGTTGATACATGGCATATGCTACATCCATCTGATAGGGAATTCACCTTTTACTCCCCTCCTCATAAGTGCCACACACGTATTGATTATTTTTTAGTACCGCAGTCTGTGTTACAATTTGTATCCTCCTGCTCAATAGGCAATATTGTAGTTAGCGACCATGCAATTATGTTCCTTGAATTGTCTCTTGACATAGAATCCCCAAAAAGTAAACGTTGGAGATTGGACACGCGTCTCCTGAAGGATGACAAATTCATTTCTTATCTAAAAAGAGAATTTAGGATATTTTTGTCTATTAACTCACAATCTACCAATAACCCATCCTTGCTGTGGGAGACATCAAAAGCATATATTAGGGGTTTAGTTATATCCTTCTCAGCTTCAAAAAAGAAAAAACAGTTGGAACAACAGCGAAAACTTGAAAAAGAACTGGACGATATTAAAAATGCACTTTGCTCTACATCAGACCCGTTACTCTTGCAAAGGAAATGTGCAGCACAGGCTGCTCTGGATACTTTACTAACACAACAGGCTAAGAGTGCTCTTCTCTTCTCAAAGCAAAGGTTATATGAGTATGGGGATAAACCCAGTAAGTATCTATCTCACCTGACCAAAATTAAAAGGGACCCTCAAGTGATTCCTTCCATTCAGGATGAAAATGGCACCCGCCACTTTGATAACAAAAACATTAACAACACCTTCAGGCGGTTTTACACTAGGCTGTATGAATCAGATCAACCACCAGGTGTCTCAGATAGGATGGCATCCTTTTTGGACAGACTAACCCTTCCAACCATCTCTGGTTCCCAAAAATGTGAATTAAATGCTCCCATCTCAAGAGAGGAGGCTCTATCAGCACTAAAAAGCCTGCAGTCAGGCAAGGCACCAGGGCCTGATGGGCTGAGCAGCGAATTTTATCGGGAATTTCAAGATGTGCTTATGGACCCCCTCCTGGAAATGCTGGAACATTCTTTCAACACTGGTAGCCTCCCCAACTCGCTAAGGGAAGCTGACATTACCTTAATTTTAAAAAAAGGAAAATTCTCTGAAGACTGCTCAGGATATAGGCCTATTGCTCTTTTGAATCAGGACATTAAAATATTATCTAAAATATTGGCACTACGTCTCGAGAAAGTCCTACCTTTTCTCATCAAAGAGGACCAAACAGGATTCATCAAGCGTAGAAGTTCTAGTCACAATGTTAGGAGGCTTCTGCATATTATTAACATTTGTCAAACACAGAAAATTGATAGCATGGTCATTTCATTGGATGCTGAAAAGGCATTTGACCGTGTTGAATGGTCATACCTGTTTAATGTCTTACAAAAATTTAATTTGGGAGATAATTTCATTAGATGGATCAAATTATTATATAAAAATCCAATGGCTGCAGTCATTACCAATGGTTACAGATCTGACAGCTTCCCACTTCAGCGCTCAACACGCCAGGGCTGCCCTCTTAGCCCCGCCCTTTTTGCCCTTTCAATAGAGCCTCTCGCTGAGGCCATAAGGCGGGACGCCGAAATAATTGGCATAAATGTGGGTGGGACCCAACACAAAATCTCTCTTTATGCCGACGACGTCTTGCTTTATGTGCTAGAGCCTGAAAAATCCGTTTCACGTCTTGTTGATGTAATCACTTTGTTTGGGCAATTTTCAGGTTACAAAATAAATTTCTCGAAATCGCTGGCTATGCCAATGGGAAATCTTAGAGATAGAATTGATACATTACCCTCATTCCCATTTAAATGGTCTATTATAGGTTTTGTCTACCTCGGTATTCATATCACACCATTGTTTCATGAAATGTTTAAGGCTAATTTCAACCCCCTCTTTGACTCCATAAGAAAAGACCTGAACAGATGGACCCCTCTCCCCTTATCATTACTTGGCAGAGTTTCTATCATTAAAATGAATATTTTGCCTAGATTATTATACCCCCTACAGATGATCCCTATACTTTTGTCAGGCAAGGTACTGAAGCTGCTTAATGGCTGGCTGAGTGACTTCATATGGAACAAGAGGAAACCCAGGTTAAAAATCACAAAAACTACAACTCCCTAGCTCTAAAGGGGGTCTGGATCTCCCTAACGTCAGATGGTATCAACTGGCAGCCCATTTAAGATTTATAGCAGAATGGGTCAAGGAAGACTTGACTTCTGATTTGCTAAATTTAGAAAAGTCACAGACCTCAGGCTCCCTACCAGGCCTCCTGGCCTTCAAAGATTTAAAATCTGCCAGGAATCACTGTAATAATAATCCTATAATCTGTAATACACTAAAAGCATGGTTTCTTACACAAAAGCTTGAAGGGAGGTCTGGACTAACATCTCCATTGGTCCCGGTTCAGGGCAACCCTAATTTCTTACCAGGCATGGAGAATGGTGGATATAACGCTTGGACATCTCAAGGAATAAAGCGATTGTGTGATTTATTTCAAGGCGCAACCATGTTTTCATTTGCAGAACTGCAAGAAAAGTATAATCTCCCCAGACATGATTTTTTTAAATACCTGCAGATTCGAGATTACATAAACAGGGAAACTACTCTTAATACTGATGCTGCTACATCTGTAGTTGAGCAATTACTCCTCCTTGGCCCAGCTAAAAAATTCTTTACTCGCTTTTACAATGTTTTAAGCCAGACTGAAGCAATAAATGTACAGGATACTATGCGGACATGGCAGGGAGAACTTGGTGTAGATATTGATGAGGATAAGTGGACTAAGATATGGACTCAAACAAAGAGAATATCTGTATGTAACCGTGCCAGGTTGTTGCAATTCAAAATTTTGCACCGTTTGCAGTTCTCTTCCAATAAAAGACATCAAATGAACCCACAACTCTCACCTTTATGTTTAAAGTGTAAAATTGCAGTGGGCACCTATACTCATTGTGTTTGGTCTTGTACTAAAATCCAAGCATACTGGATGGATGTTCTGCAAGATTTGAAAAATATACTTGGTGTTGCGTTACACATGGACCCTCTTTCTTTAATCCTGGGTTACCCCAATCAACGCTCTATTGTGGATGTCAACTCTACCAGACTGTATAATATTCTCACGTATGCAGCAAGGAAAAAACATCTTCTTGTCTTGGATAAGCGACAAACCCCCCACCCCCCACTAAATCAAACTGGCACAAGATAATTATGGAATGTTTTCCTCTGGAGTACTTAACCTGTTTGCTTCACTCGTCAGAAGGACAGTTTAAGGATATTTGGACTCCGTATCTTCACTTCTCTAATTCTACAGTGGCTTCAATGCTCTCAAGTGTTATCCTTGACTAGCTAATGTAGATTAATGTATCTATGGCCTGACTTTCTTATTATTTTTATTATTATTTGTTTTTCTATAAAGAAGGGGTTTCCTTTCACTGTACTGGCTAAGTGATGGTATAATGCAAATATGTACTGTCTAGACCAACGTTACACTGAGCATTGCTGTTTTTGTTTTATTGTTGTGTTTATGTTAATGTATAAAAAAAAAAAACACACAATAAACATATTGTGAAAAAAAAAAAATGTATGTTTTCATCACAAGATCAAATGAAGGCTGAAAGACGATTAAATGTGACCGAGGACTAGGGCTGTAGCGATACACTAATCTCACGATACAATACACGATAGTCGGCTCACGATACAATATATATCGATATTCGTCTTAAAATACTTTTACATCATTTTCTGAAAGATTTTAACGGGACAAAGTGATTTTGGTGACATCTTGTGAGTGTTCCAAAGACTTTGTTTGAATTAATTGAACTGAAAGGTAGGTGACTGCAGACAGTGTTGCAGAGAGGAGAGAAAGGAGGCCTCTGATTGGTCAATTCTACATCCGCGTAGAAAAGAGCGCGTCATCAAAGGAATGAGGAAGTATCCACATCTGTACAATTCTCATTCTCCACACTACAAAGACAGCACATATTCTAGTAATTCATGGAGGGAGATAGCGATGAATGTGGGTCTGGATACGGCGGAGACGGTGAGGAAGTGGAAAAAACACAAGAGATA
>JAGFBZ010001161.1:0-48687 GCA_018398805.1 Hirundichthys speculiger
CCAGCCACTTCATGCTGAGCGAGACTGTCTCCACACACAGACACTAGTGCCCCATAAATTGTCCTCTCACAGTTTGCAGTGACAACCTGGACACCATCACACAGCTCAATTAAGTCACAGTTAATTCTCCAATATCTCATCAATACCACAATGGCAAAAAATCTTTTGATTTTACCATGGCAAGCAGACGAATGGCAGCAAGTCTTGATCTGTATTTAGGGTTGATGTTACCTAAGGTGTAATAAATCACTAACAATTTGTTTTTGTTTGCCCGAGATCCAAGAGGATTGCATAGCTCAATTTCATCCGTATATAAAATCAGAATCAGAATCAGCTTTATTGGCCAAGTTTTTGCACACAAACAAGGAATTTGACTCTGGTTTCTAAGCTCTCTTTGTACAATTAGAATAAAAATAAAAATAAAAATAAAAATATAACAAATTACTAGAACGATATATACAACAATATATACAAGCTAACATGTTGTTGTGCAATTTTTTTGTGGTTCTTCTGACACTCTGTGACTGTTAAGAGTTCATCAGAGCGACAGCCTGGGGAAAGAAACCGTCTCTGTGTCGGCTGGTTTTGGCGAACAGTGCTCTGTAATGCCTACCAGAGGGGAGGAGCTGGAACAGTCCGTGTCCGGGATGTGAGTGTGAGAGGTCTGCAGAGATGTTAGCTGCCCGTTTCCTGACCCTGGACTGGTACAAGTCCTGGATGGAGGGAAGGTCAGCACCGATGGTCCTCTCTGCAGACCTGATTGTCCGTTGCAGTCTGGCCCAGTCCCTCTTAGTGGCTGATCCAAACCAGACAGTGATAGAGGAGCAGAGGACAGACTGGATGATGGCAGTGTAGAAGATGGTCAGCAGCTCCTGTGGCAGGTTAAACTTCCTGAGCTGTCGCAGTAAGTACAACCTCTGCTGGGCCTTCTTCTCGACAGTGTCTATGTGGGAAGTCTACTTCAGGTCCCGAGAGAAAGTGGATCCCAGAAACCTGAAGGTATCCACAGTAGACACTGTGTTGTTGCTTCTCCTAAAGTCCACTGTCATCTCCACAGTCTTGAGCGGGTTAAGCTCCAGGTGGTTCTGACTACACCAGTGGACCAGCTGTTCCACCTCCCGTCTGTAAGCAGACTCGTCACCGTCCCGGATCAGACCAATGACAGTGGTGTCGTCCGCAAACTTCAGGAGTTTCACAGAAGGGTCCCCTGAGGTGCAGTCATTTGTATAGAGGGAGAAGAGCAGTGGGGAGAGGACACACCCCTGGGGGGCGCCAGTGCTGATGGACCAGATGCTCGACGTGATGCCCCCCAGCCTCACCTGCTGCTGCCTGTCAGTCAGGAAGCTGGTAATCCACTGACAGGTGGAGGCAGGCACGGTGAGCTGGGCGAGCTTCCGGTGGAGGATTTCAGGGATGATGGTGTTGAAGGCTGAGCTGAAATCCACAAACAAGACCCTCGCGTACATTCCTGGGGAGTCGAGGTGGTGCAGGATGTAGTGCAGTCCCATGTTGACTGCATCGTCCGCCGACCTGTTTGCCCTGTAGGCAAACTGCAGGGGGTCCAGCAGGGGTCCTGTGATGTCCTTCAGGTGGCTCAACACCAGTCTCTCAAAGGATTTAATGACCACAGATGTCAGAGCGACAGGCCTGTAGTCATTTAATCCTGTGATGGAGGGCTTCTTGGGCACGGGGATGATAATGGAGCACTTGAAGCAGGAGGGCACTTCACACAGCTCCAGAGATCGGTTAAAGATCTGGGTGAAGATGGGTGCCAGCTGGTCAGCACAGACTCTCAGGCAGGAGGGGGACACACCATCAGGTCCTGGAGCCTTCCTGATCTTCTGTTTCTGAAAGAGCCGACACACATCCACCTCACAGATCCTTAGTGCAGGCGGTGGGTCTGGGTGGAGGGGGGGAGGAGAGGGTGTTGCAGGTAGTCCTTTTGTGTGGTTGAGAGGTGTGAATGGGGGATTCTCAAACCTGCAGTAGAAGCCGTTCGGGTCTTCTGCCAGCCTGCCAGTCTTTTCCACCGGGTGGGGGGATGGTCTCCTGTAGTTGGTGATGTGTTGCAGGCCTCTCCAAACTGACGCAGGGTCGTTGGCTGAGAGGCTGTTTTGAAGCTTCTCACTGTGTGGGCACGGCCCCCTGCTGGGGCGTCGTGGGACTGCAGGTGGGCCGTGAGAGGTCATTAAAATTAAACAAATGTGTTTTAAATCCTCTATCTTTTTTTAATATTTTTTTGATACATAATTTGCATTCTGCTTCGTTTTTTTTCGCTCTCATTCACCTGAAAATAATTCCACACTGCTGACATGATTCGTCTGCCATACACTCCATATAAAGACGCTTGATGCCCGCTTCGTAGCCAAGTGTGTCGGTGTTGTAAATGTGTCGGTGTCGTAAATGTATCTGTGTCATGGTATCGATGGTCATTTTATGAGTACGAGTACGAGTACTCATGTCTGGTATCGGATCGATACCTGATACCGGTATCGGCATCGGAGCATCCCTAGTTGTGATTAAAGGTTTCGGTGGGCTGCAGAGATTTTTCACATTTCAAATTGGGCCTTGGTATTCTGAAGTTTGGGAACGGCTGCTGTAGAGAGAAGCTGAAAGGGAAATTACAGTTTTACTTGGGATGTCCCTTCAATGCTATTGTGAACCCATGCTGGTTCAGGATTCAGAACTGGACCAATAGTTTTCAACAGATAAAATTGATAAAATAATTGCCGTACGTGGTGCACTGCAGGTGGAAAAGATCAGACAAAGGACGTACGATGATCTGTCTGCTGGTTGGACAGTAAGGAGGGAGAGACTGACTTCTACGGGGAGACAGAGAGATGGAGATGGAAGGATGACGAACAGGTTTGGACGATGAAGGATTGAGATGGAGATGATTGACAGATGACAGGAGTGAGACAGGAAGAGTCCTTTGAAGAGTTGGTGAATGAGGACCATGAAAGAGACAGTTGGTCCTGATGATACTGTATATGTGTGGAGGTCTGGAAGTGTCCAGGAGAGGTGGCAGTAGAGGTTCAGACCAGGACATTCAACAAGATCTGAGACAGTGAGAGGATGTCTGAAGAACAAGGGAGACGTTCAGAGTTGAGACGACTACAGAGGAATAAAGTTGATGAACCACACAATGAAGTTATGAGAAGTGGAACATAGACTAAGGACAGAAGTGAACATCTGTGAACAGCAGGATGGTTTCATGACAAAGAAGAGGACCACAGATGCAATATCTCTCGTAGACTCTCTAATTAAAGGATGAACTATTTCTCTGTGGCATTCTAGAGTCATTTACTTTCTAAAAATGACTCTAACTGTCGTAGAAAGTAAATCATCATTTAAACTCAAAAAATGTAAGTATGAGGAAATAATGAAATTCATCTGGTCCCTATGAGGGAAAATACGGAGAAAAAGAAAACAAATTCAGATGAGCATTAAGACGTGACGTATGACACGTCGTTATTTTATGAACAAAAACAAAGGAAAAATACATTCTTCGTGATTTTATAGGACTTGGGAGGTAAAGCAGCCGCCATCTCAGGAGCTTTCAGGTGTGTGCTAATACAACGCCAGGAAGGAACGACATCAGCAACGGCCTCAGATGAGCAACTGTTGCTGTCCATCAATCTGGAAAAGGTTATAAGGTCATTTCTGAACAACCTGGATTCCATTATTCTACAGAGAAAAATGTTTTATTCTCAAACGGAAATGTTCAAGATAGTGGCCAATCTTCTCAGAAGTGGACGCCCCTGAGGTCAGAGTATGTTCATAGAGACTGCCAAAAAAAAAACCCAAAAGATTTGCACCTCAGACTCCTCGGGCCTCAGTTAGCATGACAAATGTTGGAGCTCATGACAAAGCAGCTGCAAAAGGACAACACAAGTATAACTTGTTTGAAAGGGAGAAAAAAAAACAGGTTTATTATATCTGAACTGATCACAAGACTTCTGGGACAACGTCCTCTGGACAGACCTAACAGAGGATGTTTCGCAATCACGCACAGCACCCAATAAAAATAAAATAAAATAAAAAAAAAGAGAGAGGGTTATTGCCCGTGCAGTTTTGTTCAAATATCAACAGACATGATGCCCTCCAGAAATCACTTACCCTACCTTTAAAGGTGATGCGTATAGTTCTCACAAACCTCAGTGAAATCAATCGACGATGTTCAGAACACTTGGACAAAATTCCTCTGCAACGGCGCAAGAGAAGCTGCTAATATAAAGTAGGGATGCACAATAACTGTTTTTTAAAACCAATACAGATAACCGATAACACACACACACATACCTAAGATCATTACATCAATACTATTAACAGAACTAAAAACAGTTTTGACTTTTTAAATGAACAGATATTAAAAATTTCCATAGAGCTGTCAAACAAACCTATTTGATATCTCACATCAACATAAATCAGGTTCATTACTGACTGATATAAAAAATAAAGGCTCCTTGAACTGATGGAAATACATGAATCAGAATCAGAATTACAAACTGAAAAAATGCATTCTTCAATGACAATGAAAAATAATGCACAGGTCATAATGTACTGACACAAGTTAGACTTGTCTGTGTAGATAAACTAAATAAAAGTGCACTCCATAGTAACAGAAAATTAAGTTTAAAGGATTTTAGCTTGTGGTCCCATTCAAATGAATGCCTTTAATTAAAGTAAATGAGGTTCAGTAGTTTTGGGGGGATTTTTTTAATCTCATGGAAGCTTTAGATGAGAGAGATGATGGAGAGGAGAGGAGAGGAGAGGAGAGGAGAGGAGAGGAGAGGAGAGGTTTCGGTTTCAAAAAGCCCTTTATTCACCTATGCCAACATAAGAACATCACACAACACACATCAAAAAGTCAAAATCAACTCTTCATCCACCCCCACAGAACACAAAACCCCCCCCACAGCCCAAAAACGAACAAAAGTCCGCACATCGTCCATCATGCGATAATAAGCATGTTCAACATGCAGCCTGGCCCTAAGCAGTCCCTTCAGGACCAGGACTGGGTCCCTGCACCCAGCGTCCCGATCCTGGTTCCTTCTCGTCAGCCAGATGGCCAACTTAGCAGAGCCGGACAGAAAATTCAGCAGCACGTGGACAGTCCTCTCACGAGCCGAATAACGTGGTCCATAAATAAACAAAAGAAAGGAAAAAACCACCCCAAGTCCCTGAAACCAACCCGTCAGAAGAACAAAAAGCGACTGAAGCCGCGGACATTCAACAAACAAATGAAACAAGGTCCCACCCTGGAAACAAAACCCACAGTCCCCCCCCAGCTCAGGATCCAGGTGTGCTCTGTATCTGTTCGTAGCTATAGCCCCATGTACAATCCTCCACTGGAGGTCCGCCGCCCGCTTATCAAGGGGCATCTTGTACAGGGACTGCCAGCTGCCCCTCGGAGAAGAGTCCGGACCAAAAAACTCAGACCATCTTAACTCCTCAACCCCCGCCAACGAGCGCAAATGCAGAACCTTAATGCAAAGCTGATAAAGGGACTTCTTCCCCACCGCCTCAAAATCAGCCAGGAGGAGCCCCCTGAAGGACAACAGCTGGCCACCTCCTTCGTGCCAGTCACCCACAGAAGGAGCAACAGCCAGGCGGGGGAAGCTGTACTCACCTCATCCCATGGGTCAGAGAGAGTTCGGTCTTCTGCAACCGCTCGAAGAGACTGCGGCAGGGCAGCACACACCTCACGGACAACCCTGTCAATCAGTCGCAATGATCTGATACCGGTGGCCCGCCGGAAATCGTCCATGGAGGCTGCCGTCATCTTCAAAAGGTGGCCCACCTTAGTGCAGCCAGCCCGCCAAAGACCAGTCCGCAGACCCACACCATGGAGCGCGGGACTGGCAACAAACAAAGTCATTGAAGAAGAGAGGTTCCTCGAACAACCACATGCCCGGGGCTCCACCTCGAACACGGCTGGCCAGCAGGATCCGCCATGCCTCCAGAACAGAAACAATAGAACGGGCACAGTCCAGTGAGGTCCACTGCCCCTGGTGTCAGGAGAAAGAGCTGCTTGTCATAGCCCAGGTGTCCAACCTTCCTCAGCAGGAGCCTGGAGGTGTCCAACCAGCTCGGGCCACACCCATACAGCAGCCTCTGGGCAGTACACAGTCTGAAGGAGGCGATCTTGGACCAAATGTCCATCAGGCCCTGGCCACCCTCCACCAGGGGCAGGTAGAGTACAGAGGCCCGAACCCAATGCCTGCCAGACCAGAAGAAGTCCAGCAAAACCTTCTGGATCTCCTCGACCAGGGTCCTCGGAGGATCAAGAGCCGTAAATCGGTGCCACAGAGTCGAGGCAGCCAGGTTATTGGCAACCAGAACTCTGCCCCGATAAGACAACTGCGGCAGCAACCAGTTCCACCTAGATAACCGAGCACACACCTTCTCCTTGAGCCCATCCCAGTTGTTGTGCAGAAAACCAACAGAACCAAGATACACCCCCAAAAACTTAAAGCCCACAGTCCCCCACTGGAGACCCCCAGGGAGGGTAGGCACCACCTGTCCCCCCCACCGCCCCACCAACAGAGCATTACTCTTCCCCCAGTTCACTCTAGCAGATGAAGCTGCCTCATATTGCGACAGAGTGTCCTGCAAACACTGAACATCAGCCGGACAAGATATAAAAACACTGACATCATCCGCATAAGCGGTCAAAGCAAGTGAACGAAGGCCTGAAAACCCAGGCAGCAGAAACCCCTTGAGCCGGTTCCGCAGTCCACACAGGAGAGGCTCAATAGCGATGACATAGAGCTGACCTGAAATAGGATAGCCCTGCCTGATCCCCCGGCGGACAGGAACCGGCCTAATGAGCCCTGCACACATCCCCACCAGACATTCAGCCCCACCATACAACAACTTAATCCAAGAAACAAATCCATCACCAAACCCAAAAGCCCCAAGTGCGTCAAACAAATACGAGTGATCCACCCTGTCAAAGGCCTTCTCCTGATCCAGAGACACCACCCCAACATCGACATCATAAATCTCACACAATTTGATAATATCACGTAAAAGAAAAATATTGTCCATGATCGTCCTGCCGGGAACACCGCAAGACTGGTCCAAATGTACAATGACCTCCAGCACCTCCTTCAGTCTGTTGGACAAGGCTCTAGAGAGAACCTTATAGTCTGTACACAGGAGGGCCAGCGGACGCCAGTTCTTGAGTAAAGCCAGGTCGCCAGTCTTAGGCAGCAGGGAAAGAACCGCCCGCCGACATGACACCGGAAGGGTCCCAGTCCGAAATGACTCCAAAAAAACCTCATGCAGGTCAGAACCAACCACATCCCAGAACTTCTGAAAGAAATCAGAAGAGAGGCCATCAATCCCCGGCGCCCGTCCAGTAGGCATCTGGGACACAGCCCTCGTCAGCTCCTCCAGAGTCAGGTCAAGGTCCAGGGCAGCCCTCTCCCCTGGGCTGACCCAAGCGAAAAAAAAGTATACTTTAACATACTAAATTGAAGCACACTTAGTGTACTTCATAAGCACAAAATTATTGTACTCAAAGTGTGTTATTTTCGAGTACTAAAAACGTACTTATTATACTAATGATATATCATTAGTATAATAAGTACATTGTTAGCACATCGAAAATAATATACTGTGAGTACACTAATTATGTGTGCAGAAAGTATACTAGATGTATTTCATTAAAGTACACATCAACAGTACACAGAAAGTATAATTTTTTAATTTGAATTTCAAATTACTTTAAGTAAACATAAAAAATAATTAGAACATACTTGAGGTAGAAAAAAGTTTATCTTTAACATGCACGGCATTACAGGGAAAATTGTTGAAAGAAGTTCACTAAAAAACAATAATAAAAGGAAAAAATAAAAAGAAACAATAGCTGTGCTAGCACTACCCTGCTAGCTGTGCACCGCAGAGAAGCTAGTAATAATGACAGGGATGAACATTAAACTGACTTTTGAAACCTTTACATGTGAAACATTGACACAGTGTTTAAACTCAAAACGTATGTCCACCAAAAAACAAACAAACAAAAACGATTACAAACAGTTACTGTGTCTTTTGGTCACAAAACTCTCATTGTTACATTTTCTCCGAATCACTGCCCTCACATCAGACACATCTGTTCCTGGAAATTCAGCAATAACTGTATCTGTAAAAGAGAAAAAGACAAATAAAATGGTGTTACAAATCATGCTTTTCCAGAGTTATGATTAGCAACTCACACTAGATCCGATCGTCACCGGATCGCGGCAACTGCTTATGTTCCATCTCTTTGCCTATAGAGCTGTAGATAGCTCCACTTCTCCACACATAATCTCCCACTTCTGTGCCCCACGGCGCACACTCAAGCAGCCTAGCTCACCGGCTAGTAACACCAGAAAACGGCAGTTTGACAGGCTGTCCAACACGACACCTGTTCCAGGGGTCGGCACCCAACAGCAACAGAAAACTCCGGTGCTCGCACCCCACGGACCAGAGACCCACAGACGAGGCAGTGCGGCTCACAGGGCACAGAACAGCTCGGAAAACACCACGCAGACGAAAACAACACAAAACAAACCCCCGGGGTACCCCAAACAGACAAAAACTCCGCACCGCCCGCCGCAGCCCAGTGATCAGACAGACAAAATAAATACCACTCACCAGAACAGTGGTCCGGTCGTTCATCCGTCCCTGTCCCCGTCCAGTCGCTGCGGCTGTCCATCACGAGACCGGATCCCTCAAACCTATGGAATTTGCGGCCAAAAAGAGCTGATCTCTCACCGATCAGGACCGCAGCGAGTGGAACCAGCAGACAAAGCACAGAAAAAACAAGTAAAAGCCAAAGGGACGCCACTGTTATGCCAAAATTTGGGCATATCTTACTCATTAGAATACACTCAAATTATACTCTAATTGTGTTCTGGTGATGCAGTCAATTCGGTTGTTAAACAAAGCACTGACAACCAACGGAGGTGCAAAACGGAGTTTTATTCTCCAAGTCCGCATGCAAATTCAGAGAGGTCATTACAGAATGCTGGATGGTTCAGAATGACCCAGTCTCAGTAGGAAACAGTTGCCTTTAAACATCACATGAAAACATCAGGACCTTGGATAAGTTCTCTAGATGTCTACGCGTCAAAACTTAGCAGACTTGTCGGAGCCAGAACGATAACAAAACTGTGGCCTTCGAACACGCAGGAATCGAGACCAGAAGTCATGGACTCATGACACAGCACTTTAGCTCAAAATGCAATTTCTGACATAACACATACATGAGGACAACCTGAAACATGTTGCTTCTGGCTATGGCCAAGGCAAGGGTAGAGGCATAAAAACAAAATGATAGTACGGAAAAATAGATTTAACCAATACTTACCAACAAGGGCACTCAGCTTTTCCGGATTTAGCTGCTCTTTCACTGTTCCAGTAGGCCCTGGTTTTCCTGTGAGAGTCGAGGTTGCCAAAACCTCCCGCCCAAAGATGAGCACAGCTAAGTCCTGTGTGAACAGGGACATTCTTGTTCGGTTTAGTCTTCGGAAACATACATGGTTGCTTTTGCTGACCTGCACCCCCATGTTGCCCAGGGAAATCTGTGTCCAGGAAATAGAGTTAGTCAATTATTAGAAATGGCATTAGGAATTCCTTGCTGGAATGCATTTCTTAAAAGACAAAGCCGAACTATTGAATGCAAAATGTTAGTTAAGTTGTAATTTCTGCAAGTGGTCTTCAATGAATTAAAGTATAATTTCTGAACAACTGCATGCTGAAATGGAAAATACAGTACGTGCAATATGTAGGTTGAGACTAGAGACAAAACTGCTAACAGTCAAGTAGTTTACAACAATTTCGGATGAAATATTTCCTGTAATAAAAAGGCAGTATTTACAAAACGTGTATAAATGCAAAACATACCATTTCTGGAGCTGGACTGGAAGAACTAGAACTTGTACTGTCAGTGTCCATGACAGGTGGCTTTTTCATGGTTGTAATAAGATCTTTGACACACTTGACTTAAGGTTGGTATTTCTGCATTAAGGAAAAAAAACACAACAGTCACAGATATAGGAGAGATAAGACTCCTATCGATACAATTACTGACATAAAAAACATAAGCACTTCTTCTTTGTATGAATACCTTTCAGAGCATCCATCACTTCCTGTTGCATGTTAACACTGGATCTGGACTGATCCATCAGGACACTCTCCTCTTCTTCACTTTCTTCTTGGCAGAGGTCCTGCATAAATCAAAATGTCAACAATGCTATGTTAGTATGACTCACCGGGAGTGTAGCTTCGTGTTTCTTAAATGTTCTTGCCAGCGAAGGCAGATTATTGTGAAGCCGCTTCGCCATGTTTGCATGTTTTGAAACATAGATTGTTTTAAAGCGGGAGGGGGCGCAGGTGAATTTCAGGGCTGTGTCACGCAGATTAGCGTCCCTCTGGTAAAATTCCCCCTGGGTTTACATTCCTCTTCCCCACGATAACAGCATTTCAGTCAAATTATGTCATTTTCCGTGATATTCCGTGTTAAAAAGTAGATTCCGTTTTTATTGCTCAATTCCGCGATTCTGTCCACGATTCTGTGATCGCGGAAACAATAGGGGCCTAATTCTAGTTTTATTTCTTGTGTTTTGTAAATACTTACAGTTGATCCTGAAGCCGGAGGTGGGTCAAATAAGTTCACATTGGTGTCTATGTCTGTATCATCTTCACTTGTCAAGGGGGTGGAGGTTGTTGGATTTCTTCTCAGCAGCGAGGATTTCAGTTGGGAAAGGGCTCTGTCTCTCGCAGCCTTTATCATCTTTGGCTTCTTAAACAAAGGGCAGAAAAAGCAAAATGTTAAACTGCAAAGGCAAGAGAGGGGTAAATATCCATCTTTGTAGATGTTTGTAGAATCTATCACCTGCTGTACAGCTTATTAAGGTATTGTCAGACCATATTTCACCAGAGGAACAGTACTCACTAGGGCTGGGCAACATGGCAAAAACTATAATCACAATATATTTTTTCCATATCGATTGATCTCGGTATTTATCACGATATGTAGTTTTTGTTGATATAGCCAGTTTAGGGAGCATCCTGATTGAAATTTGAAAAAAACAAGCGACTCATTGAAACTTAACAATAAAGTTGAATAACATGAAACATTATATTTTACTTTAAAAAAACAAAACAATTTAAACATAATTTTATCGCAATTCCGAATCAAGATCGTATTATCACCCAGCCATAGCACTCGCATACAGTTTGTACCTTTACAATACGCCTAAGTTCAATTTAATTAATTTTATCTTTTCATATCATACAATGTGTCATGTGTTGTAGTAGTTTTGTACTTACTAAACAGTCAGTATTTCTAAACTAACACAGCTGGAGTGCCACCATCCACTTCTGCAACTGCACTGCTGTCAAACCTAAAGCCACTTATAATGAAAAATATGTCTTATCCCCCCCACAATATTCCCTTATTCTAGGGGTGTAACGAATAACCGATTTGAATCAGAAAATCGGTTCTGATTTAAAAGATGCGAGTGCATCGGTACACATGAATTGGTCACAATGTAGCTTAACCGGCCGATGGCCCGATTGAAAATTTATAAATCGGTTTAATGTTGCTGCATCTCCCTCTTTGACCATCTCCTGCTCCCTATAATTCCACCAGATGTGTGTGTTTGCGCTCCGACACAGCAGAGTTTCAATTCTAATCAATGTTTGTGCTTCCACCGGCTCCACGGTGGTGTTCAGAGCACAACGCAGTTCAGCACAGAGCAGATCGTGTGGGACAGGAAGTCGTGCGCAGAAACAAAAGAAAACATCCGGTTAATTTTCAAAATAAAATACGTGTTGACTGACGGCAGAGCACGGAGCGGACACGCAGCAGTTGACTCTCTCCCGCTCCCTCAAATAAAACTCACAAGACTTGTCGCAGTTACGTCAGATAGCGCTGTGAGTTTGTACACAGATCTCTCTCTTTGTTGTTTCTTTGACTTTAATTTGTGCAACAAAACCTGAATATTGTTTATTTGTTCAGCCAGAAGGGCTTTGGAGAGCTCTCACATGTTGTTGTTACATATTACACTAATAAACATGACAAAAGTTACAAATACACTTCTTCTCTAGTCTTTGATAAATCTTTTTGAAGAAAATGCCACATTTATAGTACTGACATGTTAATGCATATTGTAAAATGATTGTTTACTTTCAAAAAGTAACTATCACTGCATCATACCCCCTCGAATTGAGCTGTGCCATATTGAATCGAATCGTGACGAAATCGATCAAAATCCTACTGAATCGAACCAAATCGAATCGTTCCATTTTAAAATGTATCGTTCTTGAATCGAATCTTACCCCATGTATCGAGATACGTATCGGATCGTCTTTTATTAGAGAGATGCACACCCCTACCTTATTCCTGTAAAAAACTTACATTGGTTTGAAGAACTTGTGATGGGTCAATCTGTGTTTCATCTTCATCTGAAGTGAGACTGGAAATTGCAGTAATTCTTTTTTTCTGTACCGAAGAGAAAGAATGTATTACATGACAACAACATATAAACTATACCATAGATGCTTTCTGGTGAAGAGATTTTTTAGAAAAACATTTCAACTAAAAAACATAGTATTACAGTGTCATAAATTCATCAACGATTTTATGTGTTACAATTAAAAATAATTCAATTGGTCACATTTACTTCATATAATTTTTCATAAACAAGATGAGACAAGATATTAAAAGCATAAAAACAACTACAAACAGGGATTTCAGTGAATCAAGACTTTGGTAAGTATGATACGAAATGGAGCAGCATTTTGAACCTACAGATGTTTTAATCTGATGTGAAATGCAAAGAGAGGAGGGAGGACAAAAGGAAAAAACAATCGCTGTGGTAAGTGCTAGTGCAGCAACAGGTCATTAATAAACATGTAGTGACAAGTGATGAAGCTGCAAACTGTCTTCTCACTGCAACCACTGCTGTGTAAATGTAAACACAGCAGTTAGCTTCATTACTGCTCAGTATATCAAAATATATGTGCACGTGTGTGTTAGCAACATATTGTGACTTTTACTAAATAATTGATATATTCTATTTTCATGTTATCAGGATGAGGATGTTTTTGCAGTAGTATCGACCAGTATTGCCAACTTGGTGACTTTGTCCTAGATTTAGCTACTTTTCAGAACCCTTCAGCGATTCTTTTTTTAAGCGACTCACTCAATATAACTATTAATTAAAGTGTGTTTTCTAAAGAAACTACCAACACAAGCAACAAAAATGACCTTTGGTTTGCTTCCATCATGTGTTGTGGTACAAGGTGTGGTCCTTCTCCTTGCAACTGGAGAACTTCCGCCCATCCCTCCCACCATTAATATTAAGAGAGCCAATCTTAATGCTCCTCATGAGAGGTCCAAGGAAGAGAAGAAGACATAAGGAGACCAGCAACCAGCAGTAAAAGGAAGAAACCACCAAGTGATGCATGATCATCTGGACCTCAGTCTCTGAGGAATCTTACCCTTATTTTCCTTCCTAATCACAGTTATGTGTTTCTTCAACCTGAAACGCTTCTTCTCATCCAGAAGATCAAAGCCAACCAGCCTCTTCAGGACATCAACAGACCTGATGAACTTATCCGTGTCACTGAAATAATCACTAACAGAGACAGATTTTTTATAAGTCTCATCCAAAAAACGGTTGATGTCCTCAAGAGAGTAGAGCTCAGAATCCCGACGAAGTTCAGCAACAGAGACTGCTTCCAACTCAGAGTCCACTTCCATCTCGTCCGCGGCCCGGCGAGCCGAACAGCCAGGGGCCCCAGCAGCCATCAAGGGCTCCCCACCCACCGGCTGGCCGGTACTTTCAATATTCGAAACCGCACCCCCAACAGGCAAGCTAGAAACGGCAACTGCGGGGCCATCCTCGGCGGGACCCGCCGCCGGGGCGGAGGGGCCAGCAGCAGCAGCGGGACCCGCCGCCGGGGCGGAGGGGCCAGCAGCAGCAGCAGCAGCGGGGCCCCCGCCCACCACGGAAGCCAGAGCAACATCCGCCGCAGCCTCCGCGGGAGCGGGCGCAACCGGGCCCAGCTCCCGCTCTCTATGCGGACAGGAGAGACTGTTGTGACCGACATCACCACAATCGAAACATTTCATCTGTCCCGAGCTAGCATACACCATGTACGGGCCGTCACCATGTTTAACACGGAAAGACACCTCCAGGGTCTGCGCAGGCGAGTCCAAAAACATGAACACCTGTCTCCGCAGCGACTGGACATGTCTGAGTTTAGGGTCCTTACAACCCAGACCCACGGTCCTCAATCCGCTAGCCAATTTCCCAAACCGACGGAGCTCATTCCCTAAAAGCTCATCGGGGATGAAAGGCGGAACACCGGAGACGGTGATCCGCGTGGAGGGAACAGAAAGCGGTGAAACCTGCACGAGGACGCCGTCGATAAAGACGCCTCCCTCAATAAGCCGGTGAGCCAAAATCTCCTCCCGGAGAAAGACAACCACCGCCTTGTTCATACGGGACGCAAACAGCAGGATGTCATGTCCTACCTGATCTCCGACGGCCAACAAGACCACCTCCATCGGGAGGCCGCCATCCGGCGGGACCACGCGCACCCCCTGCCTCAGAGACGGAGGCGGCGTCGCCTCCTCAAACACGGGCGACGAGCCAAACCAGGGCGCACCCACGGCTCGAGCCACAACAGGAAAAAAAAATGGAACAAAAAACACTTACCTGATCATGCACAAAGAACACCAATAGAGAAACCAAACCCAAAGGGTGAAGTCCAGACCATCCAAACCCCCGCGCCACTCACACTCACCGGAAACGGAAGGAGAGGAGAGGAGAGAGTCAGAATCAGAATCACTTTATTGCCAGGTAGGATTTTACACATACGAGGAATTTGTTGTAGCAATGATGGTGCATGCAATTAAGGGAAAAAAATATAACAAACAATGTAAACTAAAACTATTGCAATATAAATATATATACACAAGTTGTTTTTTGCATTAAGGGCAGAGTGACCAAGAGTGATGTGCCATGAAAATGTTTAAATGAACAGGTAGTTCAGACTGATCGTTAATGTAACGCATAGTGTTCTGAGTTCTGTCAATGTGACAGCAGTGTCAGAGTCAGAGGGGGAGGGTGGGGGGTGTCGGGGGGGTCCGGGTCTTATTAATAAGGCTGACAGCAGACGGGAAGAAACTGTTCTTGTGGTGTGAGGTTTTGGTCTTGATGGTCTCCAGCCTCCTGCCAGAGGGGGTCCTGGAGGAGTCCAGGTCCAGGTCCAGGTCTCGGGGTCCTGGAGGAGTCCAGGTCCAGGTCCAGGTCTCGGGGTCCTGGAGGAGTCCAGGTCCAGGCCTCAGGGTCCTGGAGGAGTCCAGGTCCAGGTCCAGGTCTCGGGGGTCCTGGAGGAGTCCAGGTCCAGGTCTCGGGGTCCTGGAGGTCCAGGTCCAGGCCTCGGGGTCCTGGAGGAGTCCAGGTCCAGGCCTCGGGGTCCTGGAGGAGTCCAGGTCCAGGTCTCAGGGTCCTGGAGGAATCCAGGTCCAGGCCTCAGGGTCCTGGAGGAGTCCAGGTCCAGGCCTCAGGGTCCTGGAGGAGTCCAGGTCCAGGCTTCAGGGTCCTGGAGGAGTCCAGGTCCAGGTCTCAGGGTCCTGGAGGAGTCCAGGTCCAGGTCTCAGGGTCCTGGAGGGTTCCAGGTCCAGGCCTCAGGGTCCTGGAGGAGTCCAGGTCCAGGTCTCAGGGTCCTGGAGGAGTCCAGGTCCAGGCTTCGGGGTCCTGGAGGAGTACCAGGTCCAGGCCTCGGGGTCCTGGAGGAGTCCAGGTCCAGGTCTCGGGGTCCTGGAGGAGTCCAGGTCCAGGCCTCGGGGTCCTGGAGGAGTCCAGGTCCAGGCCTCGGGGTCCTGGAGGAGTCCAGGTCCAGGTCTCGGGGTCCTGGAGGAGTCCAGGTCCAGGTCTCAGGGTCCTGGAGGAGTCCAGGTCCAGGCCTCGGGGTCCTGGAGGAGTACAGGTCCAGGCCTCATGGTCCTGGAGGAGTCCAGGTCCAGGCCTCAGGGTCCTGGAGGAGTCCAGGTCCAGGTCTCAGGGTCCTGGAGGAGTCCAGGTCCAGGCCTCAGGGTCCTGGAGGAGTCCAGGTCCAGGCCTCAGGGTCCTGGAGGAGTCCAGGTCCAGGCCTCGGGGTCCTGGAGGAGTACAGGTCCAGGTCTCAGGGTCCTGGAGGAGTCCAGGTCAGGCCAGGTCCTGGAGGGTCCAGGTCAGGTCCTGGAGGAGTCCAGGTCCAGGTCAGGTCAGGAGTCCAGTCCAGGGTCCTGGAGGAGTCCAGGTCCAGGCCTCAGGGTCCTGGAGGAGTACAGGTCCAGGTCTCAGGGTCCTGGAGGAGTCCAGGTCCAGGCCTCAGGGTCCCGGAGGAGTCCAAGTCCAGGTCTCAGGGTCCAGGAGGAGTCCAGGTCCTGCTCTTGTCCTTGGCGGTGGCAGCAGCAGACCAGATGGTGATGGAGGAGGTGAGGATGGACTCAATGATGGCTGTGTAGAACTGCACCATCATTGTCTTCGGCAGACTGAATTTCTGCAGCTGCCTCAGGAAGATACATCCTCTGCTGTGCTTTCTTGATGAGGGGGCTGATATTCAGCTCCCACTGAAGGTCCTGGGAGATGACAGTTCCCAGGAAGTGGAAAGACTCCACAGTGTCAATAGTGGAGTCACAGAGGGTGATGGGGGCAGGTGGGGCTGAGTTCTTCCTATAGCCCACAACCATCTCCACTGTCTTTAGAGCGTTGAGCTCAAAAGCTGTTCTGGCTGCACCAGGTCACCAGGTGGTCAACCTCTCACCTGTAGGCGGACTCGTCACCATCAGAGATGAGTCCGATGAGGGTGGTGTCATCTGCAAACTTCAGGAGCTTGACGGACTGGTGACTGGAGGTGCAGCTGTTTGTGTACAGGTAGAAGAGCAGAGGAGAAAGAACACAGCCCTGGGGGGATCCAGTACTGATGGACCGTGGGTTCCAGATGTGTTTTCCCAGCTTCACATACTGTTTCCTGTCAGACAGGAAGTCTGTGATCCACCTGGAGGTGGAGTCAGGTACGCTCAGCTGGGAGAGCTTCTCCTGTAGCAGAGAAGGGACAATGGTGTTAAAAGCAGAGCTGAAATCCACAAACAGGATCCTGGCGTAGGTTCCTGAGGAGTCCAGGTGCTGGAGGCTGAAGTGGAGGGCCAGGTTAACAGCGTCGTCTACACACCTGTTGGCTCTATAGGTGAACTGCAGAGGGTCCAGGAGAGGGTCAGTGATGGCTTTGAGGTGTGAGAGCACAAGGCGCTCAAAGGTCTTCATGACCACAGAGGTCAGGGTGACGGGTCGTTAAATCCTGTGGTCCTTGGCTTTTTGGGGACGGAGATGATGGTTGAGGTCATGAAGCAGGCTGGTACGTGACAGGTCTCCAGTGAGGTGTTAAAAATAGGAATGCACGATAACTGCTTTTTAAAACTGATACCGATAACTGATAACTTTCAGCTCCTAATGGCCGATACCGATAACTGATAACACACACATATACAGATCATTACATCAATACTATGAACAAAATCAAAAATAGTTTTGACTTTTTATATGAACAGATATTTATTTTTTTCAAAGAAAAAAACTACTGACAAGCCTCTCAAACATTTTCATAAAGCTATCAAACAAACCTATTTAATATCTCACATTAACTTAAATAAGGTTCATTACTGACTGATATAAAAAATAAAGGCTCGTTGAACTGATGGAAATACATGCATCAAAATTACAAACTGAAAAAGATTAACATTTAAGGTTTTTGGCTTGTGGTTTCATTTAAATTTATACCTTTAATTAAAGCAAATGAGGTTCAGTAGTTTTTATTTTTAATCTCATGGAAGCTTTAGATGAGAGATATGAGGGAGAGCAGAGGGACTGGAGGAGAGACTGCTGCTGGCTTGCGCATGTTAGCATTAGCTTTCGTTAGCTCACGTTAGCGCGATTTCAAAACTCCATGGAAGCGATTGTTATGTTGTAGGTGGCTGATCAGGTTTTACGTATTAAAGCTTGTGCTTCCCTCCTCGTAGAATTCACTCGGAGGATTCGTCACAAATAACCACCAAACTATCTTCTTCTGAAACTTTAACAAAGTTCCACGCCGCCATGTTTGTTGTGTGATCAGCACAGTCCATGCTGCATTCAAGGTGTAACGTAAATTCCAACGTTTCCTCGTTTGCTAGTCGTTATTTCAGCCTTTTTTATTTTTTCATTTTTTATGTGTAACATGTGGGAAAATACTGCAAATATAAATTCAAGTCAGCAACTACTAAAATTATGACCGAGTTAACAAGTTGTTTTCTGGCATGAGGGGGTATTCTTGATTTTCCTTATTGAGTAATCGTTTTTCTGATTATGCCGACGTTACTTGAACATAACATTAACTCCCAGTCATTCAAGACTCAGAGGGACCAAGGTACTGCCGTGTTGACAAAAATATATATGTTATCAGGGCTATTCGTCGTGATATTGGAGTTATCGGGATGACGTCATAATTTCCTGTTATCGGCTCGATAGTTATCGTGCACCCCTAGTTAAAAATGTCTGTGAACACTGGAGACAGCTGATCAGCACAGTGCTTCAGGGAGGATGAGGAGATAGAATCTGGCCCAGCTGCTTCTTTAAGTGTATATTAAAGCTGAATGTTGAATTTATCTTCACTGGCTTGGCCTTTGCTTGTCCATTCTTGTATTTTGAGAAGACCTCATCAGCTTTGTCCTTCAGCATCATTGCTTGTTCCCACCATGCATTTTCACTGAAGTGTATTGCAGCCATGTACAAGCTGAAGAAAAAGGAAGAATATTATGCCAGAGTCTGTATTTAAGTCTGTAAAGTTCAGTCACATATCCATGTCCTTTAAGGCGAAAGAAAGATAAAACCTAAATGTATAGAAAAATATAACACTACAACACAAGGGTTTTATTTTTATTCATCACTCAGCAAACATAATTATCTAACATTCTGGAAAGAAATCATTACCTGCACAGCATCCCAGTTTTTCCTCACCACGGAGAACTGTTTGTTAACTAACAACTTCTCAACCTGGTACAGAGGCTTTGTACCTGGAAGGCTAAAGGATAGCAGAGCTGGTCAAAGTGCTCAACAAAACTCTTCTTTAAAGCCAGTCTGTGTGACTTTTCACTACGGGGGCTTATGGGTCTGCTGGGTTGACCAAAGAGCCACTGACATCACCGTCCTAATGAGTGGGGACGGTCCAGCACATCCTTTAACATCACTCTGTCCCACTAGAGGAGCACATTGTTGTCTCACACCAGGGGCTGACACATGAACTCTCCTGTGATGTGCTGCCCCCATGTGGTCAGAAGTGGTATCGCTACACAGAATGGCTTTAACAGACACATGCAAATCATTGTAAATTGTTCATAATGTTTTTGTTGGGGGAGATAAAAACCATTTGATATGAACACGGTTGAAACCACCTTCTGGGGTGTCTGGAGACTTTATCAGCAGAATGTGTGTGGACATCTTTGATGTAATTGATGCTACTTCACATTAATACTGCTGGCGTCGAGGAAATGAAAGGCCTCCTTTCAGTTCTGCTTTCTCCATGTGCACACTGCCGTTAGCCTCGATGCTCTGTTCCTGTGAAACAAACCATGGATCATTCACATTTATTAATGCATCAAAATGAAAATATCCACAGAATAAGTTGACTTCAAGTCCCTGTAGATGAAAGGTTACCTGTACAAACTGGACATCAACAATGTCACTGATATCCAGGTGCATCAGCTGCTGCTAAATTTGTCTGAGTGTCCTTTGGCAAAAGAGAAAATGATAATAATATTATAATAGCAAAGCTCCATAAAGACAGGTCTGTGCACAGTCTGTGCCACTGCACCACACAGTTCTTCTTGTTCACTGGACAAACCCTGTTTTTGAAAAGTGCTTCCAGACAGCTCTGGAATGCAATGTTCCTCTTGTCCATATATTGATGTTTGTAAATACAAAATTATTGTTTCAGAGATGACGTCACTCCGATAAGTCCGTATTGAGGTGATACTCAATACACAGGACCCAGAATAAACAAGAGCAAGAGACTGCTATACCAAGAAATATAGATTTTATTAACACTTTTATTAACAATAAAAGTGTATGTCCACTTAAAAACCTACATGCCGGCCTCAATAAAATAGATGTATTAAACCACACAGTCAAATGAAGAAACAGTAAATGAACCAATGAAAAAAAAAAATACACGATGTGGGGTCAAGGCTGGACCATCAGGGAACCTGGTGCAAAGTTCTGTATAAGACAGAGAAATTGTCACAAAATACGTAGGCAAACACCACTACACCCAACCCAACTCAGCTCAAATCAAAACTGTCTCCCACACTTGATTATACTTAATCACAGCAAGCTAAGGTGACTCAAACCATGCAATAGAGCGCATTTGCCAAATGACTACTCTACCACTCAGCACCTCCTTAATGCAGCCAAAAGCCCCACATGAAAAATAAATAAATAAAAAGAGGGCCCATTCATTCACTAGTAAAAGGAGCCATAAAATCTGTTAAGCCTGGAAAAAACAGTGGAATAATGTCCTTGTTTGAAAACAAAAAGCACATTAACATACAAAAAGAAACATTCTACAAAAGACATGTGTCATATATAGTATATTGTTTGTGTGAACATGTGCGCATGCAGGTATTCAAAACCAGGGCTTGCAGTGGGTATATTTTATATTTATTAAATTCAGGACAGTGAAATAGATCCCTCATCCTCCAGTCACTACTGCATTTCTACTAGGGCTGGGCCAAAAAATCGATTTTTATATTAATCCCGATTTTTTTTCTTGGGATTTAAAAAAAAATCGATTCTCATACACGAATCGATTTTTGGCTCCGTGGAAATACTACTCCGCTCGCTGTCTCTTTTGTCATCTACACTTCCGGAAATAGAAGCACGTGTGTCACCATAGTTACCAGAATGCCGGCAAATTCACGCGACAAAATGGCGGAGTGCAGCGAGCGGAGTACTTTCACAGAGTCTGAACTCTTTCCCACACCGCCCCACTTCAAATCAAACGTATGGACTTTATTTGGTTTTTATAAAAAGCACGAGGCAGGAGAGCTCGATATGAGGAAAGCCATATGTAAGCGTTGTCGCAGTCAAATCTCTTACTGTGGTAACACCACGAACATGACGGCGCACATCCTTCGCTACCACCCAGAGAGGTCTGAGCTCTCTGACAGGCTGGGTCCGCGTTTACTCGAGAGTTTACTCGAGAGTTAAAGATGGTGGCAGCTAATGTCAGGGCTCGGGCAGTTAAATGATTATTCATTAACGTGGCGTGTTTGTCATGAAACAATCGTGTTGCCGTAGCGTGTTATTACCGGTTTGTTTACCGGCAGCTGTAAAGCACAATGGATCGCCAACATGACAACACACTGCATGAGAACATATTCACGACACGTCCTGACCGGTGAAGGCTATTAGTGTTAGCAGTTGCTATCAACAGCATCTGTATCCGCAAAGAGAATAACGACGTGGATTTATTGTCGTTTCCATCACGTAGCCTATGGAGCAACTGAACCGGTAGAAGAAGACAACTTTAGGTAAGAAAATCAAGTTTTATTCAACGCTAGACAACTTTTAAAATGAGCAACTATAGGCTGTATTGTCTCGGTTCTATTCGGGTAACTCAGTTCAGTTTGTGGTCGGAAACTAAAGACTCGGGTCAGGTTGTTTACGGGTCCAAAAATTGCGGGTCCATTCAGGTTTGGAATCCCAAACTTAAGATAATAGCTCGGGTCGGGTCGGTTTCGGGTCGAATTTTCACGGCTCCATTCGGGGTCGGGTCCATGAAAGTGGACCCGTGAAGACCTCTAAACCAGAGGTCTTCAACCCTGGTCCTCGAGGCACCCTATCCAGCAGGTTTTAGAGGTTTCCCAGCTTCAACACACCTGATTTTAATTAATGGTCATTATCAAGTTGTCCTCAAAGTCTGCACAAGTCTGTTGATGACACAGCCACTTGTATCACGGTGTGAAGAAGAAGGGGAAAAACATCTTAAACCTGCTGGATAGGGTGCCTGAAGGACCAGGGTTGAAGACCTCTGCTCTAAACTACAGAAATTGCGCATTTTTTTTTAAATATTAAAACTTATTTAATCTTTATATTTTTATTATTATTTCATACTTAAAATAATATAATAATATAATAATAATAAGAAGAAGAAGAAGAAGAAGAAGAATATATTATTATAATATTATATATAATAATCAATAATTACATATAATAAATATAATATTTAATATTATTATTATATGATTTTTATATTTCAATAATTGAAATATAAAAATCGCAATACTTGGTAAAATCGAAATGCAATACTTGTTTAATCAGAATCGCAATATAAATCGAATCGGGACCCAAAAATCGTAGGAGAATCGAATCGGCACAAAAGTGTATCGGCCCAGCCCTAATTTCTACACGAGCAGAGCAGGCTGGTGTTAGAAGAAATAACCTCTCCTTCCTCCATCTGCCTTCCACCTGACAGATGCTGACTTCCAGACCTCTCTTCTGGACCTCATGGATGCGGAGCCTGCATTCTCTGTATTGTTTTGGGATGAGCCTGACTGAAGTCTGTCTTCATCATTTTCTGCATTGTCATCACATGCCGGTTTTCTTTGGGAGATCCCACCAGAAGCATCAGAGCCCTGAGGATCAAGTCCTTCTGCCACAACAAAGCTGTGATCAAGACAATCAACCCTCATTTTGTCTTTTCAATTCATTTCATTTTGTGAAAATGCTTTAAATGCAATATTTCAGCTTTTATAAAACTAGGGTAAACTGTAAGGCTTTATTAATTCCAATAGGAGGCTCATATAAACAGTATTGTAGTAACTTAACTGTGGAAAACAGTTTTACAGTCTTATTTACACATGAACTGCAAAAGCTGACCAACTCATTTTTATTCACCATGATAATTCAATGTTGGCGATAATAACTACAACTTGTGATGAAGATGAATCCCTTTCTTTTCTCTGTACAGTTGTATATCATATATCTGTAGGAAGAGCTTCACTGAGAGAATCCTTGTGTTCAAAGCTGTCCCTCGTGGTGTGAGGCTCCTTCACTGATGTTGGAATAAGGCTTGTTTTAATCAAGCTCAACCAATCTGGAACCTTCCCAGGTCCTTTATTTATATCATTAAATATAGTACCTATCTCACTTTTTTCTTTTTTTTTGGTAGATGTTTTCATATTTGCACCTGGGGAAGTAAAGTGAGGCAGCTAAATAAGATTGTATTTAATAGAAAACAAGCTTTCATTGTGGCCATCCAGTTAATTTGAATCTCTGATGATTCAGAGTTGAGGAATATCGCCTCCTGCTGGTTGGTTTCTGTCACTGTCAAAGTTCTCTTTAGTCGCCTGATAATGTTTCATTAAATGCCCATGAAGAACAGATGGCAATTTTCTAGACTTAGTAATGCATAAAAAAAATTGATTAAATATTCACTTTTTTCATGAGAAAAGAAGAAACAAAAAATGAATAAATTAAAACTTCTGGACATGTTTATTCACCCACTCAGGTCACATACGTGTGTTTTAATGAGTTCATCTTTGTATTTTCTATTAGTTTTGTGAAACTAATCCTGTGGATTTTTGTTGTTCAGGTGCAGCACTTCAGTGATGACTTTCTTCGATTTTGCCTTCAAAGAAGAACCTCCGAAACGTGTTTATTCATTCGTCTTTTGTCATCAGATAAGCATATCCTTATACACACGTGAACAAAATTGTTGGTACCCCTCAGTTAAAGAAGGAAAAACCCACAATTCTCACTGAAATCACTTGAAACTTACAAAAGTAACAATAAATAAAAATTTATTGAAAATCAAATAATCAAAATCAGCCATCACTTTTGAATTGTTGATTAACATAATTATTTAAAAAAACAAACTAATGAAATAGGGCTGGACAAAAATGATGGTACCTCTATAAAAGATTGAAAACTATTTGACCAGAGTGACATGATTAACTCAGGTGTGTCCTTTAATTGACATCACAGGTGTTTCCAAACTCATAATCAGTCAGTCTGCCTATTTAAAGGCAGACAAGTAGTCACTTTGCTGTTTGGTGAAAAGGTGTGTACCACACTGAACATGGACAACAGAAAGCGAAGGAGAGAATTGTCCCAGGACATCCGAAAAAAAATTATAGACAAACATCTTAAAGGTAAAGGCTATAAGACCATCTCTAAACAGCTTGAAGTTCCTGTGACAACAGTGACTCATATTATTCAGAAGTTCAAGACCCACGGGACAGTAGCCAACCTCCCTGGACGTGGCCGCAAGAGGAAAATTGATGACAAATTGAAGAGACGGATCGTTCGAATTGTATCCAAAGAACCCAGAACAACCTCCAAAGAAATTAAAGGTGAACTCCAAGGCCAAGGTAGATCAGTGTCAGATCGCACCATTCGTCGTTGTTTGAGCCAAAGTGGACTTCATCGGAGACACCACTGCTGAAAAAAATCATAAAAAAGCAAGACTTGAATTTGCAAAAATGCATGTTGACAAGCCACAAAGCTTCTGGGAGAATGTCCTTTGGACAGATGAGACCAAACTGGAGCTTTTTGGTAAGGCACATCAACTCTATGTTCATAGACTCAAAAACCAAGCATACGAAGAAAAGAACACTGTCCCTACGGTGAAACATGGAGGAGGCTCAGTAATGTTTTGGGGCTGCTTTGCTGCATCTGGCACAGGGTGTCTTGAATGTGTGCAAGGTAAAATGAAATCTGAAGACTATCAAGGCATTCTGGAGAGAAATGTGCTGCCTAGTGTCAGAAAGCTTGGTCTCAGTCGCAGGTCATGGGTCTTCCAACAGGACAACGATCCAAAACACACAGCCAAAAACACCCAAGAATGGCTGAGAGAAAAGCGTTGGACTATTCTAAAGTGGCCTTCCATGAGCCCAGATCTGAATCCCATTGAACATCTGTGGAAGGAGCTGAAACATGCCATTTGGAGAAGACACCCATCAAACCTGAGACAACTGGAGCAGTTTGCTCATGAGGAGTGGGCCAAAATACCTGTTGACAGCTGCAGAACGCTCATTGACAAATACAGAAATCGTTTAATTGCCTCAAAAGGTTGTGCAACAAAATATTAAAAATATCTTTTATAGAGGTACCATCATTTTTGTCCAGCCCTGTTTCATTAGTCTGTTTTTTTTTAAATAATTATGTTAATCAACAATTCAAAAGTGATGGCTGATTTTGATTATTTGATTTTCAATAAATTTTTATTTATTGTTACTTTTGTAAGTTTTAAGTGATTTCAGTGAGAATTGTGGGTTTTTCCTTTTTTAACAATTTTGTCCACGTGTGTATTTTCACACAGCAAGAATTGATTTTCCAGAGAATGACAACATCCATCTAAACACAAGACAATGAAGTTGAGAAGTAAAGTTGCAGCTTTACTCCAGCTTTTACTCCAGCCATCTGAAGAATCTGACAGTCATCAAAAGGCCACATGGAGCTGCAGACTGGACTGAGGGTCCACCCTGGTGGACCGGGTCTCCACCCTGGTGGACCGGGTCTCCACCCTGGTGGACCGGGTCTCATCTCTGTCAACTTGTGCCATCACCTGTCTTTCTTTTCTGCTCTTGGTTTTGTTGACCCCTAAATCAGCCTCCCAAACGTCTGGTCTCTGTCAGGGTCTAAATACTGGACCAGACTGAGATGATATTTGACCACGGATCATCTAATTCATGCTCACATAGAGGAGGTGATACAGAAGTTATGCTTTACATTGTAAATTAATATTTATGTTTGTTTTTTTTCTCTTTTTAAAACCACACATTTATTCACAGTTAGGGCTATGTATAAATCACTGTCACTTGAGCCTCAGCACTTTTGGAGACATTTTGAACTGTGGATTAAGACCTTTAGAGCATAATCTTTCATTATTTTAAAGATAACATGACAGATGATTGAAGAGTTCAGCATTTCAGACCCTGCTTCACCCAGCGCTGCTGAGTCTGCTCATGTCACTCTGATGGAAGATATTTACACATGAACTGCAAAGACAGATCACAGTCTCCACAGACGCCGGCTGCTCCCCGCGCATTTTAAAAATGTCGGTGATGTGGTGAGCTCTGTCGCGGGTCAAATCCTGCCTGGCGACAAGTTTGAGAGGAAACAAACGGACAGTCGACTTGAATGTAAACAGTGCTAGTTGTTCGTTTATTACGTTCGTTAGATACAGAACTGCAGAGTTTATTTTCAAACTAGGCATTCAACCAAGGTCGATTATTTTCCAACATTCAGTGTTTAAGTGACGACTTGCATCGAGTGAGACAAGTTCATCTTAGCTTCTCAAGGACAAAACAACTGACCTGTTATCTATGGAAAGTGTTTAAATGAGTGTTTGAACCTCTGCTCGTCTAATTCTTGTTTTATTTTAAGTGAAGCAGCTTTATCTTTTCTTTTTTTATTTTTTTTATCATTAACGGTTGTCACAGTAACTCTCTAAAAGTGTATTTCAGATGCTAACGCTATAAACGAACCGTGTTTTTACTTCTTTCACCGTCAACAGAGACTAACTGAAGGCTGGATGGACGATTTACTGCCATTATTTACAACAACGGTTTCTAATTGCTGTCATGCAAAATATTGAAGAAATAAAGAGAATATTGAACATTATTAATTCAGATTTAATTTAAAAAACAACATCACCAGGAGGATAGACTGGTGGATGCCAGTTACTGTTCTACAAACGCGATAACTTCTACTTCAACCGTTCCCAAACTTCACAATACCAAGGCCCGATTTGAAATGTGAAAAATCTATGTTCTTATATTAATGTAAGGGGTTAACAAATAAGATGACACTTGTCATATTAAGTTAAGATGGTAGTAGAAAAACACTTAACTGGCTTGTTTCATTACTTCTTAATGTTTTTTTTTAAATCATCTCATGAATATTTTACAATAATTAAAAACATATTTTAAAAAGATTGAGGGTTTAAAACATTTGTTTAATTTTAATGACTTAATGGCGACTCATCAGTTTTTTTCTCCTGAGCCCTTCTTCCTCCACTTCTTTTCTGTTCACCTCCAGAGCTTTCGTTGTCCAACCTAATGATGACAGACTTTAATCTACAGATGATGGCAAATCCTGTTGGAAACTGTGGAGGATCTCAGTCCAGTATTGACATGGTGGGGGAGCCGCCCTATCCAAACCTGGCCCCCAGGGCTTTCTTTGGATTAAGACAATCCAGCACGATTCGTGAATGGTGCCTAAACCTTGTCTGTTGTCCATATCCTTTCTTATTGTTGGAAATATATTTTTCTGACAGCTGGTAAGAGCAAGCATTTGTAATAACATGACGTACAACCTAAAGCAGGGCTATTCAATTACTGGGGAACTGGGGCCAGTTCATGAAACTGAGGCCAAATAAGGGGCCAGAAAATTAGTAATCATGGTAACATATGAACAAATTTTAACAACATACTGAAGGAGTTAATATAGAATTTATTTTGTAAGTGCATGGCAACATGTGCATTGTGTTATATTAAGACACATAAGTCCAAGGCACTGTTAATTTCAAATAGCAACATCATGTTCAAAAATCAGAGCCATATCACATATATTTAATATTTCACTAGTTTGACTGACAGGCAAAATCAGAACTCCACCAACAATGATAAAACCAGTGAATAGAACAGCAAATAGAATAGAATTATAGCAACATATCACTGCATGCTATTTTATCAAGGCAAAGTATTTGAAATTGCATCACTCTGTTAAATGAATACAATTCTAAATAACAGATATGGCACATGGACTGACAGACAAAGTAAACTTCAAATGCACCAACAAATACAAAACAAGACTACATACTATGCTACTGAACAGAATTATACCAACTAACAGTGCATGGTATTTTATCAAGCCAAAATGTTTCAAATTGCATCCAAAACTAATCACTTCATCCAGGTTAGTCCTGCTAAAACATGAGATCCTGAGATGAGATGATCAATTTAACAGTCCCTTAGTTGACCTTGCTTGACTATACCAATGTGAAACTCTTCCTCTGCTCCAACTACTCAGCCAAAAGTGGACACACTGATAAGGAGATTTGGTGAGGGCTTTTCATTCTTATCTGTCCAAAAATTGTACCAGACACCTCAATATTCAGTTCAGCTGAGCCATACCACATGAAGAAAAACATTAAGTGCATAATATGGCATTATGGGGTGAATAACATGTAAACTGCATCACACTGTTCAAAAATTAGTCCTCATTGCTGGCTTGACTAACATGCCTGTTACCTCATCCATCTAAAGAGAGAAATGGCATTTTCTTGACTTAGCAAGAGCAGTGAAGTCAGGGGTATATGTTGTCAGAGCAATGCGCAAGCAGTGTTGCAAATGCTGGTCAGTGAGAGATATCCGATTGTGAGTTTGAATGGCATTCATGTGTGAGAATGACGATTCACATGTGTATGTTGAGCCAAACATTGTAAGGAGAAAAAGTGCAAGACCCCTTGAGAGTGGAAATTTCTCTTGGCTGACTTCATGAGTCCAGAATTTTTCAAAACCTGCCTGCTGCAATGACTGTCGCAAGTCTTCTGATGACTGAATGTCAATGACTTCCAGTTGTAAAGGTGCCTCGTCCAATGACGTGATCAGCTCCTTTGCTTTCATTGCAAAGTCTGCCTCAATGTTCACACAGAAAGGGTCCTTCACAAATCTCATCACTTCATGGGGGATGCTGAAATCATTAAACCTAGTGGCAAAGTTGTTTTTTAATGAGTCAATAAAGCCTGACATCACTTTTGTGATTTGTAGGCCTGATTTCCTCAATGTGGGGAAGTGGAGCATCTTCCCTGGACAAAGATCAGCTGAGAAAAGTGAGAGCTTCCTTTGAAAAGCATGAAGTCTCTCCACAAGTTGCGTGACTGTTTTATCTCTGCCCTGCAGTTCCATGTTGAGTTGGTTCAAATGATGGAAAATATCGCTCAAAAAGCATACAGAAGCATTAAACTCGTTATTTTCCATCAGAGACAGGAACTTGCCACCTTATTTCAGCTTTGAATTCTGGAGAAACACCACAATCTCCTCTCTTAGTTCACAAAATCGTTTCAATGCGTTTCCTTTGCTAAGCCATCTAATGTCATTGTGAATGAGCAAATCTTTGTATTCAGCTGACATGTCAGTCAACAGCTTGCGGAAAAGTCGGTGCTGTAAGCTGGAGGTACAACAGATAAAGTTTATAATTGCCATGACGGAGTCCATGGTCTCTTTTAACTCACCACTTAGCTTGGCACACAGGAGGCTTTGGTGGATGAGGCAATGAACCGATCTCAGCTGCGGAGCCGCGGCTGCCATCCTCGCGGCGAGCCCCTGCTCCCTGCCCGCCATCGAGGGCGCACCATCCGTCACCAACATGTTAACGCGCGCCAAATCCAACTTGTTCTCTTCAAAAAATGAAGCAATTTTTGTGAATAAAATCTCACCGGTGGTGTGTCCTTCCATGGGAATTAATCCAAGCAGATCCTCACGAAAGCATTCCCCATCAAAAAATCACACGTAGAGGCACAGCTGTGCAACATCTCTGTTATCCGTCGATTCGTCCACGGCCAAAGACATCACCTCCGCCTTCCTCAGCTTGTCCAAAAGCATCTCGGAGACGTCCGATGCAAGGGCCTCCACTCTCCTCATATTTGACGTGTCAGATATTGGAATTAGCTTGATTGAATCGATTATGCTTTTTCGGGTTTTCTCATCTGTAACCACTTCCTCGATGGATGCCAGCATACACTCTTTGACAGTCTCTGAGTCTGTAAACGGCTTTTTCTTTTTGCCTAATATCCATGCCACCCTTAACGATGCAGCCGTTGCTCTCTCCTGATCCGTACAGGCCCGAAACAACGGCGTCTTTGCTCATAACAAGATGTAAGCCCCGATATCTTCTGGCTCCGAGCAGCAGAACCCGGTGGGAAAGTAGCATCAAAGTTAGCATGCGTTGTCTTGAAATGCCTTCTCAAGTTGTACTCTTTACACACGGAGAGGCACTCGTTGCAGATTAGACACACAGGCTTCGCACTTACAGCAATAAACACATATTTCTCTGTCCATGCACTGTTGAACTGCCTATTCTCTGAGTCAACTTTTCGTTTTTTTAAAGTAGAGAGAGACATTTTGTCTTGTCAGTCGAGCTCCGTGCTTCGCTTGAAAGAAGAAACAAATTAAGCGCGTATGGGCAACTTTGATTGGTCCATTGCGGTCCCCCAAAATATGTGTCCGGCCAAAACGGGTAGCTATTCTCCCGCCTCCTTTGATTACGGGGTGCATACCGCCACTTACTATACCAGAGACTGCATGAGGCATAGCCATGAGCTGTATATGAAACTACCTGCATGTATTCCCTATAGTCCGCCCAAAGGGCCGGCACAAAATCCCCCGCGGGCCGGGCCCGGCCCTGGGGCCGCCAATTGAATAGCCCGGGTGTAGAGTAATTATCACCCTTTGCTTCACATGAACTCCAGATTGTTTTTTTTTTGTTGTTGTTGCTGTAATGAAAAAGAAGACAACATTAAACAGGTGTTTTTATGTCTGTCTCTTCAGGGTATCAGACTTCATTCTGGCTGCTTCTGGTCACCATATTCCAGTCTGGGAGCCACTCAGGTTGTTGAGACTGGTCAGCAGAGTGCCAGGTAAGCTCTTTTCATTACATGAGTCAGTCAAATGCAGATTCTTGTTGTACTGAGAAGATGTTGTACTGAGGTCCCTCAACTGACTCTTTATTCTTGTATTTCAGGTCAGGTCTGGTTTCCTTTACAGACTTGAGGTGCTGGTGAATGGAGAGCTTTTCTCCAGGATCTTTATGGTGGTCATCCTTGCCAACATCATCACCATGGCTGTTGAGCACCATAACCAGGTGAGATGTGTGTGTGTGTGTGTTGCTGTGGGGCTCTATGAAGATGTGACATGTTTCTGGTCTAATGAAAGCTGCCTCAGCTGCAGCTTCATGGTATAGCGTAATATTTGTCACGTTTCTTTGTAGTAGTCTTTCTTAATGACTTCTTGTTTTATTTGTCTTTCCTCTGTCCTCATTGCACTTTTTGTCACTTTTTAATCCTTCTGTTCACCTCCTCTACATCCCTCTCCCTTTCTGCATTGTCTTGTTTTGCTTCCTTATTTTCTCCAACATCTCCTCCTGCAGCCTCCTGCGATGACACAGACCCTGATGGTTTGTAACATCATCTTCACTGCTGTGTTTGTGGTGGAGATGTTGTTAAAGCTCTTGGCTTTAAGGTTGATGTATTTCATGGAGCCAGGCAACATCTTTGACTTTGTCATCGTTATCATCAGGTATAAATCAATTCAATGATGCATAATCTCTTGGTTTTTAATTTTGCCGATTCCTTCATAATATACAACAGCATTTGCTAAAAAAAATTGCATGTGTGCATGAAATTTAAGTATCCACAGATGGTTGTAGAAAGGCTCTTTTTTGAAATGTGTTTTTGAGTCTCTCAGATAACAGCAGATGCAAATGTGGTTGTTTGGTTCACAGTTTGTGGGAAACCGTGACCGGTACGAAGAAGAAGCTGTCGGTTCTACGTGCCTTACGCGTGCTGCGTTTTGTGCGACTGACTCGCTTCTTTCCACATCTGAAGAGATACCTGCGAGTGTTCTTCAGGTCCATCAAGGGGGCGTTTCTGCTTGTCTCAGTGCTGGTGTATTTAATCTTCGTCTCCAGGCATGCTCACCAGCTCATGCGCGAACAAATATCTGATCAACATGTGTCCTTTTAGCATGTGATGCTGTCCCAAATGCTGCTGTGTTAGAGTGGTGATTATCAGGCCTGAGGTTTTTGTTTTTGACTGCCTGTCTGTGTGATCTCCAGTCACTTTGCAGTGTTTTAGGCATGCACTTATTCGGCTGCACATTCAAGTCTGGAAGAAAGAGCTTTGACTCACTGGGCTGGTCCATGGTGACTGTGTTCCAGGTTAGTTTATGAGCTCCTATATTGTTTCATCAATGTCAGATTTCAACATTGCAAATTTTTTTATGCATTAATCTTGATCTGTTGTCTTTTTTACCATTGATAAATCCAGATCATAACTGGATCTGGAATCTGGAATTTTACAACGCCATGGCTTCCACTTCCGCATGGGCTGCTCTCTACTTTGTGGTGGTCATCATCATTGGAAGTCATGGCCTACTCAACACGCTTGTAGGCATTGTGATTGAGAGCTTCCAGGCTCAGGTATGAACCAGTCATGTTTTTCATCCACTGTTTATTGAAACATGCAGTCATGGTGGCTTTGAATTCTAGCATAGAGAAGCACCTGCACACACACCTACCAAGCAGTTCCCTTTACAGGCCCTAAAGTAAGATCTCATAAAGACTCCTAATTTTCTGATAATTCCTTTTGAACCAGCTTCACTCATAACGATGTAAATTCCTGTCTCAGACGCACCTGAGAGGAGCAGCTGTTTGATTTTCCTGTTGTGCAGATATCAACTAGTCAGAGGTCTGAGACTTAAGGAACTGCTTGATTAAACACAGCCTCTTTTTCACACATACACCTCTGTTCATGTTTCCAGGCCCCAACATCTGAAGAAAATGTAGCTGACACCAGGAGAGGAGACGCAGTCGAGTTACGCGCTGAGGAAGATGCTGCACCCACCAGTGACATCCAGGACCATGTAAGTTTGAAAAAACAAGTGAAGATTTTTCAACATGCGCATTGAATCACAAGCACGAGGTCTTGAATCCCACAAGGATGCGACAAGAGAGAGGTGTTCATATTATCTCTTCTGATGAACACAATTCTAATTCAATTCCAAGTGGAGTTTCTGTGTTTGTTTTGATTCTGTGACTGATGTATTACTACTAAACCCTGCAGAGATCTTCTAACCGGATACGAACTGTGCTCCAATGGTTCAAAAACCGTGAAGACCGGCCTTTCTTCTTGTTGCCTCCACAGAACAGGCAAGTCTCTCACTGTCACACAGAACTTTGCACTTTGTTAAATTCAGGTCTAATGTGTGTTATTTCATGCAGTATATATCAAAGAACTGCAGTCTACAACACTACATATATCAACACCAAAAGCAGCTCAATGACATATTCCAAAACGCAACAGCTAATCTAGTTTTATTTGAGTTTTGATATTTTGTCCATTATTTTTGTGTTTGCACTTCAAGCTCCACCATACTTTTGTGTATTTAAAGCTGTTTGTTTAGGTACAGCAGGTCAGGCTGGCAGGTGGAGCCCAAATATGGCCCCAGTCATGTTTGAGCCCAAATATGGCCCCAGTCATGTTGGACTGTTGTCACTGCCCAACAATCACAGCAAGTGATCCAAAGACATCATTAAGTTCAAGTTTAGCTCACCATTAATGAACTATAAACAATTATTTCAATAAATTTAGTTGAGGAGTTCATCGTTACATGATGCTTAATTACAAATCACTTCTGACTTCCCTAAATTTGCATTGTCAAAGCATCACCACAGTATCTGTGAAGCGTGTTTGCCTGTTTTCCAGGTTGTGTGATTGTTGCAGGACTGTGATCTCCTCCAGGATTTTTAAAGCTATAATTCTGTTGAGCATCATATTGAATTGTGTCATCATGGCTTTGGAGAGGCCTGCCATCCAACCTGACAGCACGGTGAGACCAAAGAACTTCACACACACACAGTGTAATGTAGACAGACATGAGGCACACATCATGATGCTACATGTAACGTTTCAGAAAGAGCCGATAAACTGCAGAAACCTAAAAATGAATCATTCCTTCAGGAGCGATGGGTCCTCAATGTGATCTCCCGTGTGTTGATGGGAATATTTACTTTGGAGATGATCTTTAAGGTAAATTTAATTTGCACACTCAGATTTTCAGCAGATTTCAGGAATACTGGAAGAATGTTGAACATGTTCATAGATTGTTTCTTTGACACCAGGTCACTGCTCTGGGTGTGATATTTGGCAAAGACAGCTACTGCCGGTCTGGCTGGAACATCGCTGATGGACTGGTGGTAATTGTGGCTCTAGTCAACATCTTTCTGGAGACAGTTATGGCCACAAAGGTAAAAGGTCTGGCCATAGTAAAAGTTCTACGCTGCCTGCGGATACTCGTCACTCTTAGGTGCATCATCTTTTTCGATATATAGATATTTGTTTTCTATTTGAAAAAAAAAAAGAAAATAGAAGTGTGTGTGTGAGAAGGAAAGAAAACACAAATTAGTATCCATACCTTCTCTACACTGCAAAAACAGCCCTGCTAAAAAGAAGCAAAATATTCTTAAATCCAATGAAATTTATCTTGTATCAAGCAAAAAAAAATCTGCCAATGGGGTAAGCTTTCTTTACTTGACAAGAAATCTTAAAATAAGCATAAAGTTCTTGCCTCTGAACAACTAAAATGGAGCTTAAAACTAGAAAGAAAATCTTAAATTCATGACCCCTGCCAAGGTTTGAATCCAGAAATGGTTTCATAACAACAGAATTTCATTGAATATTTCTTGTATAATTTTACAGGTTAGGACAGAGTTTGCAGCTTTCTGGGTCTCCTCTTCAGAAAAAAGTAGACCATTCAAATATTTTGGACTTTGTATTGACCCTGAACTTTCTGGAAATGATGATCAAACTATTTCAACTTATTTAAGCTCATTCTGTAGTTTGATTCATGGTTTTCACTTTTCAAGTTAGAGACACATAATAATTGGTATTTCTCATAATTCCTGGTGTTGATTTTGTCTTTCCAAACACCTCTGAATGTTGCTTTTGTTGTTTCATATATGAATCATTTAACTGGCTTCAACTTTAATCTATTTACATGATGGCTCAGTTTATTTTTAAAAGTCTTTTTTAAATTCCTTCCATCCATCCATCCAATATCTATACCCGTTTCATCCTCCGAAGGGTCACGGGGATCTGCTGGAGCCTATCCCAGCCATCTACGGGCGAAAGGTCGCCAGTCCATCGCAGGGCCACATGCAGACAAACAACCACTCACACTCACATTCACTCCTACGGGTAATTTAGAACCACCAATTAACCTAACATGCATGTCTTTGGACTGTGGGAGGAAGCCGGAGTACCCGGAGAAAACCCACGCAAGCACAGGGAGAACATGCAAATTCCACACAGAAAGGTGTGTTCAGGAACAATCAGGAACAATCAACAAAGCGTAATTTCAAGCAGGTTTGGTGACAACTGTCTATGTGACTGTTCCTGACCACTCTCATTGGTTCTCTCCTTTTACTTGATTCTTGAAAATGGAATTAGAGGTAGCAGGAGGACTCAGAGATTGTCTGGCCACTCTGGTCACTGGTTCAGGACTCTGCAGGCCACTCTGGTCACTGGTTCCGCTGACGGGCGGCTTAATTGGCGGCTTAATTGGCCACGCCTCAAAATTTCTCCGAAATGTTCTAGTTGGGTTTTGTTGTAAAACATTTTCATACTCTGTTTCTGGTTCATTCTAGCTCAAAATTAGCTGATACTTCTTATCAAGAAAAAGTAAGATGTACTTTCTAAAAATGAGATTATTTTTCTAATGCAAAACATGCTTGATAAGATTAATTTTCTTTTTGGAAAAAAAATAAGACTTATTTTTCTTGATACAAAGTTGTTTTTTTTTTTTACTTTCTTAAAATTCCTTTTTTGCAGCGTAAACTCAATCAAACGGGAACCTCATCTTTGAAATCAGATGATGAACTTAGTCTACAAGGACAGAGTTTAAAAACATTTTGAAGAATAGCTCCTGAAATCTCATTGAGTTGACTGAACAGTTACATTTATGTGTGTCATTTAGGCAATGTTGTCCTTGTTTGTGATGTACTCCATCGATGGCTGGGTAAAGCTGATGCACGATGGCGTGGATGCTGTAGGAGTGGACCAGCAGGTAGGTTTACAAGAAACAGACCTGGTTTATATTTAAGGTCACTTTTCAGGAACAATCAACAAAGCGTAATTTCAAGCAGGTTTGGTGACAACTGTCTATGTGACTGTTCCTGACCACTCTCATTGGTTCTCTCCTTTTACTTGATTCTTGAAAATGGAATTAGAGGTAGCAGGAGGACTCAGAGATCGTCTCTCATGTATTTCAGTCAGAGCAAGTTCTTTAAATTGTAGAAGGGTAAATGAAAAGTTTTGGTTCAATCTCTTTTGGGGTTAAACTGAAATAAATAATCTATTTACATGATGGCTCAGTATATTTTTAAAAGTCTTTTTTTAATTCCATCCATCCATCCATCATCTATACCCGTTTCATCCTCCGGAGGGTCACGGGGATCTGCTGGGCCAGACCTTTAACATCACAGAAATTATTTTTACATCAAAACGTAGGTATTTTTGTGCTCTTTCACACAATGTAACCCTTGAAAACGAGAGACTTCAACTTTTCCTGCTAGAGGCCTCCAAATGACAGAAAGTCTCCTATTTTTCCTATACTTTATAATGTAAAATCCGACCTCTTCTTTCAAAAGAGTCCAAAATTTCCTCTTTTTTTAACCCTCTGGTATTTCCACAATTTTAGCCCAAGAAACACAAATGTTACACCAATCTTTGCAGGAATGTCTTGTGGCACTTACGGTTCAAGAATTTTTTCAAAAACTTTTTCAGTTTTTGAATTACAGCTGTTTGTTCAGGACATGGAAAATCGGACTTTGACAGAATAGACAGGCTCCCAGCTCCAGAGGATAAATTTATAGTTTTTAAAACTGCTCTAGTTTAAAAACGGAATACATTGACGAAATAAGAAATATATCAGTGCGTAGCTGAAACCCCTGTGGCACTTCCAGTTCAAGAATTTTTTCAAAAACTTATTCAGCTTTTGAATTACAGCCGTTTGTTCGGACACAGAAATCCAGGTTTGGACTGACTGGAGACAGTGGAATTAGGTGGTCGCTGCCTGTTTTTCTCCTCTTCTCACAGACACACATACACACGCTGGTGGAGCCGCACATGTGACTGCCTCCCCTAGAGCCCCGCCCCTTTCTGCTCTGCCTGTTCTTCAGGCACAGTATATGATGTAATATTAGAATGTGACTGATAATCACAGCCTTGACTCACATATGAGCTTTAGTTCATCCCATTCCTAATCAATATGATGTGGTTCCACCCTTTGCAGCATGAACAGCAGCTTCAACACTTCTAGGAAGTGTGTTTATTGGGGATTTTTGACCATTCTTCCAGAAGTGCATTTCTGAGGTCACACACTGATGTTGGCCCAGAAGGTCAACATCCCAGAAGTCTTCTATCAGGTTTTGGTCAGGACTCTGCAGGCCACTCTGGTCACTGGTTCAGGACTCTGCAGGCCACTCTGGTCACTGGTTCCGCTGACGGGCGGCTTAATTGGCGGCTTAATTGGCCACGCCTCAAAATTTCTCCGAAATGTTCTAGTTGGGTTTTTGTTGTAAAACATTTTCATACTCTGTTTCTGGTTCATTCTAGCTCAAAATTAGCTGATACTTCTTATCAAGAAAAAGTAAGATGTACTTTCTAAAAATGAGATTATTTTTCTAATGCAAAACATGCTTGATAAGATTAATTTTCTTTTTGGAAAAAAAAATAAGACTTATTTTTCTTGATACAAAGTTGTTTTTTTTTTTTACTTTCTTAAAATTCCTTTTTTGCAGCGTAAACTCAATCAAACTGGAACCTCATCTTTGAAATCAGATGATGAACTTAGTCTACAAGGACAGAGTTTAAAAACATTTTGAAGAATAGCTCCTGAAATCTCATTGAGTTGACTGAACAGTTACATTTATGTGTGTCATTCAGGCAATGTTGTCCTTGTTTGTGATGTACTCCATCGATGGCTGGGTAAAGCTGATGCATGATGGCGTGGATGCTGTAGGAGTGGACCAGCAGGTAGGTTTACAAGAAACAGACCTGGTTTATATTTAAGGTCACTTTTCAGGAACAATCAACAAAGCGTAATTTCAAGCAGGTTTGGTGACAACTGTCTATGTGACTGTTCCTGACCACTCTCTTTGGTTCTCTCCTTTTACTTGATTCTTGAAAATGGAATTAGAGGTAGCAGGAGGACTCAGAGATCGTCTCTCATGTATTTCAGTCAGAGCAAGTTCTTTAAATTGTAGAAGGGTAAATGGAAAGTTTTGGTTCAATCTCTTTTGGGGTTAAACTGAAATAAATAATCTATTTACATGATGGCTCAGTATATTTTTAAAAGTCTTTTTAATTCCATCCATCCATCCATCATCTATACCCGTTTCATCCTCCGGAGGGTCACGGGGATCTGCTGGACCAGACCTTTAACATCACAGAAATTATTTTTACATCAAAACGTAGGTATTTTTGTGCTCTTTCACACAATGTAACCCTTGAAAACGAGAGACTTCAACTTTTCCTGCTAGAGGCCTCCAAATGACAGAAAGTCTCCTATTTTTCCTATACTTTATAATGTAAAATCCGACCTCTTCTTTCAAAAGAGTCCAAAATTTCCTCTTTTTTTAACCCTCTGGTATTTCCACAATTTTAGCCCAAGAAACACAAATGTTACACCAATCTTTGCAGGAATGTCTTGTGGCACTTACGGTTCAAGAATTTTTTCAAAAACTTTTTCAGTTTTTGAATTACAGCTGTTTGTTCAGGACATGGAAAATCGGACTTTGACAGAATAGACAGGCTCCCAGCTCCAGAGGATAAATTTATAGTTTTTAAAACTGCTCTAGTTTAAAAACGGAATACATTGACGAAATAAGAAATATATCAGTGCGTAGCTGAAACCCTTGTGGCACTTCCAGTTCAAGAATTTTTTCAAAAACTTATTCAGCTTTTGAATTACAGCCGTTTGTTCGGACACAGAAATCCAGGTTTGGACTGACTGGAGACAGTGGAATTAGGTGGTCGCTGCCTGTTTTTCTCCTCTTCTCACAGACACACATACACACGCTGGTGGAGCCGCACATGTGACTGCCTCCCCTAAAGCCCCGCCCCTTTCATGTGACTGCCTCCCCTAAAGCCCCGCCCCTTTCTGCCTGTTCTTCAGGCACAGTATATGATGTAATATTAGAATGTGACTGATAATCACAGCCTTGACTCACATATGAGCTTTAGTTCATCCCATTCCTAATCAATATGATGTGGTTCCACCCTTTGCAGCATGAACAGCTTCAACACTTCTAGGAAGTGTGTTTATTGGGGATTTTTGACCATTCTTCCAGAAGTGCATTTCTGAGGTCACACACTGATGTTGGCCCAGAAGGTCAACATCCCAGAAGTCTTCTATCAGGTTTTGGTCAGGACTCTGCAGGCCACTCTGGTCACTGGTTCAGGACTCTGCAGGCCACTCTGGTCACTGGTTCCGCTGACGGGCGGCTTAATTGGCGGCTTAATTGGCCACGCCTCAAAATTTCTCCGAAATGTTCTAGTTGGGTTTTGTTGTAAAACATTTTCATACTCTGTTTCTGGTTCATTCTAGCTCAAAATTAGCTGATACTTCTTATCAAGAAAAAGTAAGATGTACTTTCTAAAAATGAGATTATTTTTCTAATGCAAAACATGCTTGATAAGATTAATTTTCTTTTTGGAAAAAAAATAAGACTTATTTTTCTTGATACAAAGTTGTTTTTTTTTACTTTCTTAAAATTCCTTTTTTGCAGCGTAAACTCAATCAAACTGGAACCTCATCTTTGAAATCAGATGATGAACTTAGTCTACAAGGACAGAGTTTAAAAACATTTTGAAGAATAGCTCCTGAAATCTCATTGAGTTGACTGAACAGTTACATTTATGTGTGTCATTCAGGCAATGTTGTCCTTGTTTGTGATGTACTCCATCGATGGCTGGGTAAAGCTGATGCATGATGGCGTGGATGCTGTAGGAGTGGACCAGCAGGTAGGTTTACAAGAAACAGACCTGGTTTATATTTAAGGTCACTTTTCAGGAACAATCAACAAAGCGTAATTTCAAGCAGGTTTGGTGACAACTGTCTATGTGACTGTTCCTGACCACTCTCTTTGGTTCTCTCCTTTTACTTGATTCTTGAAAATGGAATTAGAGGTAGCAGGAGGACTCAGAGATCGTCTCTCATGTATTTCAGTCAGAGCAAGTTCTTTAAATTGTAGAAGGGTAAATGGAAAGTTTTGGTTCAATCTCTTTTGGGGTTAAACTGAAATAAATAATCTATTTACATGATGGCTCAGTATATTTTTAAAAGTCTTTTTAATTCCATCCATCCATCCATCATCTATACCCGTTTCATCCTCCGGAGGGTCACGGGGATCTGCTGGACCAGACCTTTAACATCACAGAAATTATTTTTACATCAAAACGTAGGTATTTTTGTGCTCTTTCACACAATGTAACCCTTGAAAACGAGAGACTTCAACTTTTCCTGCTAGAGGCCTCCAAATGACAGAAAGTCTCCTATTTTTCCTATACTTTATAATGTAAAATCCGACCTCTTCTTTCAAAAGAGTCCAAAATTTCCTCTTTTTTTAACCCTCTGGTATTTCCACAATTTTAGCCCAAGAAACACAAATGTTACACCAATCTTTGCAGGAATGTCTTGTGGCACTTACGGTTCAAGAATTTTTTTCAAAAACTTTTTCAGTTTTTGAATTACAGCTGTTTGTTCAGGACATGGAAAATCGGACTTTGACAGAATAGACAGGCTCCCAGCTCCAGAGGATAAATTTATAGTTTTTAAAAAACTGCTCTAGTTTAAAAACGGAATACATTGACGAAATAAGAAATATATCAGTGCGTAGCTGAAACCCTTGTGGCACTTCCAGTTCAAGAATTTTTTCAAAAACTTATTCAGCTTTTGAATTACAGCCGTTTGTTCGGACACAGAAATCCAGGTTTGGACTGACTGGAGACAGTGGAATTAGGTGGTCGCTGCCTGTTTTATCTCTCATCATCTCACACACACACATACACACGCTGGTGGAGCCGCACATGTGACTGCCTCCCCTAAAGCCCCGCCCCTTTCATGTGACTGCCTCCCCTGAAGCCCTGCCCCTTTCTGCCTGTTCTTCAGGCACAGTATATGATATATTATAAGAATGTGACTGATAATCACAGCCTTGACTCACATATGAGCTTTAGCTCATCCCATTCCTAATCAATATGATGTGGTTCCACCCTTTGCAGCATGAACAGCTTCAACACTTCTAGGAAGTGTGTTTATTGGGGATTTTTGACCATTCTTCCAGAAGTGCATTTCTGAGGTCACACACTGATGTTGGCCCAGAAGGTCAACATCCCAGAAGTCTTCTATCAGGTTTTGGTCAGGACTCTGCAGGCCACTCTGGTCACTGGTTCAGGACTCTGCAGGCCACTCACTCTGGTCACTGGTTCAGGACTCTGCACGCCACTCTGGTCACTGGTTCCGCTGACGGGCGGCTTAATTAGCCACGCCTAAAAATTTCTCTGAAATTTTCTTTTAAACTGAAATAACCGGAGAAACTCCAGTGAGCATATTGTAACTGTAACTGAGCAAGAGAAAAGTGAATTAAAGTTGTGTTTTATGTGTTTGTGTCTTCTCTTTTCAGCCTGTGATGAACTACAACAAATGGATGAAGATTTTCTTCGTCACATTCATGTTTCTGAGCCTCTTCCTCCTGAATGTGTTCATTGGTGCCATGGTGGAAACCTTCCAAGAGTGTCATGCGGAGCTGAGGGCCAGACGTGTGGAGCCAGAACAAGAGCGAGACCCAGACGCAGACCAGGAGACAGTGATAGAAGTACCGCCACACCAGGAAGAGAGTGAGTACACTGGAGGGAGGGCTGGCGGATGCACACAGATGATGCTGATAAACAATCATTTGGACCTTGATGTCATATTTCATATGATGTAACACAACTGAATAAAGTCTTCCTGAATGTATATGTTCTTTCTTTTTGTGCTTGCTTACATATGTTTGTGCTTGTATGTCAACATGTGTGTTTTAGATCTTGAGGAAATGTCACGTCTACGCCGGCAGATGAACAAGCTGTTCAAAAGCAGGGCCATGGAGATCTTTACTACTGCCGTCATCGTGATCAGTGTCTTGATGATGGCTTTAGAGCATTACAAGCAGCCGGAGGTAGTGCACGTACAAACACAATGGCAGTTTTCTTTGACAATTCAAGCTTTGAGCTGCCTCACTGATGAGGTAGCTTCAGGTCTGTGGGGCTCATGATAACCTTGTGTGTGTGTGTGTCAAGGTTATTATAGTTTTGAAATTTTCTTTAGTTTTTTATTTCTATTTAGTTTTCCAGTTTGCTTTTTTATTTCAGTTTAGTTTTAGTTAGTTCAACAAGTAATTTAGTAGTTTTAGTTTAGTTTTTATTTTGAGGAATTGACTAGTTTCAGTTTAGTTTTTATTTAGTTTTAGTCTTAGTTTTAGTTTTTCTTTCTTCTTGCAGTATGCAGCAGATTATACACCTTTTCGACTTGAAAATTGTAGACATGCGCCCCCTACTGGCCCCGCCATAACTGGAGTGTGCGGTGCTCCATCAAGTAACCCAAACACAGCAGCGTGGAGGATCTGTTACGGATAACGCAGACATGTCTTGGATTGATGATGTTAGGCAGTGGCCTCCAGTTACAGATGAGGGTAGTTTATCGCTGTTTTTAATGATTGGTTATGGAAATAGCATGATCTATTCCCATAATCAAACACTAAAAACTGTGGAGTGGCTATAACTAACGTCAAAGCCATAAATTATGCTGCTGTAATGTTAACGCGAGCGGTAAATTAGGCATGTGTTAATGTTATATTTACTTTATTTTATCATTCTCCTAAGTCATTCATTCATTTATAGGCTTATGCTAGTGCCGAGGGCTACAGTAGCCTCATACTGCTGTTCTTTTGGCCAGAATCGTCCGGGACTCTCAGCGAGACTATGAGTAGTACGAGATTGAATGTTAACGAAAACTCACCCGGCTGTATTCATTTGGAACAAAGTTCTTTCTGTTGATATTTTTCACCCACGTCTTCCTAACTTCTTGTTCTGCAAACAAGGCAGTCTTCGTGCATACTTTCTTCTTCCATTGTCGAATTTTCACACCATTGTTGGCACAGTTTATGACGGAACATTATTCCCACTCGACCGACTGGACATTATAAAAATATATATTTGTAGAAAGAGAAAAACACTGGTTAATCTGCGAGCCGGTGAAAGTGTCCCTCTGTAGCACAACCCCGCAATGGCGGTCGGGGTACTTCCGGGGGGCTGGCCCGAAAAGGTCTATATCCGTATGCTGCCCCCTCTCTGGAGGGAGGGTAGCATAGCGGCTGCTGCAGGACAGGCAGTAATCTCTATGGCAGTAATCGAGGGAGAAAACGAAACGACAACGAAAACGAAGCTGAATTTATCTACAATTCAGTTTAGTTTTAGTTAGTTTTACATCCTTCATTGTATTTTTTATTTAGTTTTCGTTTTTTTTTTTTAATTGTAGTTTTTATTTTTATTTCAGTTAACTGAAATATTTTTTCATTGCTTTAGTTTTAGTCTTAGTTTTCGTTAACTATAATAACCCTGGTGTGTGTTTCAGTATGTGGCTCAAGTTATAGAGTACACGTTCCTGGTATTTACTACCATCCGGACTGCTGAGATCCTGCTAAAGCTTATGGCGTTTGGCCTACGGGAGTTCATCAAAGTCAAGTAAGTCACTACGATAAGTGATTGTCCTCATACTCTTTTATGTTGTTGTACAGAAAGTGTTGTACAGTAAATGATGGACGTGTGTGTGTGTGTTTAGATGGAACCTTCTGGATGTTGTAGTCATCCTGGTGTCAGGTGTGAGCATCACTCTCAACCAGCTGGAAATGGGACATTTATTTCCCCTTAATCTGGCCATCTTCAGAATTCTCAGAGTACTCAGACTTGCACAAGGTACCTCACATGCGCATGCACACACAAAGACACATCAACGCAGAACAAAATCTCTTTTATTTCGATAAAATCTTTGGGTGACAGCTGTATTTGCACAGTTTCCACTCTCAGACCCTTCAATGATTTGCTAAATAAGAATTCAAATAATTCCTTTAAAACTGTGCTGGTTTCTCTGTTATTTAGACTTAAAGTTTGACTGTATCACAAATTCAGAACTACTTCCAGTCTGATTTTACCTTGAAATGGTTTCATAATAACAGAATTTCATTGAATATTTCTTGTATAATTTTACAGGTTAGGACAGAACTTTCTTCTCTTTTGTTCATCTGTACAGAAATGCAAGAGATGGTTACTAGAATGTTCAGGAGCGTCTCCATGCTTGGCAGCGTCCTTCTGCCGTTCATGCTTTTCATCCACGCCTTTGCTGTTCTGGGAGTCCAGCTGTGGGCAGGAGAGCTGCACAACCGCTGCTTCCTTGGAGAAGATGTCCTCACGTGAGTTGCTGGTTTTAGACACAGTTTTCTTGGATTCATTTTTTTTCTTTTTAATTTGTACCAACAAGAGACGATCTTTTTAAAAGTCTTTTTTAAATTCCATCAATCCATCCATCCATTATCTATACCCGTTTCATCCTCCGAAGGGTCAAGGGGATCTGCTGGAGCCTATCCCAGCCGTCTACGGGCGAAAGGCAGGGGTACACCCTGGACAGGTCGCCAGTCCATCACAGGGCCACATGCAGACAAACAATTGTGATGGGCATTCCGGCTCTTTGTGGAGAGCCGCTCTTTTGGCTCGGCTCACTAAAAAGAGCCGGCTCTTTCGGCTCCCAAGTGGCTCCTCAGATTTTTGTTAATTAAATTAATTTACTACCAAATTAAGTGTAAAATGAATAACTAATGTTAAAAAAAACATAAAATATAACATATGTATTTTATTTATATGGCTTTATTAATAAACTTAAAGGTGGGGTGGGTGTTGTTTTTTTGCAACACTTTTTACAATATTGCCTGAAAACCTTTTCACATTTCCATTGCACCCACTGAAATAAAATGTTTGCAAAAAAAACTAAACATTTTGGTCCAGTCTAGAAGGTATAATCAGAGAAAAACTCTGACCAATCAAAAAAGTGATCATCACTATTTTGATTGGCTGCCTAATACGTCCATCAAATATCACCCCTCCCTCCCTCCCTCCCTATGGTTCATGTTAGTCATGAATCGTATGAAGGCGTGGTTTCGAGGGGTGAGCTGAAGAGGAGGAGGCGGAGCCTTTGGGAGGAGGGAGGGAGTGTATATTTTCAAAATCTCACTTGAGTTGGATTGCTGGAACCGTTTTTCAAACAACACCTACTCCACCTTTAACATATACCTGAATAAATTCTAAAAAAAAAAAAAAAAAAGACCCATTTCAATTTGTGAAAAAACAAAAAGAACTAAACATCACTCAACAAAACATAAATTAAAATGTGCAACTATTTACAGTGAAAAGCTTTCAGAGTCCTTTGCTGGTCTTTTCTCCAACTCTGTTAATTACACTGTTGGATGATTAGTTGGAATATGCCTGTGCAGGTTGTTTGTGGAGTCTGTTCGATATGAAATTTGTATTTTACAAAGTGTTCACTCTGCCTTTCTGGAGTCTAACACTTTTTTTTTTTTTTTTTACTCATTTTCCTGTTGTCACTCATCTTTGGTGAACTGGTCAAATCCTGCGCTCCTCTCGCTCTCGTCTCTCTGCCGTGTCTGTAACCCCCCCAGCAGAGTGTTGTTGACTCTGCTCCCCCCCTCCCTCCTGCTCAGTGTAGTCACACAGATGTTACCACAGCCACACATGTTGACCAATGTGGCTTTAAAAGACAATATAAGATAATAATTTTTAAAGAAAATCGCTCTGGCTCACGAACCGGCTCCCGTCGTTCACTTCAAAGAGCCGGCTCTTTTCCGGCTCTCGTTCGCGACCGACCCATCACTAACAAACAACCACTCACACTCACATTCACTCCTACGGGCAATTTAGAACCACCAATTAACCTAACATGGATGTCTTTGGACTGTGGGAGGAAGCCGGAGTACCCGGAGAAAACCCACGCAAGCACGGGGAGAACATGCAAATTCCACACAGAAAGGTGTGTTCAGGAACAATCAGGAACAATCAACAAAGCGTAATTTCAAGCAGGTTTGGTGACAACTGTCTATGTGACTGTTCCTGACCACTCTCATTGGTTCTCTCCATTTACTTGATTCTTGAAAATGGAATTAGAGGTAGCAGGAGGACTCAGAGATTGTCTCTCATGTATTTCAGTCAGAGCAAGTTCTTTAAATTGTAGAAGGGTAAATGGAAAGTTTTGGTTCAATCTCTTTTGGGGTTAAACTGAAATAAATAATCTATTTACATGATGGCTCAGTTTATTTTTAAAAGTCTTTTTTAAATTCCATCCATCCATCATCTATACCCGTTTCATCCTCCGAAGGGTCACAGGGATCTGCTAGACCAGACCTTTAACCCCACAGAAATTATTTTTACATCAAAACGTAGGTATTTTTGTGCTCTTTCACACAATGTAACCCTTGAAAACGAGAGACTTCAACTTTTCCTGCTAGAGGCCTCCAAATGACAGAAAGTCTCCTATTTTTCCTATACTTTATAATGTAAAATCCAACCTCTTCTTTCAAAAGAGTCCAAAATTTCCTCTTTTTTTAACCTGCTGGTATTTCCACAATTTTAGCCCGAGAAACACAAATGTTACACTAATCTTTGCAGGAATATTTTGTGGCGCTTACGGTTCAAGAATTTTTTAAAAAACTCTTTCAGTTTTTGAATTACAGCCATTTGTTCAGGACATGGAAAATCGGACTTTGACAGAATAGACAGGCTCCCAGCTCCAGAGGATACATTTATACTTTTTAAAACTGCTCTAGTTTAAAAACGGAAAACACTGACGAAATAAGAAATATATCAGTGCGTAGCTGAAACCCTTGTGGCACTTCCAGTTCAAGAATTTTTTCAAAAACTTATTCAGCTTTTGAATTACAGCCGTTTGTTCGGACACAGAAATCCAGGTTTGGACTGACTGGAGACAGTGGAATTAGGTGGTCGCTGCCTGTTTTTCTCCTCTTCTCACACACACACATACACACGCTGGTGGAGCCGCACATGTGACTGCCTCCCCTAAAGCCCCGCCCCTTTCATGTGACTGCCTCCCATAGAGCCCTGCCCCTTTCTGCCTGTTCTTCAGGCACAGTATATAATATATTATGAGAATGTGACTGATAATCACAGCCTTGACGCACATATGAGCTTTAGTTCATCCCATTCCTAATCAATATGATGTGGTTCCACCCTTTGCAGCATGAACAGCTTCAACACTTCTAGGAAGTGTGTTTATTGGGGATTTTTGACCATTCTTCCAGAAGTGCATTTCTGAGGTCACACACTGATGTTGGCCCAGAAGGTCAACATCCCAGAAGTCTTCTATCAGGTTTTGGTCAGGACTCTGCAGGCCACTCTGGTCACTGGTTCAGGACTCTGCAGGCCACTCTGGTCACTGGTTCAGGACTCTGCAGGCCACTCTGGTCACTGGTTCAGGACTCTGCAGGCCACTCTGGTCACTGGTTCCGCTGACGGGCGGCTTAATTGGCGGCTTAATTGGCCACGCCTCAAAATTTCCCTGAAATTTTCTAGTTGGGTTTTGTTGTAAAACATTTTCATACTCTGTTTCTGGTTCATTCTAGCTCAAAATTAGCGGATACTTCTAAAAATGAGATTATTTTTCTAATGCAAAACATGCTTGATAAGATTAATTTTCTTTTTGTAAAAAAAATAAGACTTATTTCCTTGATACAAGGTTTTTTTTTTTTACTTTCTTAAAATTCCTTTTTTTCCAGTGTAAACTCAATCAAACTGGAACCTCATCTTTGCAGATGATGAACTTAGTCTACAAGGACAGAGTTTAAAAACATTTTGAAGAATAGCTCCTGAAATCTCATTGAGTTGACTGAACAGTTACATTTATGTGTGTCATTCAGGCAATGTTGTCCTTGTTTGTGATGTACTCCATCGATGGCTGGGTAAAGCTGATGCATGATGGCGTGGATGCTGTAGGAGTTGACCAGCAGGTAGGTTTACAAGAAACAGACCTGGTTTATATTTAGGTTCACTTTTCAGGAACAATCAACAAAGCGTAATTTCAAGCAGGTTTGGTGACAACTGTCTATGTGACTGTTCCTGACCACTCTCATTGGTTCTCTCCTTTTACTTGATTCTTGAAAATGGAATTAGAGGTAGCAGGAGGACTCAGAGATCGTCTCTCATGTATTTCAGTCAGAGCAAGTTCTTTAAATTGTAGAAGGGTAAATGGAAAGTTTTGGTTCAATCTCTTTTGGGGTTAAACTGAAATAAATAATCTATTTACATGATGGCTCAGTATATTTTTAAAAGTCTTTTTTTTAATTCCATCCATCCATCCATCATCTATACCCGTTTCATCCTCCGGAGGGTCACGGGGATCTGCTGGACCAGACCTTTAACACCACAGAAATTATTTTTACATCAAAACGTAGGTATTTTTGTGCTCTTTCACACAATGTAACCCTTGAAAACGAGAGACTTCAACTTTTCCTGCTAGAGGCCTCCAAATGACAGAAAGTCTCCTATTTTTCCTATACTTTATAATGTAAAATCCAACCTCTTCTTTCAAAAGAGTCCAAAATTTCCTCTTTTTTTAACCTGCTGGTATTTCCACAATTTTAGCCCAAGAAACACAATTGTTACACCACCAATCTTTGCAGGAATGTCTTGTGGCACTTACGGTTC